>VWZS01010003.1:59191-433495 GCA_013397075.1 Rhabdornis inornatus | reverse complement strand
CAGGCCCCGCCCGGCGCAGCCCCGGCACCCGCGGAGCCGCTCGGGCTCGCTCGCTGCCCGGCCCGCTCCGCTCCAGCCCCGCTGGCGCTGGAAGTACCTGTGCAGCACCTGAGCGCGCAGCAACAAACCCGCTGCTGTTTGCGGCATCCCCGTCCACGCCCGGGGCTCCTCCTGGGCTGCGTGCCCGCGGCGGATTGCTCGGTCAGGCTTCCCAACTCACTGTGTTCGGTACTTGTTAAAATACATTAAGGAGAAAAAAAAAACCAACAACCCCACTCCTATTGATTTAGAAAACAGCATGATAACAAGAAAACGTTTCCATGGATCAGCTGTTTCTCAGGAAAATGTCCCAATTAAAAAAACAGAAGCGTCAAAAGTCATCAGTAAAGTCATTTCAGTTTATAAATCACAAACAGAATTTGATTTTTGCAGTAAGTAATGTGAGGGAGCTGTATTTTAATAAATTTGAGGTGCATTTCTAAAATGTTTGCCCTCCAACTCCCACCTCGGAAATTCCATTAAAAGTCACCATTTTGTTTAGCCACAACTTTATTTAGTCACTGTGATAGCCTGAGACGTGTGTTTTAAGATCTGCAGAAAAATTCCTTTCTATTTTTAATGCTTTCATTCTATACCATAAAAAAGATGAATTATGTGTAAGGGGGATACACGAAGATTTATATGGAACAAAATATTTGGAAACATTCACTTTTTGAAAAACTATATCAGACCAGCTTTGATCTAGTCTCTAGCTACCCAGCTACCTCCCTGTCCTGTCAGAAAAATCTCTGGTGGAGGTTGGACCCTGTCAGCTTCTGGCTCCCTGCTAGGCAAACCTACCTTTGCAAGGTTTCCTTCAGGAAGTTCCAGTAAAATTCACACAGTCCTAAAGAGTACCTGAACTGCATCAAATCAATATTTCTTGCTGGAATTTTTTTTCTTCAGAGCATTTTCAGCCATTCCTACTGATCTTACCATGACTTAAATCCTGTGACACTCCTCCAGCAGGTCTAGAACAATTTGCCTGTAGAGCAACTTGCCTTTCTCCAGATTGGTTACTGGAAGCCAAAATGATGCCCCAGGCAGGGCCAGTTCCCCAGGCAGGTGGAGTTAGCCCCTGCCAATCATAGAAACTTATTGTAGCAATTAGTAAACACCATTTACTTAAACCATCGACTAATTACTGATACTTTGCTTTTCCACCCAAAAGCTCAGTGTGCTTCATCCAGCATTATTCCTTTTTTCACATGTGGCCTCAGGCCACCTGTCACTGCAGGGGGTTTTATTGTCACTTTGCCAGAGTCCCCACACAGTGCTCCACCTACCAGGACATGAAGAGGGCAGGGAAAGCCATCAGGACAGACACACTCGAGGAAGTAAATCCAGCAGCCGCTCTGCTCAGCAGCACAAGTCTTTCAGTCAAATCCCAGGAATGGGTTAAGTTGGTCTTCTGCTAGAGAGGCAATTCCACGACTTTGTGCTCTGCACAAGGATTGATTAGAAAGCTCCTATTGGATAAACAGGACCAAAACAAGTAATTTTTATATCAAATGACTAGGGACAAATCATGTTTTGAACACTTTTACTCAAGTTTTTATTAAAATTGATGTTTAAAAATTTCTTCTGAGATTGCAACATTGTGAAAATTTACAGCAGCTGGGAAAGTGAAAATACCCAGTTTATGTTAAGTGAGTTTTGTTTCTTAGAGATAAAAAATACGTAATAAAAATAAAAAGGAAAGGCCAATGCATTTAAGCTTAGTTCTATTTTAATAAATTTAAGGTTGTTATTGTAGTAGTAGTGTTGGTTAAGACAATTTTATCTTGAATGGTTCTCTCAATATATAACACTAAACCTTCAGTTCTGCTGTATTTAGTACTCTCCAAGTTTGATTTTATGTGTAGCAGCTGACACTGAAGTGCTGATATCTTTGTGTTCAATTAAAGTAAGGAATAAGAAACACAAGAGCGTGTTTTCCACAGTCTTAAGTTAGAGTAATTCAAGACTCTTTTTATGTTCTCCTGTTCTACTAAAACTATAATGAGGGACTATGGTGCTCTACACTCACTAGCAAGTACTCTGTGCAAATCATCTTGCTCTCAGGATCAGAACAACATTTTAAGTCATTTATTGATTCAATCCTGTTAGCAAAAGGGACTTCTACAGCACACGCTCTCACCTGCCGCCACTCTTACTTCAAACAGGTGATGACTGGCAGGAATGTCATAGGGAGAACTCACTTTGCAGTTGCTGATTCTGCAGCATCATCCAGGATTCTCAGAAATCAGGGAAACTATTCAGCTGCTTAAAGTAAAGGCCGTGTTTAGTTGATGACCTTATTTTTTGGCTGCAGCAGTCTTTATGGCAGATAGGTAACAATATTTTACACCTGGCAAACTGAAGTTGGTTGTTTTTATGGAGAAATCCAATGGCATTTCCATAGCATTCCACTTCCAAATCAGATTTGACTAGAAAAATCCCACTAATGTAGGATAAACCAAAACACAGGAGCGTTTGTTCTGTAACAGGACTCTCCATCACAAGTGGTTTCATTCCTATGCCATCCTTGAGGGGATGGTGGTAGGGAAAGCTCTGAAGTCCCCTTGCTGACTCCTGAGCACCTTTCCAGGTAAGCCAGGAGGAGTCTGAATGGACTATTGGATGAAACCAGCAGAATTCCTCCTGAAGGGACAGCCATCTCTGTCACCTCTGAGTCCCATTCTCATACTCCACTATGAACCCGAATCCCCCTGGTATGAAATGCAGGAGCACCACTGACCCCAGGAGGGGGTGGATGGGTACCTGGTGCTTTGGGCAGACTGTCACTCACAGGGCTGGTAGTGGCAGATCTCTTTTGATGCTGCTGGACTGTGTTTTACAGGAACTCATGAAATCCCCTAAGTGGTTCCAGCACTGTATAGCTGATTACATTCAAGAATGTCTGTAAATTCTCCCTGTAATATTTTTAAATGACTAGCAGCTCCTCTATTTGAATGACCAAAATACTTTCTAATGGCTGCTTGAGGAGCCTTCACTCCTGTTTGGAGTTAATCCACTCAGAAATTAGGGCAGTGCAGATTACCTTTAGAAAGAAGAAAGCTGCAAAAACATCCAAATTTACACACACAAAGCATGTGGGATGAGACATACTTTGAGCTGGTGTAAAAGCACTGTAACATACTTGATGTGACATCTTATTCCTACCATATTTAAGTAATATTCATCTCTCCCCTAAATCCTCTGGCAGAAATAAGTCCTGTTCAACACTGTATTCTTAGATTTTTGCCAGGCTTTTTTTTCCTTCTCATTTTTCTCATTAGACTGACATGTTTTTTTAGTCACAGGGGCCAATTTTGCTTCTAGTCACAGAAAGGAAATGCTTTTGCACGTGACCCGTGTGGACACGGAGGGCTGGAGCAGACAGTGCCGTCACTCAGCTCACATGAGGGGTTCCAGCACACTCTGGGGCTCGGGGTGCCTCCCTGGAACCTGAGCATGCTGATGGCATGCTGAGGGGCTTCTGCAAACTGCTTTTGCTGTGGAAAATAGGTGAGAGGTGGAAGAGAATACTAGATGTAAAGAGACCCAAAAAAAAGCAAAAGTAAAGGGATGCTAAAATGTTCATATCAGTGCTTCCAGCACAGTGACCTTCACTGTAGAGCTTCTATCTCAGAGCAGCTCATAAAAACAGCCTGGTAACTGCCACCCTGGTTGCCTTTAAAATGTCATTGGTTTAACATCAAATCAAGAGGTATAATTGCCTTGTTTTTGCTTATCCCCACCCCTCATCATTCCAGTCCTGATCTGGCCCAAAAGAAGCCGTGTTTTGGGCCTGATCAAGAATGAGCAATTTGTGTTCCTGGAAGGAGTTTGTAAAAGGTCATAAAAACTGCAAGTTCAAAGGGTTGGATTGGTTTCAATATACATTATGAATTTCTTATTTCCCATCTCCAAGCAGGGACTGTACTGCCTTGAAATTATTCCAGGATCCAGGTGATAGTCAGAAGTCTAACACAATATCTGAAAAAGAACTGATTAGAAAAGAAGAAATTCAGGGTCAAAAATGGCAGACTGTGCTACCTCTTTGATTTATTTATCGCTACTCTGGACAAGTGACATTTCCACCACAAAACTCCATTTAACTTTGCATGTTTCTGCATTCTGGCCAGGCATGGTTCTCACTTTATGCAGCAAATGCATTTTTAATTAACTTTAGTTCCTACTTTTGCTTTCTTATCTGACATTCTTTGTTAAATGATCTAACAGTATGAGACACTCGAGCAGAAACATGGAAAGAGAAGACAACATATTCATAATAATGCAACAAAATCTCTCATTCTAGTATACCATGCTTACAACAAAATCAAAGACTGTCAGAAAGCCAGGTTATTCCACACTGTAAAATGTATCTGAAATTTATAGCATACAGCCTATTTTAATAAAAGACATGATGCTGGCTGCCTAGCAGACAGGAGTATAAGATGACATGAGAAGAAAACATATAAAAATTGTCATCTGTCAGGTCCATCAGCATGTGGGGCTGGCATTTGGCAGCTCAACCTGCAGCAGATGGGAGCTGCTGCTCCTCCACTGCTCAGTTCAACCCCTGCATACAAAGGGATTGAGCAAATGTACTGGGAAGAGCTTGAATGAGGTGGATCACCCAGAGGCAGAGTGGAGTAAAAGCCAACTCAGCTCAGTCTTGGGAATTAGAAAAAATATTTTGCTTTGCAGAAGTATGCTAAATACAGGGTAGCAGCCAAAATTCCACATTAGCGTGAGAAGCTCTGCCTTCAAGATGTCCCAGCAGTGCCCAACAGAATGGAGGTGAATTTTTTTTA
Source organism: Rhabdornis inornatus (assembly GCA_013397075.1). Taxonomy (NCBI): domain Eukaryota; kingdom Metazoa; phylum Chordata; class Aves; order Passeriformes; family Rhabdornithidae; genus Rhabdornis; species Rhabdornis inornatus. Next base: position 428,654 of record VWZS01010003.1, on the reverse strand, counting down.
CTTTGAAATGTCTCTACCTACACACTGTGGTTACTTCCTCTGAGTAAAATGCTTAACTTACACTAAGATCTTTAGAAATTATATTAGATCACCATATCTAAGTCCAAGAGAGAATGTCACTGAGTTTAGCAATACCTTGTATTTCCCATTGTGCTCACAGATATTCATAACATCTCCCACATAGAAAACCAACATATATTTGATCTCAAAGAACTCCCAGCACTCCATAAGGAAAGAAATCCATGTAAGAAACCAACAGATCAGACAAGATCTGCAGCAAACTCTGAAACACTTAGGCCTCTCAGTTCTGCAAGTGTTTCTGTGACCTGCAATACAAATGTCTCAACAATCTCCAGATGTAAAGGGGGAGGAGATGAACCTGCTGTGCAATATTATAAAGAAGAATATATGTTTTCCCATGTGTAAAACCAGGGAGTTTGCTTTACTTTTTAAAAAAGCTAAGATTGTTTCATCGTTCCTATATATTATTTGCATTGTCAGAATCACACCATGCTGGGCATCCCACTAGAAAAAAAAAAAAAGCTAGAAAATCTAAAGGATTAGAAATTCAAGTCACATCTATCCAGTTCTTTGAGAGAGATTCAATGAATGACTGGAGAATTAGTATAATTACTGCTACATAACAGATACTAAGCAAATAAAGCCTGATTAAGTAGAGGTGGGGAAGTGAATTTTATTTGCTTAGGATACATGACTTATTTTCCTTTCCTTTTTTAAAAATTTAATAATAAATACTTGGTAAACAATTGGAAGGAAACTGGTTGCCATTAGAAAGTAATTTCTTGCATCCCTCTGGTCAAGCTGAAGCCAAAACTGGTAGAAAAGCTTTTAGTATAAAGGTGGTTGAATTAGGTTTCCTGATGTGGCTGCCAGGTAGCTCAGAAATGAGCCACTGTGGGTGAAAGGAATCTGCTCCTGCAGAGGGCAGGGAGCAAGCTGTGTCAGCAGACTTGCAGCATCCTCTGCAGTGTGATGGCCTCTGATTCCTGGCCTCACCCAGGTGCAATCTTCCTGTGCTCACCTGTGGGCCTTTCACCAGCACCAATTGTTTCAAAATCTGTTTATGACACAATACATTTTATTTTATGTAGGTCTATATTTATAGAGAGAGACATAGTGTCTCTATATAGATATGTCATATTCAGTTATCGTGCTTTAAATGATTTATAAGATTTTCTATATGAAATACCTTTATAAATAGCACTTAAGCTGTGAGAACATAAGGGAATACTCCAAATGGATGTGGGTTACTGCAGCTGGCAGTCTGGGGTTTAAGTCCATAGCACAGCAATGTACCATGTCTTTGAATCACGGGTGAGTGAGACAGCAAGAGAAAAGGTGTTAACAGTGGGAATCTGGTCACTTGGTAAAGCCAAGATCATGACCTTTGTTAAATCAGTGTAATCAGGAAATGTACAGAAATCCTATCTTTCCAATTAATACTAGAGCACAAAAGATCAGAGTGCAAGGAGAAGTTCAAGTAAAATAAGAATCTTATAGTACACATTAAACACATACATGGGAAATCATATTGGGTGCAAATATGTGGACTGATCCACAGAAAGGCTTCTAGATATTCAGTTAATTTTCCCTTACAGATCAAGAACACATTTATATTTTTTAAGGAACTGTCTGCAGTTGTTCTCTAAACCACAAAAACCTATCCACTTAATAAAAGAATGCAACACAACTCATTGAAGCCAACAGTCTCAAGAAGCATCCATTAATTTTGGATGCTTCTGGTTTCAGATGTCTCTCTTAATGAGCTTGAATGTAAACACACTCTTAATAATTCTGCCAAAACTGAGCTAATAAGTCGATGTCTTCGTTTATCAAGTGAAACACCTGACCTCATGCTGTACAGATGAATCAGATGCTCTGGCTTAATCATTTATATTACTTTCCTTTATATGAAAAAGAAAGAACATTTGGCCCTGATTCCCTATTCTGTTCTCATTCCTCTCAGGAGCTGTGGCTCTGTGAGAAAGCCTGGATGGAGCAGCCCGATGAGAGTGAGCAAATATTTAGGTGAACAAATTGTTCTAACAAAGAATTTCACAGACAAATAGTTCTATTTGTAGACTTTTAGAAAAACCTGCAACACACACTTGTTCCAAATGTTGGTGTTAGGGATAAGCATGTGTCTGACTTCAGCTGCTCCTCCATGAAAGCTCTCCTGTCAGGGGGCTCATTTGGGTGATAACACACAGACACCAAAACTCAAACACATAAACATGTTTCTGCCTTCCTGGTCTCTTTTCTGGGTGAGAGTCCTGATGCTTGAATGTGATTTTGTTGTGACTTAGACCTTCCACACGGTGACAAATGTTGAGCAGAATGAGCATCCTCAACTCCTCAGGCTGCCCTTCAGCCTCCTGCAGCTCAGTGCAGGCACCCATCCAGTGTGGAGCAGGGATCCAGGAGAATTGGGAGGGACAGGCTCCACATGCTGGGAATTCATTTAGTTTCTGGGACTTGGGATGTGTGGTGACATTTGTGAGGCTTTGCAGGGCAGTGGTCTCAGTGCTGGGGGTGTGCAGCTCCAGCCCAGCTGTGCCCAGCAATGTCCTGCCCAGCCCAGAGCCTCACCTGCCTTCAGTGCATTGCAGCCACAGGGGAAGATGAAGGTTCCATGAGCAGAAAGGTATTTGAAGCAAACAGTTACAACTTTATAAAAATTCTAGAATTCAGATGTTTACAGATGCCTAAATATTAAGGCTTTCACTTCACTAATCTGAGATTAACCCACCATGTAAAAATAGACATTTGTTTAAATAAATTGACCACACTGCTAGTTAGAGATTACCATTGTTCATAAGGTCTACCTTATTTTGATCCTTTTTAGGAGATAATCCTCATAATCCTGTATAAAGTTGACCACAAAATTTGTTCTCTCTTAGACATCTTTGCATTCAGCTGTGATCCTGCCACCACTCACTAGTTTTGGCTACTGTGGAGTTCAGGTTTTCAGGAGGAAACTGGGAAGAAGTTATGGAGATGTTAACTGTAGTGATAACCAGAATGGATTCAGCCACAATGCTGTTAGCGGATGAACACTGTGAGGATAAATCTAAGCACTGACTGAGTTTTCTATCCCAGTGTTTTTCTTAGAGGTGGGTGTGCATTTGCATTCTGTTCCACTGCTCCCAACTTGCACCACTGTATGTAAAGTTCAGTCATTTCCCAGCGTTTTTATTCTGTGTATGAAAGCTCGACGTGTGACGTTTTCTGCTTATCTATTTTTATTGCTTCTTCCTCAGCAATAAAGCCTCTCTGAGCTGTGCTTTACACCTCAGAACGAGTCCTTTGGCCAGATGGTGGCTGGAACCAGTGGGGAGAGATGTCAGAAGCGTTTTGTGTACCTGGGCACTGAGGTGCACACGCTGCCCCTCGCAGGGACTTGGGGCTGGCACACCTCACCCCTCTGCATGGGGACAAAAAACATCCCTCTGGGAACAAAGAACACCCCTCTGGGGAGAAAGAACATTCCTCTGGGGAGAAAGAACACCCCTCTGGGACAAAGAACACCCCTCTGGGGGCAAAGAACATCCCTCTGGGCACAATCCTGTGCTGGAGAGGGGCTGCTCTGCCTGAACTACCTGGCTGTCCCTCTGAGACCAGCTTCTGAAAGCCAAAATCTCACCAAAATGTATTCTAAAGCCAAAACCCCCATGAAAATGTTTTCTGTGTTTTCTTCCTGTATGACATCTGCTATAAACACTGTCCCCAGTGTTTCAAACAAAGCTTTGAGTGAGAAACTTCTAGTTGGATTTCAAATCATAACCTCACCATGTTTCATCTTATCCTGATTACCAGGATTACATTATCTGCTTCATAGAGTATCCTCTTTTCTTATAGGTGATGATTCCTCACTGCTGCTTATGGTTTTCTACAAAAGCTTTCCTTTTCAGGAAAGGTGTCTTTTAACATCCAACTTCATGGGCTTGTTTTGTGGATTAGAAAAGCCAAGTTAAACAGGCAGGACTGGCTTTCTGATGAGACTATGGGTGAAGTTCATGGCAGTGATTCACATACTTATTGAAAATTCTGATAAAAACAAGCAATATTTTTTTGCATTAGGAAGCTCTTCTTTTGCATGTCAGTTCTCTGTCAACATGATACCATCAAGTCAAAAGCAGATCTGTGGAAAGCAGAGGCCTGGAATTGGTGATGGCAATTATGGCTAAAAGGCAGTGAGGCCAGGGCGGCCTCCCCAGCACTGCTGTCACGAAGCCTCCAAAATATCTCACCTTTTCAGGGTTAAATTAATAACCAGAGATGACTAAAAAAGACTTCTCCTCTACTGTGGCTACTGTAACAATTTACATTTTCAAGATGCTGTCGTATTCACTTTGTTTTTCTTCCAAGATCCCTTTTGATGTTTTGGCTGTACTTGGATCAACCTATATATCCAGCCACAGCTGCTGGCAGTTATGGCAGTTATGTCTGACCTTTTCCTGAGAAATAGCTGATACCTTTCCAGACTTTTTGGCTAATGGTAGATTTTAAGCTAAGACTAAAATGTTCATCTGATTGCATTTGAGCTTGGGGCTTACTCAGGTAGAAAAAACATATTGCACTTTTGACAGAGACCTGCTTCCAAAATATTGAGCAAGTACTTGGGCTACAGCTTTCTATGCTATTGACTTGTATTGCACAGAGAATTCGACACAATATGCCACACACACTGAAATCCATCTTTGTAGTTTATGGAATGTAAATACCATAGCATGAATTTCTATAGATACATGATTAGAAATTATAGCCTGTGGAAAAGGTCTTCTTTATAAAGCTAAATTTGTTGAAATACCTAATCGTTCACCTTTCAGTCTATAAATATATTAGCCTATAATTTTTTTTAATTCTCTGAAGTTATTGATAGGCTTTAGTATAACCTTGATAATATATGAGGGCACTTTACACAAGCAAATGTTTTGGATGCTTTGAATCCACTGTTAATTATAGAAATGTCTCCTTACAAATCTAGGATAGCACCTGCCCTAAAACTATCCTTTATCTAGCTCCTGCCTACATTCTGTGCAACTGTACCTTGCCATTCCACTCAAAATAAATAGGAGTACGCTGCAGTACAAGCTAATGAATAAATGACGAATTACTAAAACTGTCTGACCAAATTATTCAATCTCTTCATCATGAAATTCTACCTATGTTTCTTCATTGCCTGCATTTGCTTGTGTGTGGTCCCTCAAAGCATGCTTTTTAGTTATCACTGTTATTACACACTTCAATGGTTGGTTAGATTTGTCAGCTTTTTGCAAATTCAATGAAATGCCAAACAGAGAAAGCACATGAAACACAGTGTTGTTTCTACTGAAGTATTATTGTTTTCCACATTTGATTTGAGCTGGTGTTTAGAGGCAGAGGAAAGGAAGAAGGTGCTCCTGATACCACGTGCTCATGCTGCCGAACTGAATGGCAAGAATCTTTCCTGTCTGGGACTCAGCAATGGTTTTGGTTTTAGCCCTGTCTTTGGAGTGGAGGTTTTGTGAGTTGAGTTTAACAATCTCTGTGAAGAGACTGTACATTATCTCCAGGACAAAGAGCCACATAAACCTTTGGTTTAACTAAACAGTAGTGGTGGGGATCCATTCTTTGATTAGGACCTTGTGGAAATACAGCTTGGAGTGGCATGGAGAGTCTGTTATTTTCCCCTAGCTGCTCATTGTCATTAGTCACCTCTCATCGCCGATTATCTGGAACTCTCTGGCAGGTGCTTGATGGGCACTGTAGCATTTGTGTTTGAAAAACTTATCTTGCTTATGCCCATAATTAGTTATTTCTAGAACTTTGGTTGATGATTTTCTCCTCAACCCAAGAAGTAAATTTTTCTTCTGTTCCTGTAACAAACCCTGATTACATTTTATAGAAATACTATTACTGACATTTGTTCTGATTGGGAAGCGCTGGAATCGCCTGCTCATGGAATTGAATGGCTCCTTTCCCCAACCACCTGAGCAGAAAATGGCTTCCAGGCTCTAGATATTGGCTAACTCCCCCCAGGGCCTTTTTCCAGCCTGGAATGAGCCAGGAATTCACAGAGATGCACGTGTAGAGCTGCAGCCCCTGCCTGCCCCAGTGAGGGCCAAAACACCTGGTGTACCTGAGCAGGTGGGACACAGCAGGTGGGGCAGGTAGGTTTAGGTCTTTTCTTCCACGCTGTCATACTAAAATTGTGTATTTTTAAGCAGTGGTATTGATTGTTTGGAATCACCCACAGTAGACAGCTAACAATCTCCATCCTCAGGGAATGGAAAGGGAAAAGCCCCTGTGATGGAGAAGGAGACTTCAAAGTCTTTATTTCAGCTCCTTCATCTTGTGCTCCTTTTCAAATAACAGTATCTAATCACAGCACATATGAATCAGTTCTGCCTCAGAGTCATCATTTCCTCTGTTCTCTGACCCTCTGCAGATGAGAGCCTTTGCACCTTTCCTGGGGATGGACACAGCAGCTGGTGCTGCTGAAGGCAGCAATGGACCTTGCTGGTCTCATGCTGGCTCCCTTTCCCATGGCCATCAGCTGAGAGAATTTTTCTACCTTATTGAAATGCACAAAAATCAACTGTCCAATTTGACAAAACTTCCAACTAATTAAAAAGTACTTTTTGCAATTTCCTATGTAATATCCTTTTGAAAGTTGCCCTGTTTTCTTTCTCTTTGAATGCGTATTCAGAGCAGGCAGATTTGTAGGCACACAATAAGAAGTTGATTTTGAAAAGAGGTAAATAAATTGCACTGGCTGGAAAAGGATTTCTTGCTGCCCTTTTATTATGAAGTGCACAGAACTTGCTACAAATTCTTTACTTTGCATTTCTATCACAAAGATAAATGAAATTGTCAATCCTGTTCACATTTCCTTTTGATGGCTATATACAAGCAATAGCCAGGGTGCCAAAAAAAGCTTTCATTAATTCTTCTATTTATTAAGGTGAAAGGAGAACTATTTTGCAAACAAAGAAGAATAAACAAACTGTGGTGAACGTCTGGTCTTTTTCTAGAGAATATACCTTCTTTATTCCTAACTTTAGAATGACTTTGAGCAGTTTTAAAATAGATAAAAAACTTCTTGATTTCAGATTTCTGTAGCTTTATCTCAGTATTCACCACTGCAACACTACACAGGATAAGTGAAGTATTGTATGGTAATGTTGAAATTTAATCCAGGGAATAAGATCACACTTTAAAAACAGAAAAAAAAAAAGAGAAATTCTGTACTTGTTCCACAGAGATATCTGATGTTAAGGAAAAAAATATCAAACAAAAACTAAACAAAAAACCACCACACTCTGCTTTTTATATGTGATAGATATAGATATCAACGTCATTTTTTCAAAACCATCTTGGGAAAAGAAGGCTCATAAATCACATTTATGAGGAGTAGTCTGGAGCAGAACAAGCCCTGTGTGCTGCCATGGAGCTGACACAGAGCTCCCTCTCCTTGGCAGCACACCAGGGCTCCAGCCCAGGCACAGCAGGACCTGCTCCAGGGCCAGCAAGGTGGGACAGAGCCCAGGCTTGTCCCCAGTGTGCTGCCAAACTCTCAGCACTTGTGCAGCAGGAATGGGGAGGGGAAAAGCTGGACATCAGGGGAAGGTCATGGGGAATTGAGACAGGCACTGCCCAGGCATGAGACACCCTCTGAGTTGGGCACCAGGGGAAGGAGAGCTGGGACCCTCAACAAGCAAGTGGAAGAACCAGATTATGGTTTCTCTGCAGATGGGGGTGAATCTGCCTGCAGAGAGGGTCAATTCTTATAATCTCAGAAATGTATGTGGACTTTGGCCCTTTACTTTTTTCACAGAGTTGTTTTTTTTTTGTGGGTTTTTTTTGTTTTTGTGTATTCTATTCTATTCTATTCTATTCTTTCCCCCTGTATTTTTGTAATTACTGTCAGGGGAATGGGTTTTATTAGATTTTGAGAAAACAGCAAGCCGCAAGAGACAAATAAATCTTTAGAGACTCTGATAATTAAGATGAGGAGGTTTGAAAATCACACCAAGTTTAGCAGTATCATTGTAACTTCCTGTCCTGCCTGGAAAGTATTTGAGCAGAGAGTTTGTAAATGTCCAGGTAAGGAAGAATTCTCTTCCTCTGAGGGACAAGATGAGGGCAATACTTCCCTGAAGTCCATGAAACAGGATCAAGTCTAAATTACCATACCAAAGTTGTCTTTGTCCTTCCTGTGAGCTGCAAAAGGTCTCAGGACAATTAGTCCTGACTTTTTTATTGTTTCAGTGTGGAGTTTAAAACCCCTGACCTTTCATCACATCTATTTAGCTCTATATTCATGGCTCAGGAAAAAATTAAAAATGAGATGGATATTCTGTGTTTGGCAGAGAAATGTAGTACTAATTCATTTTCTGGCTACAGCAGTCCAACTGTGTTTAGTTTTTCTTTCTTGCCTTCACATCTAAATCTGCCTCCTCTCTTCCACTGCTCCTTATACACATTAGCATCTATATGTGTTTATGTGTTAGTGTACATCTTCAGAGCCATTTTTTACCACAATTCTTATTAGTACAGAATATATAAGATGTTCTGCCAAGGTCTGAGTTTTCAGAATATTTTGCTTGTTTAGATGTGGTTCAGCCTGCTCTAAACGTGACCATGAAGCATTCATTCCCAGACACTCAGAGGCCACAAAGCATGATATTGACTGCTCCTGGTGCAGCTGTGTGTGATGCTATTCACAGCCAAAGCCCCAAGCCATCTTTCTACTCCACTTTGAAGGAATCACTCTCTTTATCAGTGAAGGAAACAAGCAGCTTGTCTGCTACAACATTCAGGAACCTCCCCTTCCATCTCCCTCCCTCCCTTAGCTACAATATGAGCATCAGATACGGTTGAAAAATAACACTGTGTTTCCCAATGCAATTAATTTTACAATAGTTCAACTTTAACACCTTTGGACATATGCACAAATGGGAAGAAAAATTAAAGCTTAGATTCATAAAGGCATGAAAACAGCAGTAAACATCCAGCAAAAAATGTTTCCTTATCATCTGCAAGCAAAGGATTTAGCCACTGGGAGATGTTTTAAAACCAATTATTTTAAAACCTACATAAACACTATTTCTGATTCCATGGGAAAATCATACCCAGCTCCACAGGCTTCAGGAAAACCAGGCATAAAAGCTTGAGATCTTACTTAGAAACAAGAGGTATCTGAAAGTGCAGCCTTCCCTAAGGAAGCCACAATTTAAATATCAAGCTTTAGGCAAAGAAGAAAGACAAAAACTCAAAACCAACCCACACCTTGTATCAAACCCAGGATTTTTCAGAGATCAGCCCCAGGTTTTTATTACAGCCTGTTTTGATAGACATGGTGCCACCAGTGCCACCCACCTGCCACGCTGGGGACACTGCCCTTGCCAGCACCCTGTGCAAGTGCTCTGCTGGGGTGAGAGACAGGATGGGCTAGACCAGATCAGATCAGCCTCTAATTTCTCCGAAGCAGAGACATCCCTCTGTTTGTTTGCACAGCCCAGCATTAAAAGAAGCTTTCACTGTGGTGAAAATGTCAGCATGCAAGAACTGAGTCCCTGGAGCTTTCCCAGCTAGATTGCTTTTTCTCCCCACCACTCCATCCCTGCATTTTTTCTCTTTTTTTTCTTTTCATTTTGGATTTCTTTCCCCCATGACACTTAAAAATGATATAAATATTATGGGCTAGGTTCTGCTCTCCTGAAGTAATAATATTGAAGCTGCAAAGGTGTCTGTGTTTAAGAACACAGGACTCTCACCAGCTTCTTGGCCAAATGTTCTTTGCTATGCAGAGCTCTGCAATATTTCCAGCAGTGCCTTATAATGTCAGCCTTTGGAGTATGATAAGGTATCTCTGTGGTTTCATATTGCATCAAGTGGAAATCCAGCATACAAATGACTTGCTTGGGAATATTCTACACAAAATTATTGAAATTTTTAAGCTGTTTCTGCTTTTTCTGAGGGAGTGAAATAGATTATATGGTATTGAAGCATTTTTAGGAAAGTTTTTACTTTTTGAAAAGGTCATTTAAGTGAGAAGTGTTATATTTATGGACTATCATATATTTGTGCTCCTGTACATTCCCCTCCACCACCCAAAACAAAGGGCAGCACGTCAGGATGGTCAGCAAAAATCAGGTCTGTTAGGTAATAATGCTATTTCCAGACCATGCAACTACCAACCCATGTGAGATTTTACTGGAATATCACTCTCTTGCCTGCAGAATGGTTCTGTACCTGATGTTCAATCATTATGTTCATTAGTGGGGAAAAATCCTTCAGGAGTATCATTCTTTCTAAAAAGCCATATGCAATTGTGTGGCTAAAAAGCAGAAATGTCTTTAATTATATCAACCATGCTTGCAAATTAAAGGCATAATAACCCATCTGCATCTGTGCAAATCAGGTATTGGGTCTGAAGTCAGGATTCATTTGTGTACATCTATTTAAAAAACAAAGGAGTAAAACACATGCACAGGCATCATATTTAGAGTTTGTGATAGATTGCAATGATATCAAAGGGTGTCAGAACAGTAAATTAGTGATATCACACAAACAGAAAATCATGGGACATGCCAGATGATGGCAGGAGAAAGAGGGAAATTTACTTCCACATTTAGAGACTTTTCTCCACAAAAGCAATGGGAATATTCTCACTCAATCCCTTACTTTACCAACTTTGCAGGACAAGGCTTAAGAATAACCTATAACTGGAGTACAAAGCTGGCATCCTTCCCTGAGTGTCAAAATATCTCAGGAGAACTTCCAGTAGCAGGCATCAATATGTTCATTTAACTTTTTCCTCCAGATCAGGCTTCAGATTCTGGCAGGGAGCTATACTTCCTCATTTTAGATGTAAAATTAAAATTTACATTTAAAGAGTTTAAACATCTATAAAGAACATCTGGAAGTATTTTCCCAAACACTGAATAAGCAAAGGCTCCAGGACTGGCTCCTTTGTTCATGTGTATTTGGTTAAAATACACAACAGCATCAGTGTCAAACAAATGGATGTACTTGAAAGAGCTACAAGGAATTACAAAAGACTCTTGCTCTCTTTACATCAGCTCTGTGATGCTTCGTGCTCCCACCTCTTGTTGAAGCTGCTGCTGTAAACAAACAAACAAATCCCAGAGCTGTGCAGAGGATGTTGGAAGCATCACCAGGCACGGCTGGGGAATAAATCCAGGCATCCTGACACTGGAAAGGAACCCACATGTGTTGAGTCTTCGTGGAAACCTGTTCCCTTCAGCCCTCTGACAGGGCAAGGCAGCAAGGGCTGTGTGAGCAAAGCCAGCTGGTCTCAGGATGCTTCTCAGGACTTGTGGAACTGCTGCTATGATTAGTAACAGTGCAGTAAAATCCTTCTACTTTAACAGCAGAAAACTAAAGAGTTTATAGGAGAAAATAAACTTCCCAACTCAAAATGCATTGTACAAATACTGGGTCATTTCCTGCTGTCCTGGTTTATCCAAGCACTCAGGCCTTGCTAATCTGAGAGTAGCCCTGTCTACAGCCAGGGCTGGTGCCAGTCACAGTCATTTCAGCTTTAGCTGCTCCCCTTTGGGAATTCCACTGGGAAGCTCCATTAAGGGCTTATGGTCCCAGTGCAGAAAATGCACAGGGAGTAGAGAGTTTCCTCCAACACAGATTTAAACCCTGGCTCTGTGTGTGTCAGCAGTCACTAACCTTGTAATCAGTCATGTTAATGCAGTTTGTATTTTGTAATGGTCAAACATCAAACAGGAAAGTACATTTGGTTAATGGATCAGTGCCAAAGAACACAGGAATATAAGTAATTCTTACAAAGAAAACTTCTAAAAATAGTGCTACATCTTCTAAGAGATGCAAAGGGATATTACTGATTAAGGGTCATTGCTTCCCCTCCCACTGGGACCATTTTTGTGCTTGGGGCTGGGCAGCCTGGGCTGGAGGAGACAGAGTTTGGGCTGATGGCAGAAATCAGGGGAGCACATTCAATAGTGACATGAGACCTGGAGGAGTTGATTCCTTGTCTCTGGGTTCTTAGGCCAAAAAAACAAGGTGATTTTGTTCTTTTGTTCCACACATAGTTGTTATTTTTTTTTTCCCTTTAACATCTGCCTGAAAAAAAATCTAGTTTCATCTGGCCTTAGACCAATTAGTACTCCTGCTTGTGGAACCTATTAGCAGCATCAACAACAGCAGATACATTCAAAATATAAAGCTGGTCATTCCTGTGCTTTCACCTTAACTGGAGCTTTAAATTTAACACTGTTTTAATCATTAAAATAATGATGGAAGGACAAGTGTGGGTTTGGGGGGTTAAAAGTCTTTTATTTCCTATGTTCTTTCAGAAAGTTATGGTAACTATTTTTAAAATTACAAGAAGATTATTTGACTTAATTGAATACAGAAGATTAAGTTCTCAGGAAAAAAAAATTACTGTAATATACATAAGTGGAAAAACAATGCCAACATTTCCCTAGATCATTAGAAGAACTTCCTTATCCTTCTGTGGGACAATGGTGTCATGGGATGTGTGGTAAAATTTAAGGTACAACTAAAATGTGGGGCACAACCAAAGGTCAGACATCTCTATCCAACTCACAGCTCTAGAAATTCTTTCCCCCACCCCCTCCCCAAAATAGTTCTACACTGGAAAGTCTCTAGTTTTTCTCCCTTATAATCAATTTTTAAGAAATTCTTTTAAATTAAGTTTAGCTGTGAACTAATGGAAATAAATTATCTATGAAGTATATCATGGTGGTCCTGGTCCTGCAGTCTGCGGTGCGATGATAAATGACCAGCGTCGTAAAAGAGCTGTTAATAGATTTTAAAGCCAGAGGGGAAAATTATGATCATCTAATTCTGACCTCCAGCATGGTGCTGGTGCCTGGACACCCCCCTGTAATTCTGCATCAGGGCCACAGCTGCTCACAGTGCCAGGACATTTTTCAGCCAGACAAGCCCAGCAGCCCCTTTGGAAAGGGTGGGATGGATTGTCACCTGGTGAAAATCAGGTCGGTCACAGCACCATGTTACACCACATGGAAATCTGGTCTACTCCTTTCTTTTTTCATGGTGCCATCAATCCTGTTCTCCTCCCTGACAGTGCCATTCTCTTTCTCTCTTTGCCTGATCCATCCCTCTTAAGCTTTGCTATTGCTCTTGTATCTCCATCCCATCAAGCTGCCTGAGCACATCTTTCCATCTCCTCTCTGCAAGCTGCCCTCAGGCCATTTCCCTTTTGTGGTCACCATGTCCTCTGTGCTGGCTCTACCAAATCCTCTTGTTGGCACTGGATTTCAGGAACTGACATCAATATCTTGCTCATGACAGCACAGTCTCTTTTCATCCACTGGGGGAATGCTTCACTGATTATAAGGAAACCATGAACAGAAAGAAGGGATAAATTACTTAAACCAATCCTCTACCAATCCCTTTATTATGTCTTCTCTCAGAATTGTGAGCACCATAACTCTCTGATTTCAAGGCTTGTGCTCTAATCAATTACTTTGAGATAGGAAACAAAGATTTTTTGTTCAGGTTGCTGTATTTTCCAGCCAGTATTTCCACATCCAGGAGAAGCTCTGCAAAGTAGAGTTCATGACTGGCAGTGCTGATCATTACTGTTCAGAATTGCTACACTGTTCTCCTCCTACTTTAAAAGTTTTTATGCCCTGTGGGTTTAAAGCCTTTTTTTTTTTACTAGAAAAAGTCTAAAATGAAGTTTGAGTCCTGAGAATTGCCAGTTTTGATTTGCTCAATACCATTTTTTATATTTGTGCAGGCACTTTTCACCCTGCTGGGAGAAAGTTTGCCAGCCAAGACTATCTACAATTCCTATTAAATAAATACACAACTAACTAACTAACTAAAGCAGATGTACAGACAGAAGATTATCAGGTCTTGTTCAAAACCAGCCAGACTCATGAACTGACAGTGACAGGAGAAAGACCAGACTGGGCTCCACTGGCTGTCTCTAAGACCTCTTCCCAGACACCAGGGGATCACTGAAAGAGGAGCAATTGCTGAAAACTCACCTGAAAGGCGCTTGGAAATGCCTGCAGTATTTATTAGTGCCATGGGTTCCTGGGCAAGTGCCAGCAAACACCAGTGCATGGAGCAAAGGGAAGTCACTCTTCTGCTGGCTTACTCTGATCTGAAAGGATCAAAAGTGGGGTGATCTGAATTGATTCTTGAACGTAGCTTTACTGGTTAGCACTGTACAATGCCCATTACAGCACTGTCAAGACTTGAGGATGTGAGTACATAAAGCAGATTTCAAGCCTGAAGAGCAAAATAAATTACTTGGCTTGGGCAGATGGAAAAGGACACTTCTTTTCTCAGCTGTCTAGCAAGCCAGGAGCAGAGTTTAGTCCAGTGAGAACAAAAATAGCCCAATAAAACCTACTGGCTGCAGCAGTACAGATGGCTTGTACCATCTCCTAAGCCATTTACTTTTAGAAGCTGAAAAATGGCAGAGCTGAAATTTTAGGTGAACATTTCACTGCAGGTGATCATCGTAGTGAGAAGTGTTAACTCAGGATCTTATCTTGCATCCATTCTGTCAGTGTTTTAACACCTCACTCTCCTGCCTCCTTCTCTCCCCCAAAGACCTTAAACCAAGCCAAGGCTTCAGCACCCAAGGAGGAGCACTAACTGTAGGGATTCATTTCAAAATCTTACAGTACATTGTTCCTGCCCTCAGAAACAGTTGCTGATTATCCCTTTCACAAATATTTACTGCTATCTGATTCTTGAATAGAATATATTATGAACATCTCCATATGCCCAGGCACAGCTTGACTTAGCGGGTGAAAGACGACGACTCTATTTTGGATTCACACTGCTGAGAGAAGAACACTTACTGTATTGAATTCATACCTCATTTAAAATTGCCTTTACAGATAATAAATCCAAATGTTCCTTTGATAATTATTCTGTACTAAAATTAATGCCAAATAATGTGCAAGCAAGCAGACAGGCCTTTATGGGTATGATTACAGCATTTACTTCTCTTTGGGAACTGCTAGAACTGTCTACATAAATAATACCATGCCATTATCCTTAAAGCAGCACATTTGTTTTACAATGAGCCCTTGCTGGGGGAACTTTTCACGTATATACTATTGAAGTTTTCTGTGCACCTTAATCATCTATCATATCCTTTAAGGAAAGATCCCTTTGAAGAGAACTATTCCCCCCCCCACTACTGCTTGACATAAAGCTATAAAGGTTGCTAGGAATATTGGAAACCCTCCCTCCCTTCTAAAAGGCAATTTATCTTCTTTATTCATTCTGCTTGAATGCCTCTGTAGCAAAAGAAACTTTTACTGTGCTCTGCTTGAAATTTATACAAGTGCATATGTTATAAGTGCATGGTGAACCGCCAGAGTTTCAATGTCTCTCCCAGCCTGATGTGTTTTCCTCCTCCCCTGCTGTGCTGCAGCCCCTTCTTAATTGAAGTCAAGTTTTCAGGGCACTTGCACTAGCATGGAGAAGCGGCACCTGCCTGGGGCACTGCCTGCTGTGTATTTGGCTTCTGAACTTTGTGTGAAATCTATCAGTCAAGACAATTCCTGTGCCCAGTGAACACAGCTGACAAATCATAACCTCAGCCTGTTTGTTGCTATCAATGAATTCTAAGTCAACAGGCATACTGTGTGCAGAAGTCAAATAAGCACTAGGACTTGTGAGGTAACAGCTTAATTACAATCTGGAGGGACCTATGCACTGAGTCCATGAAATCACTGAGCAGCTCCTGACTAACACTGGCATCAGAAAACCAAAACTACATGGACGAGGAAAAATGGCAGCTTTTGTTGCAGACCGCTACTGAGCAGCCATTACACTCTAATCAGAAACTTTAAAAGGAAAAGCAGGAATAACTCAATTCAGAGGCCTTTTACTGTCAATTACACCAGACCTTCTCTTACTCATTTTGCTGAGCAGCTCCTGAGTGATTCTGATGGAGTGAAATCACAGGTACCGCTCGCCAATGCAGCTGCATCCCTCCCAGTCTCACCACATGGACACTTCTTGCAAATCAAAGTGGGATCTGATACATTATGAAACAAGGACTCCAAAATTCAGATTGCACTATGAGTGGATTTATATGCTTGGGTCCTTCCTTCCCTAGAGAGACAAGTTGGAAGTGGAGGTTGGATGACATACATTCAGTGTATCTTCTCTTCCAGGGCTCCTCAGCAGGTGAGGTGTCACTGCGTTCCTCTGATAGCTTCCTGTGCACTGTTCTCTAAATTACCAGGCTCTTCTCTGCTCTGCAATGGAGAAAGAAGATTCAAAACTCATCATGGACAAGGGCTTTCCAGCCTGGGCCTGCCTCTGTCTCCCTCCTGCTTTAGGCAATGTTGGGCCTGTTGATAACTCCATTCCATAAGGGAGGGGAGTTGATTCTGTGATCAGGGTAGGAATACCAAACACTGTGAACACTGAGCAGGACAGATAAGCCTCTTCCCCCTTGGAGTGCCCAGCCTCAAAACTAATAAGGCCACTCCGTAGCAGATGCTGAGAACAGCTTTTTTCTCAGCTTTACATTTTTTTTCAAGAACTTTGTTGGTTGCCTCTCGCCCCTAATTTTCCTTTGTAACATACATTTGGGTTCCTAGATTTTAGAACTCTTGTAAATAGGAATATTCATTTTTTCTTGAAAGATTGATTTAAATAGCCATCTTTCTGCCCTGATTTTAACATGTGTTCTCTGAACACTTTTTCATATCCAGTAGTGTGCTCAACCTGTAACAAAGGCAGGGGACGAGGCAACACACGCTCCCGAGACATACCATAGTATCTTGTCTGAGAGCTGGAAATTTTCTGACTGCTGAAGGTGGCAAATGATTTCATAAGCATTTCCAGGGGCACTTGTTGGGCTGGTGATACCATTAGCAGTTATTGTCTAAACCTTTCCTGTCTCAGTTTCAGTAAACTAAAATTGCATCAATCACCTTTGGTAAGTGTGCAGGGACTCTGAAGCACTCTACTGGGACTGGCAGCTCAGATTGGAGGTAGGGAAGGAGGATTCCCTGGGAAAGCTGGAGTGGTGAAAGGGAACAAAAGAAGTTTACAGCTCCCTGAAAACAGTGGAGCAGTGATAGGACAAGAGGACACAGTCTTAAGCTGTGCCAGGGGAGACAGGTGTGACATCAGGAAGAATTTCTTTGGAGAAAGGGTGATTAGACACTGGAATGGGCTGCCCAGGGAGGTGCTGGAGTCACTGTTGCTGGGAGTACTTGAGGAAAGACTGGATGTGGCACTCAGTGCCATGGTCTGGGTGACACTGAGGTGTTTGGCCATAGGCTGGACTCACTGGTCTCAGGGCTCTGTTCCCACCTCATTGATTCTATGATTCTGTGAGGCTGCACCTCTCCTGGTGCTTTTGCATTGCAGTAGCTGCTGTTGGATCATAGGACACTGCAAATGCCTTGTCCCCACTTGTGCCACGCCTGAGTTGAGCCAGGTGCTGTGTTTGTATTCCATGGAGGAACAGAACCAAACCTCCCCTCGGGGGGAACAGCAGAGTGCAGCAGCACAGCTGGGTGCTGTGCCAAAGCAGGGAAGGGCAGGTGCCTCCCTCTGTGCCAGCACTATGGCTGGCAACAAACCAGAACCCTCACAGAACTGTGAGACATGGCTATGGTAACTGAAACTGGACCTGGAGAGGTTTGCTAAAGTTCTTATACAAAAGACAACTCAGAGGGATTATCTCTCCTCAGAACTAGAAATCTGGAGAATGCCATCATTTAGAAAAACCAAACAAGAACTACCAGAATGAAAAGGTAAAATACAGCTATTGGTGCTGTGACAGAAAATAGGAGACTTGAAATCCAAGGGGAAATAGTTAATTCTATGTTGAGATGTCTGAAGGAAATGGAGAACAGCTACACAGATCCAGTCCAATTAGGAAAAAAGATTTAATTTAATTACTTTCCACAGATCTTGGTCTCTGAGAACCAGTCAAATGCAGAGCTAGAAAAGATAAAGGGCTGCCTTAGGGGTGAGTATTTTCAGCAGAATCCATCTGAAGGAAGTTAAGTTGAACAACATAGGAAACTCCATGCAGAAGATATATTTCTCCTCCAAGTTTACTTACTCTTACGTGAAGTATTTGCCAACTTTTTTCAATTAGTTTTCTCAGCTGAAAGAGCTCTGGAATTGTGAAGCCTTGCAAAGACACATGATTAAATTGACTTCGACAGGTGAGGTTCAGAGCTCACTAAAAGGTTATACAATTTAAACTGACAGGAATCACAGAAGACAACCTGACTAGCCCAATATATTTCCCCTGCTAGAAAAGCCAAGGACTTTTAGGCAACAGATTATCATGGATGCTGCTACCAAAAGTTATTTAACCTAGAGAGCAAGTGAAAGTTCTAGGTACAGGGACAGAGCTGGCTGCTGAGCCTGCCACTGCCTGTGTAATGGGAAATCATTCCATATTTTGTGCCCTGCTGTTCCCAGGCCCTTGCAGACACTGCAGTGCCAGGAACACCATACACCTGCCACACTGATTCTGGATGCAGCACAGCTTCCTGAGTGAGAGTTAGAGGACAGCCCAGCCTGGCCCAGCTCCTGCTCCTCTCACCAGTGGTCATACCCTGATAAGGAGAACAATCCAATCAGCCAGTGCATTCCCTCCTACATGGAAGGTGACTAATTTCAAAGATTTTCTATCTCTTGCTGAGGCTGAACTTCAGTAACTGCACGAAGACACATCCTCAGGACACTTGAAGATATTTTAAACAATTTTAGGCTGTTTTACTAGTCCTGCTTAGACAGAGATGTACAACCTCAGTTAGACATAAAATTTAGTACTCAGTGAGGATATGGGAAAGAGAACCAAAACCATCCAAGGCTTATTTAAAACCTCTTATTTAGTAACATACCATCTGTTGTAAAGATGGAGAGACCTTCCTTAATTTTCTCTCAGGACAGGGATACAGCTGTAACCCTGGCAAAAGGACCAAGGCAATAGCTATGCAACTTTACACAGCCAGGATTCCATGGTGGAACAAAAGCCCAACACCTTCCAACAAAGTGAGCTTCAACACCCTCCAGAGGTGCCCCCAAAATGGAAACAATTGGTGTAAAATATTCATGGATCCACATAGCACATTTCTCCTTTTCTCAGTGTATTGAGGCCACTGCAGGAATTGGTGAATGGTAGACCTGGATAACTGAGAGCTGCTTCACAGTTCCTCAGTTTCTGTATTTTGTGAACCCAAAAACCAAGTGGATCAATTATGCCTGCTTTCCTTCACTAGAATGCTATTTTCATTTGGTGTTTTTATTTATACACTTAGCTGCTCTGGATCCTGAGTGGCAAACAAAGTGTTCTCTGGGAGATGAGTCAGACTGCTCTCCTTGTAGCGCTAAATTACAGAGGGATTTTCACTGCACACTGATTCCAGCACTATGAAAGGTCAGTACACACGTATCTCCGGCTTCGAATGGGAGATGAGGAAATGCTTAAGCTTTTATCTTGTTTCTGAGTGCTTTGGGTTAAGCCTTACAAGTTTGCTGAAAGCTTTAGTGGCTTATATCTGCTGGATGATAGTGTTAAATCATGACTGTAGTGGTGTCCTGCACAGCACTGTTCGTGGCCAGCTCACCGCCATCGCCTGCTTTTTGTAAGAAAAGCACGAGCAGGTAATAGGATTGGGAAGAGGGGCCCTATCATCTCTGCCTCCACTGGGTGAAACAGGGGCACCCACCCATGCAGGCTTAGCCTGCTAAGGCGCTTAGGCCACTTTTGGAGGAGACACGGCAGAGTGCTTGAAAAACCGACAGGGATGGAGGGGAAAGGGGAGAAAACTAAACTTAGAAAAGGTATTAAACGCTGCCAGAGAGAACAAACAAACACAGAAACAATTCCAGTGGCAAAGCTGCATGATGGGAGAGTGCACTGGCACACACTACTGGAATTTGAAATAAATGCAACCAAAGGATCTTGGTGCAGCAGTGAGGGGAGGAGGGAGGGTGAAATGCACCTTCTGGGGACCTTCACTGTGTGTGTGCTGGTCTGCTGCTGAGACACAGGATGCTCTCACTGATTATGTCAGCAGTTAGGAGAAGTCATAGCATTCTATCTTAGAGGTAGAAGAGGGGTACCCCCAGCCCTGTGCAGGCTGGCAAGGTCAAAGCCAACCTAGAGGGGAATAAATTTTCTCCTTTGAACGTCACAAAGCCAAAACCTGGCTGTTCACTCTGCCTTCAAACTCTAGAGTGCTGTGTTCGTGGTTTGCTTCTGCACTACTCCTTCAGGTCATGATTGCCACCAGATTTTGTGAAGCACAAGTTTAAAACAAACTAAAAGCTTTCCTGAATTTTTAGGAAGAAGTGAAGCAGAAGAATCCTTTCTTTCCTGATTGCAACAGCCCTGGCATTCCCCACAGATCATGCTCACCCTCAGAGACCTTGCATTTCTATTATTAGCATCACTGGCTTTTGCATTCTATCTTTACATTTCAGTTCTGGGTTGTACCATGGGAGTTCTCAAAATTTCTGCTTCCTTTCCATTTCATAAATAAACATGCATGGGAGCAAAATCCCCAAGCACTCTTTATATGCATAAAACTGATTCACCAACAAATAGCAGTTTTGCTATGAAAACTGATATTTAGCTTTTTCTGCTGCTGCCTCTGCAAATGGAGAGTAGTGAGTTTTATTTTTTGTGTGTGTTATTTCTCACACTATTTTTCAGTATAGCTTTCATTAGCTCACTAAAAACTGGCAAAACCTCCGAGATATTTGTTTTATGGTAATAACACAAATGATTACACTTTCTACAGCCAGACAAGTGCTGAGAAATTCTCTGCTTGTCTGAAATGAGGTTTTGCTTGCAAGCCTTCCCTCATCACCAGCTCCAGGACAAGAAGCAAAGCTGATGAGTTTCAAACAGTTCTGTTCTGAGCAGTCAGTGCCAGTGCAGTTCCTTTGACTTGTGCTGAAGTGCTCCTGTTTTGGGGACCATAAAGGAAAGGAGAATGAGCCCCCCTTCCAGCCAGTTATGTGATGGACAAAGCTGCTCTCTCTGTGCCCCAGGCTGTGCTCCTGTGCTGACTGGGGAAATAACCAAATCCTGCCACTGTTCCCCTGGCTAAAAAACCCCACCCACTACAATCCTGTTCCAAGTACTGAAAGAGGAGCTCTAGGAAGCATAGGGCCTTTTTCCCAACACGTGGTGTGAGCTCACACACAGAGGTGACCCTGGGCATCTTCCCAGCACTGCCCCAGGCTCTCCAGACACACAGGGCACTGCAGGGACACTGGAGATCCTTCTGCTCATGGGGACAGCTGCTCCTGGAGCAGCAAGAGCCTCCTGGCACAACCACAGAGTATTTAACACAATTCCCTTCCTCTCTCATTCTGCAGAAGGGGCAATGAAATCTGCAGTGTAATGTATTCAGCAAAGCTTAAATGATAAATGTGGATGGCATTTCCACTCACTGTTAATATTAGAAAGCTGGGGAAGACTCCCTTTCCTGAGGTGAACCACTGCAAATCAGGAATATTCTAAATCAAAAGAAATGCAGGGCCAACTTTCAGTGAACTCTAAATTACACACAATTGACATGTGCTGAATTTAGGGATCCTGGTTAGCCCAGCTCTGCCTGCAAGGTAAGGATGGGTGTTCAGTGCCATGCCACACTTTGATTGTAGCTGAATTCCTTTCTGGAAGCATCTGACAATCCCGGCCTTTCCCAGTTTTCTGTATAAAGCTATTTCAAACCTTCTATAGAACAGAGTTCACAGATGTCCTTTTAGAAACAGTATCTTTACAATATCGAGAAAAAGAAAAGTGTAATTTTTTGTTTTCTTATTTTTAATAAGAAGAAGTGTGTATACTAAAATGACATTTGCTCTGCCTGAAATCTACCTGTGTATGTAGTATTTATAGCAAACATGTTTTTATCAGAAATAGGTAATTAGAAAACATTTCAAAGACACTGCTGGAATAAACCATGAAGACTTTCCTACTGCAGCTGTGTTTGAGAAAGAATTCTGGTCTCAGGAACTCCAGGAAACCAGAGGAACTCCACAGCTCTCTGGGATTTCTGATTCAGACAGTGGAACTGAAACAGAAGCTGAGCTGTTCTCTCTAAATGGCCGAAGGGCTGAGAGAATGGGAATGCAGCAGTGGAGAAGGGAAGGGAGGCTGAGCATTGCCATTTGACAAGTAAATTCCAGAACCTCTAGAAACAGCAGAGGTGACAGTGCTGACATTTTGCATATCTGTGGAAAGCACAGAAATTTCTGCAATTTCACCCTGAGAAGATGAGAAAGAATGGAATTTCAAGGTGTCATTTTGCCTTTTGCCCATGAGTCTTTGGACCACTCATCAGGTTTAGTTTTAATGCAATAAGAAAGGAGGCAGCTCCTTTCCTCTTAGGGCTCACTGTCAGCACTGATGAGCATCTTCCTGCCAAGGGCTTTCCCTGGCACTCACTCAGAGGAGTGCTCAGGCGGTGCTGAGCTCCTGGGGGCTGGACACAATCAAACATGTAGAGATGTCCCTGCAGTGGGACCTTCACCCTTCTCTCAAGCTGTACTTAGTTTCACTAAGGTGAAAAATGAAACAGAAATGCTTCAATACAACTCTGAAAGGAGCACATTGAGCAGGAAGCTGACTGTAGAAATTTAATGAGAAGATGAGGGCAAGGTGGCATTAGAAATCCAATCCTTCTCAGGGCCAAACAGTGTTTTTGGAAGATGCAGGCAGCCTGGAGTTTTGCTGCATGTTGTGCTCAGGACATGGCTGAGGTTTCTCTAAGGGGATGTAGAAGCTACCAAAGCAACAAAGCATCTGTCCTTCCTCCAAAAGTTACTGAATTTCTGAGCAAGCTGCTCAAGCTAACACAATATGGTCAAGGAAAGCAGACTGGAAGCCTTTAACATGATTTGCTACATTCACCTTTAGGTAATTGAGCAAATATTCACCATAAAACCTTTGGAGCTAGTGGTTCACTCACAGGGAAAGAAAAGGGCTGTGAAACTGTCACAGTTTGGAGATTCCAAGAACAAACTTCTATTCAAAAGAAGGGAGCTTGAAGAGAGGAGTTGTCACAAACCCTAAATCCAAACAGTCCCTCATGTCTCAGATCCTCACATCCCAACCCAATTGCTCAGGGCCAGTGAGTGCTTCACCAGCAGCCCAGCTCACACAGCCCTGCTGTGGCCACAGCCATCAGGCTGAATTTAAAAATACATTGTTGACCTGGTCAAACTGTTTTGTCTAAGGAAACAACATTTCCTCAGAGTAGAGCCATTAATCCAGTTAAGTGTAATTAAAGCATTTGCACAAGTCTGAACTAATTTCTCTGTTTACAGAACAGATTGGATAAATATCCCTGTGAGAGGCAGAAAATTCATTACAGCAACAGCTTAGGTCCCTGTATTTCTAAGCTGTCCTGATATGAGGAAATTACTTTGGTACCCTAACAAATATATCATTTCAGTAAGCTCTTAATGTAAAAGCACTGTGGAAATAATGTCAACAACCTTGTGATGACTAATAAATAGACTGATGTACATCCAGCTGCACATAATAAACCTTTAGAGAGCCTAATGTCATCATAAGCCAAAGGAAAAGGTATCACAAGATTACAACTGAGCTTTTATACACAAGCACAACACTTCACTCATATTAATATTTATTTTTCTCCTTGTTCTCCCCAGATTGCTGCCCTTGCTGGCTCCACTGCAGCCCTCTGAGCTGGTGCCTCATGACACTCCCAGCTCTTTCTGGCTGCTTCTCAGCTTTGAACTTTCTCAGTAGCAAATCCCAGAGATGCTGCATTGCTGGATGAAGCTTTTTACTTGGACTTTAGACAGAATTGTGATATTCTTGGTGGTGTGTGAGGATTGAAACTGCCAGGACACCACTCAGCCAGCAGGGACAGAGAGGAGGTGACTGGGCTGGTGTTGGACTGAGGTGTTTGCCCTGTGAGAGCTGCAGTGCCACCCACACCTCACACAGGCACGAAAGGACTGTGAAACAGGAGGGATGTGTCCCTTCAGCTCCTGGCTCAAAACAAAGACACAGAAAACCTCAGCTGTGCAATTTTGGTTCTCCTACAGGAACAACAGCTTTGGTGCATTGTCACCCAGCTGAGCTGTGTTAGTGTGATTAGAAAAATCCTAAACTGATGTGTTTACAAAATCACTCAGTATGAGTTGTAAGGAGATCCAACCATGTGGGGTAACTTTAAGTCCGTGGGGTACTAGAAGTGGAAGAACATACCTCAGTACCAATTTCCTGAGCATCCAAAAGTGCATGTTTGAATTCAGCACAGCTGCAGATTAGGGAATTAGAAAGGATACTGGCTGTCAGTTCACATTTTTAAATGACTGATTTTTTTTCCTGTAAACATCTACTTATAAATGGGTTTCACTATGACACAGACTTCTGGAATGGAACATGTTCCCAAATTCTCTTCCCAAGTTTCTGTTAAGTATTAAATTTCTGTACATTCCAATCTCACAGGAAAAATCTATTTGAGCAACAATATTTCCTGTTCTTACTTTAAAAGATCTCAAACAAATATAGCTATTGTTGCTGATCAGAAGCATTTAACATTTAATTTGTATTCTTCATCATTAGACTCCAGGGTGTTAAGGTATATGGTAAACAATAACACATCTAGCTCTTCCTACCACTCCACGCACTCCTATTTCCACAGCTTCAGCTCTTGTCCTGGACACTCCTTCCCATGGGAGGTTGTGGGAAAGAAGACTGCTTCCCAAAATAAGTGGCCATTGTGCTGTGCTCACTGCTTCCTGAGATCCTCCTGTTCTCCCTGACAAGGCATGGGATGCTAAAAGCCCAGCCAGCAACTGCTGGTGTTTCCAGGTTTGTATTTTCTGACATCCTGCTTCTTGCACAGTTGCACTGCTTGAGCTGTGAGCTGGCAGCTGAGCACCTTGTTAGGAGGTGCTGTCTTGGAGGAGAATGATTTTGTAGTCTCACAGCAGCTGGATTAAACTGCTGCTAAAGCACCCTTGCAATTCCAAAATCACCATCTCTTTAGTTTGCATACAATAAAGGCATCAACAAAACACACCACAGGCAGAGACAGTCAGTCCAGGGAATAGCATGGCAGCCCCTGAAGTCCTTGAAGTGGTAATTGCACAACCTCTTTATTTATCCATTTGGGTCCATATATCAGTTCTCCACCATCTCCACAGGAATCCTGGAGAATTTTAAGTGGCTCTTGTTAATACAGTGAAGAGATAGGCTGATTACCTTCTGCTCATTAGAAGTGTACAAGGCTACCACAGATAATTGGAGAGCTCTGTGAAATATTTGCCTTTCTCAGGTTGCAAATATTGCAGAACCTCATTAGTTTACCCTGCTATTGCCCATTGACTCACTAACCGAGGGTTTGCAACCTGAAAGGACAGTGGATAAATGCCTAATAAAACAGGGCAATGTAGTACTCTTATATCTGGAGTTTTACTGCACTAAACAAACCTGGTAGAGTTTTGTCTGTGCAAGAGACAAGGCACTGTAAGTGAGGAAACCAATGTAAAAGAAGATTCAACTTGATGTCATATCGACAGTGTAAATAAAAGTGCTAATAAAAAGGGCTCTGCAAATGTGAAGAAGAAAAGCAAAACTTCTTTATTTTGTATTTGTGATTCATTTCAGGCAGGAGAGCAGTGAAACTAATTTAGTGTGAAATAGTTTTTTGTCAATGCTCATCCTGAACTGCACCAACACATTCACACAGGTTCAGGTATGCAAAGGGAACAATGTATTCACATTCCCATCACAGTGCATCCAAAGGCTGCCCTGGGCAGGGCTGCAAGCAGGACAGGGACAGTGCAGCTGCACCACCCCATAGGAACACCCTACAGCATGTCCTTGAGTGAGGCTGAAGAGCCAGGCTGGCTCTGGACAGAGAGGAATCACCTCCCCCTGGGCACACAAACACAGCTCACACCCTCTCTGACACAGAGCTGTGACACTTCTTCCCCAAAGAACCATTTCACCACTTCATGGTCTACTTCTGAACAGCATTGAAACACCAAAGGAGCCTGTGTAGGGCAGCCTTCCTCTGTGGGCTTCAACAGACACACTTTAACTTCCACCATCTCACCTTAAACACTGGAAGCAAATCACCTGCACTTGATTCCAGTGCCACAAACACCTTCTAAATCACCTGCAACTGATTCCAGTGCCACCAACTCCTTCTAAATCACCTGCACCTGATTTCAGTGCCACTAACTCATTCTGAATCACAGCAGGTATTTGAATACAAACTCTAATCTTGATTTATCTCAAACTATTGATAGGAAAAGGATGGAGAAGCTCTCAGCTGAACTGAAAGTCCTTCTAATTGGCCTGTGGCAACTGCATTACAACAGAAAATCTCAAAAAGAACCCTCCAGAAATGCTAGTACCATTTTGAAAAACCCTGTAGTTTCATGGCACAATTTAGTTCTAAATGATTATATAATTACATTTGTGAGCGTAATCCTGTGGGGTATTATTCTAATTATAGACCACAATCCTTCTTAGCAGCTTTCAGAGAAATAATTTGCGTAATGAAATGAAGGTTTCCAGCTGCAGCAAACAAACCAATCTCAAACCTATTTTGTAAATGACGGGCTACTCTTAATGGTGTGATCCAGCTTGGATCAATCCACTGACTCTGTATTTGCTTGGATTTTGGGGGATTCCTTATTCCAGAGCAGAAAATTGGTGAGGGCAGCATGCTACCTGCAGAACCCACAGAAGTTCTCTAAGAGGATAAATAATGCAGCAAAAAATTAAAACTGAGGCCCCAGCTATTCCGTCCAGGTGTGAAGTAGCACCATTCCAAAGGACTGTTGTATAGAGAGGCTGAAGACAAGGGACTCCTGGCCTTGGGGACATGTTTATTCTGGTGATACAAAAGGAAATTTTGCTCAGAGAAGCTTTTCTCTATAAATCCTGAACTGCATTGCAGAGCAATGAATGCATTTGAAAAGGAAACACACAGTAACTCCAAATAGGTGCAGCAACCTTCACCTGTCTAAACAGGAATCTTTCCAGATACTAAATGTTTCTGTGGACACCAATGCTACAGATTAGTGCTTCATGGTACTGTTATCTGAGCCCTGGGATAAAATCTGCTCACTGTCCCAAAACTACCACCAGTCATTTGTTGGCACAAAGAGCACCTACAAACCAGCACTTTATTGTAGCCTGTTTCCTAACAAGCTGTCCTGGAGGACACATCTGCACACCTCTTGCCGTGTGAGCCACTTTGTTTTGTCAGATAGAAGCTTCCTGAGATTGTGTCCAGGCTCCCTTCTACTGCTTTTAGTATAATATCTTTATACCCTCACCCAAGGTAACAAGGCAGATTATGCCAATGCAGAGGTATTGGAGCATCCTGTGAGGACAGAGGTTTACAGAAGCTAGAAACAAAAGGCACACACCAAGCAAGTAAATCTACCTTCATGCAAGAGGAGGATGCTGGTCTTTGATCAGGAGTGCACTGGGAACAGAGCTGGACTGCAGTTGCTCCCCAGACTTGTGCCTTCGTATAGCACTATAAATACACACTGCAACTGGGCAGATAATGGGTATATCCCTACAGCAGTTTGTACTGACAAAAGACGAGCAGGGATAGAGAAAACAAAGGGTGAACCTATTCAGTTTGACCTGTATATTTTGGGCTGAAGCTCACACATTAATGTACTGCAGGACATTGCATAAAACTTCTGTTCTTACCATATTACTTGATTCTTGTGAGGCTTTTTTATTCTGACTTCCTTAAGCAACCAACCAGTAGACTATCATTTTTTTTGGCTCAACATTGTTATAAATGTTATTATATTATTGGTGTCATCATTACTTATAACTAGGTATACTTTGATCTCTATAAAATCAGAGTACTCACAGTAGAGCCAACACATGGGATGGTTGCCTGTGCAGTCCATGACAAAGGCACATGGCACAAGAACATCTGGAAACAACTAGCACTTGCTGTACCTTTAGTCAAGCATGCCTGCTAGGCCAGGGCAAGAAAACAGATATGCCTATTTTATGTAGCTCTTCTTTTACAATAATAGTGTTTGTAGAATTGGTAGTCACTTTGAATTGTGTTCTGTACACTGCATTATATATGCAAATTAATTCCTATTAATCTTTATAATGTTAAGCTCCTGCTAAAAATGTTCATTTAAGAAGTGCCTTTGTTCTTCTGTCTCCCTAATTTCAATTCCCTTCAGTCTCTTCGCCCTGTGTATTAAAGCACTTTATTAATTTTGTCACGTTAATCTGATCAGTGCTAAACACACCAGCATTTCTAAAGACCTAAAACATGAGGCTAAGCTACAGTGACACGCAAACAAAAAGCCCAACGTGCAACAGGCACTGCAGCTCTCGTGGTGCCTGCTCCTCCCAGGAGGTGACAATCTCTGCCCCACTTGTGACAATCTCTGCCCCACCTCTGGCACTGTGGCCAGAGGCCAAGCTAAGCTGCAAGCCCAGAGCAGAGAGGGCATGGCAGGCGAGGCAGGACACACAATTAAAACCTCATTAAAATAACAGGGGGGTTAAGTGTGTCATCAGAAAGGAGGGGATCAAAACCTGACAACAGCAAACCCATCAAATTCTCTGTCATCCTGCATGGTAGGGAATGGATGGAGCAGAGAGGATTATCTCTGAATGGTGATTACCCAGGTCTATGGAACTGGCATTAATTCTGAAAATACGGGATGAAAATAGAGAAGTTACTACCAAATAGAATTCTCTCCCATTACAAGATGGACGTGTTAACAAACTGAGGTTTTATGCCAGAACAGATCTGTAAAGAAAGCAGGAATCCATGAGAATTCATAAAACACTATGTACTTAAAAGAACACATTTCTATTTTAAGATTAATTTCCTCTCCCAAAAATGCATGTCCAGAAAAGTGTTGTTGATTTAAACATACCAATATTTTCCTTTTCCATTTATGTTTACTAAATTCTTGCAAGATTTTAGCAAGTGTTGTGTCACACCTGATGAAAATGTAGATAATTTGATGTTCAGGGGGTACTGAAATAGAGGTGTACTATATAACTGGCCCAGAGCTCCAGGCAGAAGCAACAGCAGGCACAAACAGATTTTTCTGACCAAGCATATTTGATGTCATTATGTGATTGTTGATTAAGCTATGCCTAACAGGTAGGTTGTGATTGATATCACAGACTCTTAAAAAAACAAACAAACAAACAAACAAAAAACAACAAAAAACCAAAAAAACCCCCACAACTGTTTCTCTTGAATAAACATGCAATCTGAAAACAGAATCTCAAAACTTGCTTTGTAAACAATCTACAACCTGTCAGCTTTTTGCTTACTTGTAGTATTTATTAACTATTTCTGAAGGCAGAATAGATTAGGAAATTGTGAGCCAGTTCACAAACATTTAATTCATCCCAAAGAAAATAAAATTTACAAAAATAACTACTATACTCTACAAATTAGCTATTCTATGACAAAATTATTTTCTCCTTAATAACAGAATCAAATTATTATCTTGAATACTTCCAGTTCATTAAATGCCAGTAACATAATTGGGAACTGTATGATATGAGGAGGAAAGATGTGGCTTGCAGTAAGCGCAAATATTAATTTAATTTCATTTTTCAATTCATTTTGAGTAATGAAGAAGGGAAAGAACAGGAAACAAAATAATGTGATCCAATGACAGTGGTGTGCAGCAAGACTAAACAGGACACAAACTAAAAGATAAACTGGAGTAGTTGTGTCTGCATGCTCAATATTAAAAAACATAACTGTGTTTAGAATGAATTTTCAAGGCCTGAGACAGACAACTTCATGATTAATCACAGAGGAAAAAAAACCCAGATCCATACCAATTGCTCCTCTGAAAGTTGGATTTGTTGAACATGCAGTTCACCTATGCAGCCTGTACATAGTTTTGAGACATTATCTAGATACCTAATGCTGTTGAAATACAAGAAGAATAAAAAGGACAACAAGTGGTAAGAATTCCTTTTCCTATCTCTGGAAAAAAAGAGAATTTGTAATTACAACATTTTAAAGTTCAGCTCAATTCAGGAAGATTTAAATTCCTTATACATTTTTATGCACAAAGCCACAATTAGAAAGACTTTGAAAACATGACTGCATCACAAATTTTGCTTTCTGTGAGAGCTTTGTTAAACTCATTTAGAAAGGGTGTATTTTGTAAACTTTTATTCTTTGTTCAAACAGCTTTCAAATCATGGAACATTTGGGAGAGAGAGCAAATTGGTTTGGATGAGGGTTAAAGGCTTTGGCCACAGTCCCCAGTCCTGTTGACCACCCAGCAGAGCGTGGTTATGGCTGACTGAAAAGCCTCCCATCATTATTTATTCTTGTCTTCACCAACGGGCTAACTAGGCAGAATTGCTCAAACACACTCATTGCTTCATGTAGTGCTTAACAGAAGTTTAATTCTCTGGTTTAGAAAAAGTTCCTGGTGCATATGATGAGTGCAGGGGTCACTAATCACCATAAAACTGGATCCAGAGCTGACACAAGGACAGCACACAAGGGGACGGCACTGCCCCTTTGGGCTGCTCAGGATACAAGAGAGCAGAGGGAAGCAGTTTTTGACAAGCTGCTGAACACTTTTGATTTTGCTTGTGGTGTGAAAGATATGTGAAGCACACTGACAGTAAAGAAAAACAAAACACCACTTGGATTTTGCCAAGGCACAAAGGAGGAAATAGACACCTGAACTGGTTTTACAGAGGAGCATTTTCAATGGATCAAATTCAAAACACAGCACTTGCATGCTGCACACAGCTTCTGTGACAAGGGAGCAGTGGGGCTGCATGGGGGTTGTAGGCTGCCAGCATTTCCTCCAAGCTGGTGTCTGGTCACAGGAACTTGGGGGTGGGATGCCACACTCTCTGCCAGTCTGAGATACCATGAGGGCAAATGTCCTCAGCTTTCCAGAGCAGCATATTTCTGTTGAGAGCATTCACCTGTGCAACTTCCACTAGTGAGCAGGTAAGCCCCAGAAGGTGCAAACTGGCCCAGACCTTCCCTCCAATTCCAGAGGAAAGCCTGACCTGCTCAGCCTGTACTGAGTAAAACCATAAACACACATACAGCTTATTCTTTAATTTTTCTTCCTGATCTGTCTTAATTTCTAAGCAAAAAATCCCATGTCTTAAGCAGCTGTTGGTAAACACTGCTGTCTATAAGTTTTCAAACATGACACCTGGGTCATCCATTTAAAACCTGAACTTCCCTAGATCTGGATAGATCCACTGGAACCAGGTGAAACTGTGCCATGGTACTGAAGGTGGAATTCCTCAAAGTGAGGATCATCCTGTCTGCAAACACAGCATAAGCACATGAGTGTGAAACACTTTTCCATCATAATGCTTTTACTATTAATGAGAGAATATTCTAGTACAATAAATATATATATGAAAAAATAACATCTAGCTTCAAACACCTGAAATAAGACTCACTACATGCCTCCTACAACCCAAAAGATATACATAAACCCAATCCAAACCATAAGACTCTGCTAGGGATGCAAAAAATGGGGCAACAGCAGCTTAAGCATTATTACAGATTTCTCAAAGGTGCACAGTGGGTTTCTGAGTGCTCAGTTTCCACAGAAACTAAGCTACAGATTTCTTGCCTTTTTAAAGTCTAAGTTCTATTAGAGACATAATTTTATTGTAGTTTTACCCATTTAGCTGAAATAAATATTCTTTGTAAACTTTGGAAAAGTGCAGCTCTGAAAAACTTAACATTATCTTAATCTATCCAAAACACATAAATATCAAACATAGGTATGAGCCTTGTAGCAGTTACTGGTACAGTGCAAATGGCAAAAATTCAAATTCTCTTCAATCCTTCACAGAGAGGTCTATCAAGGCACACTGGCCATAAAGGTTCAGTAAGTTTTGGCAGAACTACAAAATATTTACAATTAAGACCAATAACTTCAAAGATGTAGAAGTGTGAGGGTTGTCTGTTCCTTCTGCAGGAGAGGGGATTGAGATTCTGCCCAGCTCCTCACATATTTGATTGTTTGATTTATTTCCTGGGAGCCCTTAATTTCAGATGGCATTCTACTTCTTTATCTTTTTTGTGCACATTTTAACTTGTTTACTGATTTACTAAGCAACTTTATATTAGCTCCCACCCAAAGGACTGCTGAAACTGCTCTAAGTATTTACTTTCAATCAGACAGCTTTTCTCTTCCATTTGTTTTCTTGACATTATCGGTGCCTTCATATGAAAGAAGAAGCTCCAGCAGGGCACCTCTATCACAGTGGCTACACATTTTAATCAGAAGGTAGAGGAAACAAATCTGAAAAAATTAATATAAATAGGATGCTTGAACTTTATAACATGACTCTCTCACAGCTTTATGTCACAGGCATGATAGCTACTGCAATAAGAAAAGTCTGCTCAGTGAGTAATTGGAGAATGCACTTCTGATGTTTTTTTCAGAGACAATTTACAGAATACAGCTGCCTCCACTCAGACCAAAGTCCCTGTTAAAATGGCCAGATTTCTCTTCCTTGATAGGATCTGCTCTTCAGCTTCTACACTATGAGATCTCCCTCTCACAGCAATGGCAGAGGCCCACACTGGAAAGTGGTCTTTCAGTAAAAAATCAAAGTATGCCAATAGTTACAGGTGTATCTCTAACCTGATCCTACAGATCTAAGCCTGGCAGAGTTACCTGCTCATTTCTTACAATCACCAGTAATTTAAAAAACATACATGCTTATTTTCATTTTTAACCCAGCTAAAATAAATCTTTGTCTCTTTAAGTGGGCCTTGCCAAAGAGAAGAACACATGTATGTAGGTTTCAGGATACTAAAGTTTATAGAGAAGTTTCAAAACTTCTCTATAGGAAAGAAATGCTCAGTTTCCCTTTAGTGGATTCTGTAGGACTTTGGAATTTTTAGCTGCTTTTCCCTGGGAAGGACTTTAGAGCAGACCCAGGTTGTCACTGAAGGTCAATATGAAAATCCCTTTAATTTCATGAGTGAATTTCCAAGATCTTTTGGGGTTAAATCACCAAAGATAAACACTGAACACCAAATAAGTACCGAGGAGCACCACTAACTTTAAACCAGGTGTCCATCATCCCTAGACACTACTGGGAGTACAGTGAGCTTAACATGTTAGGTGGTAGACAGAGACAGATTATTGAATAGTTGCATTTTTTCTTCTGAAATGAGCCCCTTTGACTCCACAGAGCCAGAGCAGCACCCACACTGCCTGACTCCAGGCTTGACTTAGCTCTTCCTACTACTTCAATTCAAACCATGAAGAAGCAGACACAAACCTCAGAAGCAGTAAAACCATGGCTCTTTCTCCCATGGAAAAAAAAACCAAAAAACAAAACTACCCAATTCCCACGTTCCTGAATTTCTTAGCTGATTTCTTGGTGACATTTTTCATCTTGACAGCACATTCATGAAATGTGACAAATTTAGGCAAGTCTCGCACTGAAAAATGTTCCTGCGAACTTTTCCCAGTTAAGCTGCAATGAATTTGCTTAGCAAAAAACAAAAGGTTTTCCCTCAGCTTAGCTTCCAGTTACTTTGATACATGATGCTTCAAGTAGCTTTAAAAAATGGACCCGACATGGGTTTTGTATTAGTTTTTAAAGCTCAGATCATCGTTCAAGATCCTGTGACATTTCTCACTGCTAGGTCTGAGAGAGGACTGTGGGTTTTTGCAGTCCCAAGGCATCACCACCACCCATTTCCACAGAGTCCAACTTTCCAGAGCTCCCTTTCAGCTTGTGGCAGCAGCTCAATGTGTGACATCAGCTGGCTCTGCAGTGGCAGGATTGCTGCACAATGCACTTTCGTGATTGTCAGATGTCAGAGCTCTGGCCAAGTGGGCTGGGGGATGCTCTTTTCTATCTATCTGCTGCTTTCCAGCCCATCCAGGGATGAGTCAGGCCTGGGGAGGTGTCATATGTCTGAAATGAAGCCATAAACCTTGTCACAAAACCAGAATGAAAGTTCCGGCATTCTGGAGTGAATGATGGCCTGGAGGGTCACAGGCAAGATAGGTGGGCTCAGCAGGATGGCTGGACAGGATAGCTGTGTTATTTCATGGATTATTGTTGTAAATAGAAAATACAGGCTGGTGTGTTCATGTGGAATGCAGAGGAAGAGGGCAAGGAGCTGCACATGGAATAGGTGCTCAGGAGGCTCTCCAGCTGCACTCACAGCCCAAGCAGCCAAGAGCCTTTTCATCCTCTTCTGCTTTTTTAACCTCTCTCTACCTCATGAGGGGAATTTCAACACCAAAACTCTTAAGGTCATCTTTTGGTGAATGTTTAGCTTCACAACCACTCTTTCTACACAGCTTTCCCTCATCCATGGGGCTTTAACCCAGACTGCAGTGTAAATGTACTTTCTGAGATATGTTCTGACTTGGGTGCATGACCAGATAGGCAGAGCAAATTATTATAGGAAAAATTCTTTGTATTCATTACCAGAGACTTTTGACATCAACAGCAAAACTAAAACTCCAAGATCCTTTCAAAGCATATCCTAAAGACCCCTGGATATTTCTATTTTATATAAGCTGCTCTTATGCTCTGCCTACAAGGGTCTCACTGTAAAGGTAAAGAACCTTTGAGGCTGTGCTAGCAGGACTAAATGTTTTAAACTAGATGTTTTTGCTGGACCAGAAACACACAAACCTAGCTTTTTCTTGTGGTGGAATTTGTTCTCACAATAGAAACAATCTAGGAAGAAATTTCAAATCAGCTGCTGTAGCAAATGGGTACAAAAATTGTTTTGGATGCTACATACAACAATGAGAAGCAGAAACCAAACTGCAATAGGGTAACATACACATTTTATCATCACCATTGAATTACCAAAGCCCACAACCAGTCTAGAGCAGAACAAAAAGCACACAAAGGAGAATTTTATACTAACAGTGTTCTCCTAGGGCATATATGTTATACAAATGCCAGAAATGCCTAAGTTTATCCTCGAGAAGCAAAGTGTTTCTTGAAATGGGATGCTAGCATGTTCAAAACTAAACTAGTCTTTGTGTTCTTGCCCTCCAAAAGTGACTCTGCTTTTGGAAAGTTCTTTGCAGTCTGCTGGGGTAGATTAACAACAGATCTATTAATTTCATCACTCCCCATGAAACAACCAGTATGCTGACCTCTAAATACTGTGCCTGTGGGAACAGTTTGTTTATTCTTGCTTAGCATGAGAAATTCTAGAAGAACAACTTGTGAATAGGAATTTTAGAAACTTTAAAATTAGAAGATTGGAACCATTGTTTCAAGATTGAGCACCAATAATTGATTTAGGGGAAATTCAAAGTTGTGTTTCTTAGAGCTTCAGGCACACTGGACAATTGCTGGCCTTCAATCTTCAATAAAACAGAGTTAGTTCAGCTCTTCCATCCACAATTCCTAAATTTTCATCCATGATTCCTAAAACCTTTGGGCACATACTGCAAAATGCAAATCAGGCTAGGAAATGTTCATCTGTGATCAGCACCTAATGTTTTGAGTGACCTGAATTTAGAGAATATTCATGGAAGCATAATAATTAGACATGGAAAAGACCTGAGGCTGTCTTCTATTACCTAGTTAGTGCAGCACTGAGCCAAGACGGATTACTTTTGACCAATCTCATTTTGCAAAGAGCTGTGTGAAGAATCTTCCACTCCTTCTCTTGAGAGGTTTTCCCAATAAAGCAGATCTTGCATTTAAAATATTTATCTTGATAACCTGTACCCACTTTTTGAGAGGTCTACTTCACTTTAACACTAGGCACACATTGCCTTGCTTTAAAGGAAGGTGTGTCCAGCTTTATCAAGTATTCAAGGACATTCCAGCGGCTC
Source organism: Rhabdornis inornatus (assembly GCA_013397075.1). Classification (NCBI taxonomy): domain Eukaryota; kingdom Metazoa; phylum Chordata; class Aves; order Passeriformes; family Rhabdornithidae; genus Rhabdornis; species Rhabdornis inornatus. The sequence continues at coordinate 392,768 of VWZS01010003.1, read as the reverse complement.
TTAAGCTTTTGTTTGGTTGTATTGTTCTCTATGTGCTTTTCTCTTCAGCACTTCAGAATCTCAAGAGCATTCCTCACCTATCTCCTGTACAAGTTTGGTCCTCCAGAAAATGGATAAGAACTGAGAAATTTTACTGGAAGTAGCCTATGAAATCCCCACTAGACTGCACAGATGGCCAGAAATCATACTTGGAAGCATTCATACATATTTCAGAGTGATACACTGGGAAAAAAAAAAAGATAAAATGCAAGAGGAAAAGGAGCAGAACCCTTCAACTCAAGACAAACTTTGGCCAAAATTAGGTTGGTGTTTCCCCTAAACATCCATCATGCAACCCAATTGACAACACTTGAATTAAACAGGTGCAAGTGACGTATTGTTAAACAGGACTCTCTTAAGAACAGAGACTGCTACAATTTGATTGTATATCTTATCTTCAGTCAGAATATCAAATATATGAACAAAAAAAATCCTGCTAGATACAAACTACCCAACAGGATATAAGTAAATACATAGTGAATTAGAAAACACAAATAGTTCAGACTCCAGGGCTGGACCTTACTGCAAGGCAGCACTGTGGCTGACATCATGCATAAACAATAAAAACTAGGCTTCCTGGAGCCCAGCCAACATGAAGGTTTTGTCTTAAAGGATGCACTAGCCTAGTGTCAACATTATTATTAAAATTATGTAAAAATTCACAGATTTAGAAAAAGAAAGATAAAAATACCACATGCAGAAAATGCGTAAAGAAACAGCAAGAAATCTAAATATAGCTATTCCATCATAAAGATTTTATTGGTGCCAGTTAGGAATGATTTTCTCATATCTTCAGCAGATTTGTGCCAATTTTGCAATTTTTGTGCTTTTACATCCTCCCTGCCACTACATCAGACATTCCCCTCCCTTTGGAGTACACCCAAGGAAAATGTATTCCAACCTCAGGGTTGGATGAGCCCTGGCTGTAAGCCAGGGTTTCTGCATTGAATTCCTAGGTTTTTTTCCAAATCTCTCTGCATATGCTCTGCCAATTCATTGTCTCCAGAAGTAAGAAGAAGCTAATAAAGCTGTGTTGGTATGTTCAATATGGTTCAGCACTCTCTGCTCACCTCCTGTTTCACTAGGCTGAAATCCCACCTTCCAGTGCTAAAGCATGCTGAAAGTTTTGGAGAGCATTTGCTAAAGCGCTCAGTGCAGGTGACTCATAAACTTGCACAGAATGTCAGAAGCCATCTGTGAAGGCGGGAGAGATTTGCAGGATCAGGGCCTTATATTCTGAAGAGGTGATCTGGACTGGTTCTTTGCCAGTCTAACTGGTTGGACTTCACTAGAATTGCTCTTGACATATTAGCAGCAGAGAAAGGGAAAAATGGCCTTTGAAGATGCAAGTGACATTTCCCATGGCTTCTTTAGCTTCAAGGACTTTGATAATACCACTGTGCAGAGAAGGGAAGTCTATGCTAGGTTGAAAGTAACCTATTTTATTAAAAATTTTCATCTCTGATGTTTAGTAAAAGCCAAGTGCCCTCCATTATCTACACAAAAATAGCCCACTAGGTATTCAGGGCTGTCTTTTCTAGTCTCTCTGCACACTCTGTAGCCCTGGGTATGTTCCTCCTGCATTAGCTGAACAAGATTCTCTGAACCTCTCCTCAATCTCTGGTACACTCCACATTTCACATTGTTGTGCACTCACTTGCTGAACCATTTTTAAACTCAGCCTCCTGCTGAGAGCTAAATGCACTGTTGTATTCTAATCTTTGTACCTACTGCAGCTAAAGTATAGTGGTTCCACAGCTAGAAGGCAATAGCTAAAGTGGAGGAAATGTGATTAAGAAGAATAAAAAAAATGATTGATAGAAAATGCAGCACATTGCTCTAGACATATTAATTTAGTGCTGAGTGACTTGAACAACTAATTTATTAAAATTACCTGGAAGCATCTTATGATTACCCCAACATAAGCAGTCTGTAATTCGCCTCTGCCTCTATTCTTGGCAAGACAGTCCACGCTTTGCATGCTCAATATACAAGATGCAGGAAAACCAATTAATGCTGTTGACCTATACAAATAGGATAACACCAGTGGACTTGATCACCGTCAGAAAAGTGCAGATAACTGGTAAATGAAGGACTTGGTCCTAATTTGTGAAGCCAGTCAGAGCTGAAACATGCTGAACTCTCCCTGGCTTTGATGTGAGGTGTGAACGTTCAGTATCCTGTGCCACTCTGAGGTGGTTGTGACACTTCACAAGTTCATTGCTTGTAGCAGCCAGAAAATGAACCCACAGAAGAGAGAGGCTGTAATGAGAGGAATGCCACACACTTCCATGCCAGGCTCCTGTCCTCTTTGGCCTCACAGCTTCATCCCTCCCAAAGCTGCCCTTGTGTGACGAGCTCATGGCTCCTCCAGCACAACTAAAATCACACCCCAGGCTCCTTCAGGCTGCTGCTGACTGACTCAGTCACAGCTCAGTCTCCTTCATTGCATGAAAACATTTCAGAGGCTTGGTCAGGAAACACAGAGAAGGCTTTGGTGTCTCACTCCACCAGTAAATATGTTGCATATTATTGAACTGACTCTCAGGGTTTGGGGAGATTTCCATGGTGGTTTGACTATACCAAGCTCATCACTGAGCTCCTATGTGCTTGCTCAGAGATGTGAGCAGGGTGAGATCCCTGAAAAAGTCTGTACTGGTTCATCCAGAATACCAGAGAAAATAATTTCTCTTACGAAAAGCTAAGTCTAATAGTGGAAGATATCAGACATAAGTTGGAAATCACTTCAGAGAATATTTTTTGTTGGAACATAAAAGAAGGTTCTGTCCCTGAGCAGAAAATGGTGACAAAAGTGGAAACTGATAAGCAGGACATGTCCAAAGGACAGCAGGAGAGACCCAGCCTGACAGGTGCAGTGCTGTTCCACTGCACTCAAATCTGGAGAAGAACATCCAGCCCTGTGCTGACTGTTGGGAGAGCAGCTGTCAGTGCATGAGGAGAGAGACCCACTGGGAAATAAAAGAAAAAGGCCCAGATATTCAATTCATAGTGGCAGAAACTCTCAACCCATGGAAGCCTTTTGCTGTCGTAGCCATGTTCCAATGGTTAAGAATAAAAGATGGTTTTGACATCTTCAGGTTTCTGAAGCTGTAGTTGACCAAGCAGTGTCTCCTCCCTGGAACTACACTGTCATATGAGTCTGCACATCAAGGCTTCATCCAAAGGCCAGGCACTGTTTGGTCACCCCACAGTGACACACAAAGAGAATGCACAGCATATCTGGCCCATTTGGGCACTTAGAGTTAAAAGCCCTCCCTGGAATACCTGGCTGCTCCTCCCCAGTCACACTAAGGTCTTGGCAGCTTTGGCCTGCATTACATCTGCCAGAAAGACAGGCACAGCTACCTGGTGATAAATGTCATGGCCCATAACTCTTGAGAAAAACTATTTCATGGGGATGGAAAATGTTGTGCTGACCTCTCCTTTTAGTATCTGTATCTCTGGTAAAAGGCTGCAATTCACAGCAAGTGTGAACCAAACTCAGCTGAAGTGCTCCTTCAGCAAAGTGAGGGAGTTTGCATCAAGGAGTGGTTTTGGCCCCTTGTATGCAATCAGAATGTGATAAAGGTGCTGCTGAAATGACCCAGTGCACTGCCCAACATCTGCTGGAGGCCAGGGAAAGGCTCCTCTTTGGTTTGTAGAGATGGCAGGGCACAGCCACAAAGCCTGATGTTAGTGCCTCTCTCGGATTTTCCCTCAAGTTCATTTTCTAAATGATTATCCAGCATATGATTCTCCCAGCCCTGTGTCTCTTCTGGTGATTAGTTTGCTGCCAACTCAGTCTATGTGGACCTTCCCCGAGTCCATAATGGGAAAGATATTAATTATAGTCAGGGAAAATTGAGTTTCATGACTCCCAGAGGACCATGCTACAGTCTCCATGAAACAACTTCTTTCCACCTTTTTATGTCAGGTACAACAGACTCCACATAAATGATGCAAGACATTTTTATGAGTTACATCATGAATGGAAAAGAACAGCAATTGTTTCAAACTGCCTGTGTGCATTAACCTTGTTTCCAAGGAGCTAAAATTATTTTTGGAAGCAAAGTTAAAGATACTGCACTAAGAGACTGTCACTTGGTCTTCCTTCTCCTCTTCTGCTTTTTAGCAGAGGTCATACCCCTGTCTGCTTGACCACTGGAAAGAGTTCCAGACAGTGAATAAAATTTGCAAACCCTAAAGCTATGCACTTGAGTTCTTACCCCGAGGAACATTTTAAAGAGGCACCATAGAGAGAGCCAAACCCAGTGTACATTAAATACACTACAAACTAATTTCAGGAGGCAACTTGTCCTGGAGAACGAGCCTTACCCAACAGATAACCATTTCTTATTGCTCTTATCATGACAGCATCCTTCAGAAAGACCACTGATCTCCCAGAACTAAGAGAATTATCCTAAATTCATTAAGGACTAAATCAGAGACTGCTGTTAAATTTTCCTTGATTTCAGCAGCGTACTGATAGTCATTAAAACACAGCTTTCTAGATCATTCACATTTTATTACTCGAGGTTCCTCTGTATGAGGACTATATTTCCCAAGCAGTGTGATCTGGAAGTGACAGCACAAAACTGTGAGAAAAAAACCCCTTAAGTTTGAATCCTTACCCTGCCACTGCAAAAAAGGAAAAGGAAAAAACCTCCCTCACTCTCTCCCTTCTGAAGAATGGGAATTAATTGCCTTGCACATATACACACACAATTTCAAACAGGCTCAAGTAGCATACGTATAAGAATTAATTGCACATGCCTGTTTTCTCTGAAGTAGAGACACATTAAGGATGTAAAGACATTTCCAGACCCATGGGAACAGTGTTCTTATACCAGCAGCACTCTACTGGAATACAAAAGAACCTGTGGGGTTTGCTTTTTTAAATGTGTTTAGCATGGCTGAGGAGCCTTGGGCTGCTGCTGTAGCTGCTGAGTCCCTGCCAGTCCCAGGCCAGGAGCACAGGGAATGTGAGGAGCCTGGGCCATGTGTCCCCAGACCTGATGGACACACAGAAGACACATCTGCATGCAAGAGGAGGGATGTGTGAGCAGGAGCTCTGACCCTGGTGGGCAGATAGGGAAAGGGCAGCAAGGGCAGCAGTGGACACAGAAGTAGGGTGTGCCAGGAGCAAAACTGAGTTTGAGTATCCTCTCCTGCCCTTCTTCCTCCCTCCTACTTTTTAGTAATTCCTTTCCTACTTTCTCCAAAACATTGAGAGAAAGGAGAATGAAGAGCACACCCTGCTCAAAATGAAGCCCTGAGTACTGCTCTCACACTGGTCCTGTTTCACCCTGGAGAAGCAGGAGGCAAAGCTCCACAGCACACTCAGGGGTTCATCCAGGGCTCCTTGTGCTTGCTCAGAGCTCTGGTGTCCCGTGGGAGCATGGAGCAGACACAGGGCATGATTCTCCCCTCCTGGAATGCACCTGATCCTGCCAGGAGCAGCTCCCAGCTCAGCTGGCTTGGCTGAGCCATCCCTCACCTCTCCTCAGGTCAGCCAAGGGGAGCAGAGACAAACCCAGCCCAGGCAGAGAAAGCAATTGCCCAGGGGAGCAGGGAAAGAAGCTTCTTCCCCTGCCCCTCCCCATGCTGGTCCTGTCTCAGCAGCAGCAAGCTAGGCTGGGAATGCTGGGGGCTAGCAAAAGGGCTTGAAATGGAGATTGTCATTTCTGTCATCAAAGAGAGAGAGGAAAAACCCTAAAGTTTCCCTGTGTCACTCTTCCTGCAAGAGAAACTACAGGTTATGTGTGTAGGGACCTTGGGCTAGTTCAGAGTTCCTTGTCTGCTTGTTATAAAGGCCTGACACCAATATAAACTTCCAGTTCTGGAACAGTCAAGAGCTTAAAACACACAAAAAATCTCGCCTTACATTTTATGGAGGCAATTTAAAACAAGAAAAGCTTCACAGATTCTTGAAAATGCCAGATTCCAGTTTTAGTAAGACCTTATTCTTGACTAAATGCTGCTTCATTGAAAATGGTGTGTGACTTCTCATCAGCATGAGTAATCTGCTATAATACCTGTGTAGGCTGTCAAACCATTGTCAAATTGAAACACTGATTTCCCCTTTCTGTCTGTTTGATCATAAATTCCATTTTGGATTTCTCTGCTTTCTCTACAAAGGCTTTTGAGCTCAAGATCACAGAGACAATCTGGCAATAAAAACATTCAAGCAATAATACAGAGAGCTGGGAATTTATTGTATCAGGATTTATTTTTAAAATATAGGTTTCTCCTGATAAACTAATATTGTCATCTCTTCTGGTGGCAGAGCACACCGCAAACAGCAATTTTCCCCTAGAGAAAAAATGTCAGATTGTGATTTATGAACAGGGAGCCACTAAAGAGTATGATTTCACCCTAAATTAGTAATTTATCAAGTAAAGAACAGCAAGCAAATAGCTGAATATTGGTGTCTTAAAGGGTCAATAGACTTTTCACTAACTTTTGCTTCAAGCACAAATAACCAGAGACTCCTCCAAGGAAAAGCTGTTCTAGTGGATGCCCTAGAAAATGAAAACATTTAGGTCTAAGTGTTGGGGAAAACATTCCCAACGCGACCTTTGAGTGTCCACATGGGTTCAGAGGAGCCCCACACAAGGGGACTGCACAAGGCTGCTAAATGTAGCAAATCCTTTGAAATGTGATAGTATAAATCAAAAGGACTTAGTGGGAAGAAGAGGAGAAAGGAAAAGAAAACAAAGCCATCTAAAAGGGTGAGTGTTTGTTTGCAACCTTAATTAACTGTCTGAAGTGAAGTGGTTGATTTCCATGTACAATGGATTATGAATTATTGGAAATCACTATTACACAAGTCAACAGAACAATTGCTTTGTAAAATCCTCTTACAGGCCAGGGAAATGAGTTTCTAGACATCCATCTGGGAGGAGGTTCCCTCTACCTCTGATCAATTTTAGCAGGAAACATACACCATCAGTGCCTAAAGGCATGACCATGGATGCAAAGTTATTCAGCCAGGACTTCAAGCAAACCAAGGAAGATCAAACTGTAATTCCCTAGTCACTCCCTCAGAAATCTTTTCTCCAGGCTCCCCAGCCTTCACTCCCAAGAATTTCAATGATTTGTAATTTTGTTGACTTAGGAGCTGCAGTGCACTCAAATTCACACTGCTCTCAATCTTACGAATGAATGATAAGTTCTTTTTTTCCAAATACCATACTGCAGACGTAGATGTCTGGGTCTGGGTCCATAATTTCCACGAAATTAGGCAATTAAAATTTTACTTGCAGCAGTTTAAGTGCATCTGTAAAACTGCTACTAGACGTGTCAATAGAACAATTTATGGTTCCGTGCCTTTAGATCTGGACTATTAGAAGATTTCATGGGGCATCAATCCACAAGTGCCATGAAAAATGGGTGTTTATTTTACTGGTTAGATGCCATCAATCTGTTTCTTTACATGGCACAGCTGGATTTAATAATGAATTAAGAACTTTATTTCTTAACTACTGCAAAAATTTCTTGTCCTTTCCAGAACTGATTCAGATTTCTATTGATGTAATTCCACTCCTGACAACTTGTATAGGTCTGCATCTTTTTCTAAGACTGCTTAAATAACTATAATTAAGCCAATAATCAGAGCAAGCAAAAGAAGATTCTCCAAGGCTCAGATTCTCATTGTGTAGCAGAAGGGTACTGGATATACTACTTTTCTAATTAAGTTTTGTGATTTTTTTCCCATCCTTTGGGGGGATGCTAGAACTTCCTTGGGTGATGGTATGGTCTCTGTTCTTTCAAACTGCAGAGAACAAATGCAGTGGTAACCAGAGATATGCAGAAGTATAGAGCTGCAAAAGAAGAAGACTGCTGTATCACAGAAAATTTAGTGAGAGACACCCAAAGCCAACCATCTAAATCAGTGTCACTGGTAAAGGTTCAGTTCCGATCCTGAAAAGTACTGGAAAGGAAGCCCTCTCCCATCTCAGTTGTAGCTTGCTTGGACACTCACTCAAAACATCAGCAAATGTTGTATTTCAGCTTTGTGAGAAATAAGAGTTGCCTTATTCAGTAGAGTCAGTTCATAGGTCAGGTGGTCTCAGTGCTTTGAAAAAATTAAGAAGTATTAATCTGCCTGAAGGATGTGTGCATTTATTCTAGAAGGTGGCTGAGAGGACAGGGTGGCAGCTGCCCTTTATGTCTGACCATCACATCTCCCCTGGTTCCCCCCACCAGAAGCATTTCCCAGGCTAGAGGAGCAAGTCTCCCGCGTGCCGGTGGCATCCTGTACTTTGTTTAAACTTTGGCACAAGAACTGAGTCTAGAACGACCTAAATTCACATTCAGGGGAAACAGGGACATCTATAGCAAGAGAAGCCAAGATTCATGTCTGACACAAATTACCTGATTACAAATTTATCCTGGCTAGCAGACAGGCAGCCTAGAGAACCATGTACAAAAGCTTGCTCGGCCATTCCCGCATCAATTGCCTGAAACAACCACACTTGTGCAGCACAAAAGCTGCAATGAGACATTAAACATGGGCCCAGAAAAGCCAGAGCATTAATGATCAGTGCCCACACAGGAGCACAAAAGGAGAGAGGCAGCTATTTCATTTTGCTGTCCTTAGAAGAGAGAGCACGGAGGTCCCAGCCTGAGTGTTTACAGGGGCTGAAGCCTTGGAAGGAGCCAGAGGGTTTGCAGCCCTTGTGAGGAATGGTCTGGTCCCCTTGGGCCATCTGATAAGGCAGAGGGATCAGTGCCCTCACCAAAAAAACTGATTAATGTGAGATGGTGTGTGTCACAGACTTGGGCAGCTCACAACTCAGTGCTGACATATTTCAATCAAAGCATGTCTGCAGCTGCACTTAATAACCAACCAGCCTATTGAGTGGTGGGCACTGAGCAGTCCCAGATCAACCCAGGAATTTTAAAATGGCCCTGACTTGCTGCAGGACTGCAGAGAGTGCCCTGTCTGTCAGATGCAGTTGTTGTATCCAGGGCTGACACGGCTGTCACGATTCCCTCTCCCCTCCATGAGCACTGCTGTGATGCTGGAAAATGGAGAGGGCCACCTGGGACCACTGCCCTACACAAGCCATCCCCAGGCTGTCCTGTGCAATCTCTTCTGCATTTTCCCAGCAATGACATTTCATCACTTTTGAATGAAATAAGTTATTTTGCAGTGAAATTGCTTTTTTTTTTTCTTCTCTGTCAGCCAGAGGTCAGACTGTCTGCTTAATAGCAAAGCAAACCAAAAATGCTGCCTTCTTTTTATTCTATTTTTATTTACTTCAATAAACATTGCAATGGTTTTAATTTGACTACCTAAATGCATTTATTTGATTATGAAAGCATAGCTTTTTTGGGGATGGTTGCTGTCCCCTGAATTCCTATGAGAAGCACTTAAGACAACAGTTTTAAACCACTTCATACCACACTGCTCTCTACTACCTAACTTGTATTTTTGACACATAATGTGCATTTCAAAAGCAGAGGTTATTTCCTAAAGAGCATACACATAGGGCATACACCTCTTGGACTCACCTGGAGTCAAACACTTTCACATATATCGAGGCTGCAAAGAGTATTTCATGGGAGTTTCACATTTGAAATGGGTTTATCTGACATAAGTCATGGGAATTGATTTACTCTGCCAAGAGAAACAGCTCCAGCTTCTCTACCCCTTTAATAATGCCCCTGGAGAGCCCTGATGGACAGTGGAAGTTGCCAGTGTGAGGAATAGCCCAGAGCTAATTAGCAGAGGAGAGATTATCACACTGAAATTCTGCAGCAACTTCCACATGGACTTTTTTTGTCCCATCCCATTCATCCTCCCATGATAAGAGATCATCATAAAACCTCAACAGCCAAAAATCTTTGCTGAGGGCTTCTTCAAAATTGATCTAAGTAGCAAGAAGCATCTTAAGTGACAAGTCTCAAAAGAGACCTCTCAGGTTCGTTTGAAGCCCATGCTAGGTGAGGTTTGTAAGATCAACAAAAATCTCTGCTCATATTAGAACTGCTTTGTTAATAGTTTTTACTTAGCCACAAAAGCAGTTAGAAAAAGGGCATTTGCTGGCAGAAAATAAAGCAAAGATGAATAGGCCTTACTGGATATAAAATACAGGACTACTCAAAATCTAGTAACAGTTCCCAAGTTGAAGGAAGAGTCAAGGACAAAACTGGAGTAAAAGAGAAGAAAAATGAAGGCAGACTGAGATAACTGTCTTGACATAAAAAAAGTATAAAATGCAGGTTTGTTTGTTTGTTTTAAAAAGCCAAAATAAAATCGTAGTTAACACCTTCTCGTGAACAATGACCTACAGAACAAATCAGCACAGAAATTTGCATTCAGCAGTTTGCTGCCAAAGTCCTACTCTATACTCCCTGGAGCACACAGCCCTCCCAGAGCCATTTGCTGTAATGAATGGGTCACATTTGCTGTGAAAAGAGACCCAGGAATAGGGCAAGCTTCTCACCAGAGAGGTCTCTTGTAAAGCCCCTGCGTACACAAAATAGCTTGAATGCCTGGGGAATGTTAGGCTGCTGTTGCTGGCTGAGACAAAGCACTGTGGAAAGCCTAATCTGTATGCCAATCAGTTATAAAACTAATATTTACCCTGACTACATTATAATTTCACAGAAATAAGGGGATCTTATTTAACTCAAAAAGGCAACCCTGTTCTCACACCACTCTTTTCTTATAATGGTCTGTTCCTGTATCCATTTTCTTGTATTACAGGAGTTTTCCCCTTAATTTTTCACACAACAATTAATTGACAAAGGTAGCTCATGTATTATAAAAGAGACACAAACAAAAAATCAGGTGACAAGGGAAAAAAACCCCAAACCCAAGGAAAAGCTAAATGGCACAGAGAGGTACAACTATAACATCAGTAATAATCTAGTGTTACTGAGGTTTCCCTGCTTCTCCTGCTCAGACACAAAGTCCAACACCTGGGGTTTTACTGGCATTTGCCAACCAGTGTATATTTTATGGAAAACCAACAGGAGTCTTTAACAAGTCCCTGAGATTTTAACCAGTTCAGAATTGGAGCACTAGGGACAAAACTTCAGAGCCCCTGCTGCATGATCTTCAGGCTGTCCCTGCAGCCACAGGAGCTGTCCCCTCTCCCCAAGGGCTGCTCAGTGCAAGGCAAGGAGCTGCAGGCTCCTCCAGCACACTCACTGCTGGAAATGCATCTTCTTCAACCCACAGCCTGCAGGAGAAACAGAAGTGGCTGCTGGTGGCTGAAAAATGAGCACAATCCTCCCCAGCGAACGTGGGGGGTCAGCTGCACTGAATTCAGGAGTGGATCTCTAAAAAATGGCTGTGCTTGTCCTGGAGAACAAGAGAGTGCATTTGAGCCAACTGGAAACAGTTTTTCAACGAGTAGTAAAAGTATCAGTGCTGTTTGCAAACCGAGCTTAGGGCTGAGTTTAAGGTGTAAGGGTGACAGGAACTCGATGGCTGCTGGAATGCAGGAAGCCTTTGAGAATTCATACTTGACCTGATGTCACAGGGGCTCTGCTTGCTTTTGTCCAGGGCTAAATGTGGCCAACTGGGCCATGGCTAAACCTGGGATTAGGATGTGCATAGGGCATCAGAAGCAGAGGACTACTAAGGGTGATTTTTGCACAGCTCCTAAAGAGTTCATTAATTGAGTGAGAGAGGGCATTGGTGGAATCTAAGGGCAGGCATTTGAGGCAAATATGGGTCACTAATATTTTTTAAAATCTAATACCATATCTATCAGGGAGTTTTAGAGAGAGGTATGCAAGGCAAATCTTCAGTTCTTTCATATTCCTCAAATGTTTTAAAATTCAGAATGAGTATAGACTTTATGGCCTATTTTTACTTTTCAGGAAATTCTGATTCATCCTTCTAAATTAAAAAAAAAAAGGAAAGAAGCATTAGGGAGTTATGTTCCTTGCATAATCATTACAGATACATACATATAAAATCAACTCCATAAATTAATAAATATAAAAAGAAAATATGTATTTATATAGAGGTAGTCATTTTTCCCCAAGTTATGATGGGCTTTGAGACTTGCACCAAAAAAGACCTGTGCAGCATAATTTTGGAATACTCTGACATTCTGGGTTGTGAAATCACGTCTGTAAGTGATTAGGATTAGCACATTTTAACAAAGGAAAGGGATTACTGAAGTCCACGATTTCTTGCAGTTGCTATAAGTGGACACAGAAAGCACAGCAAAATGAGTAACTTCCCTCCTGCCCTAAAACAGGGGGACAAAGATGACACTGACCCACATGTTTTCAGAAAATCCTGCCTGAACAGTGGAAGCTGCAAGTCTGGAATGCCAGCAGCACTGAGGGCTTACCAAAACATAAACCCCACAGGTTTTCTGTGGTCTTTGTGCTGCTGCGAGAGAGAAGCAGCTCCTCAAACACCCCTTGGCACCAACACCCACAGCCCAGAACAGGATCAAGCTCAGGATCTGTGACACCACCCTGGATCTGCCTGTGCAGGTGCTGCTCTCCATGTCCTTTGCACATCAAGCCATGCACAGTTAGGTGCTCCTGAATAAAAAGGTGCAAAACTAAAACCAATCAGGAACATTTCAGTAAGTAAAGGAATCTGATGCTTCACCTACTTTTTCCAGTTGGGTTTAAAAACACAAATAATGTTTCTGTGACTTTTCCCTCTCTCAAAGGAAGTGGAGTGGCTAGAGAGTAACTTTCGTCTCCCACCATGCTGCAGGTAGCAAACAAGAGGGAGAATATTAAGCTCCTTTCTCTCAATAATGATCTTCTGATCTAAAAAAGTCTCTTTCCTCTTACAACTAAAAAATATGTGAAGTGAGGGGAATTAGAACAAAAGCAGTTCCACTCCAGCATGCAAATATCCTTATGAGTTGGGAGCTCAGAAGGACCACTGTGAATACAAACATATTTCATTTGAAACAGAAGATACTTTTTATCATTACAGGAGAGGAATAAATCCCCAAATTGGGTCATGAAAGTGCACTTTGGACTTGTCTTTATTCTTAATGGAAAGCCCATTCCTGCAGTTTTTAGGGAATGACTCCAAAGAAGCTCTGGTACAAGGAGAACTTCACATGCTTCGAAGTGCAGAGTGCTTCTCAGATAAGTATTTTTATTGCCTTTCCTTAAGTTACAGAAAATATTCTCTCCAGAGGCAGAAAAGAAGATAAATGGTTTACATTATTCAAAGAGAAAAACCCAACTCATCCTGCCCACTGTAAGATCTCCAAATATACCTGCCTTACCAGCAGAGCCCATCTCAGAGAATGGATCAAATTTCTAGCATCAATAATTCTGCAGAGGTAATGCATTATCTCCCCCCTCAGCTGTTTACCAACAGGAAAAAGAATCTGTGGGGAAGCAGCATGAAAATACCAGAAACTCAAGTGCTGAATACTCCACATAACAACCCTCATTAATGTTATCAGTGGAAGGTTCTTAACCAACAATCACTCTTTCAGTCCCAGCTCTTAGCAGACTTAGACATCCTCTTGCTTCTCACTTTGTGTTGCCTACTGCATTCTTACATTTCATCTAGAAGTTTGTTCAGAAAACCCAGATATGTTGATGCCAATAATGTGTTCCTGAGGCCAGCAGATATCTGTGTTCTGTACTTGGACTGAGAGCTTGAGAAACTCATCATGGTTAAACATGGGCAGATGAAAATGGCACATCTACTTTAAATGCCGTGCTACTATTTAATATTTTATCATTTTCTATGAAGAAATTGTAAGGATTTCACTTGTAATGCACACCCCTGCTAAAAGTAAGGGTGTGTATTACACTTCCAGTTCTCAAAGTCAATGCTTCTCAGTAAAACAGCTCTTATTAAAATTGGGAATTTTGGCATTTGTTTTTGTGTCAGATTTGAGTAACAAGTTAAAATGTCACAATCTACAGCAAAATCAGATTCCAGAAATATTTTGTTTAAGGAGGATCAAACTTCTTTGTGTCCAGAAGGATTTTTCAATCTTCATTGAATAATGCTTGAAACAAAATATTTGACGCATAAGGTTCCAATGATTTCCCACAGCATTCTGATAAAACCTTATGCATTTTTGGGACATGCTCCCATTTTGCCAAATCAGTAATATCAGAGAGAAAATGCATCAACCAGCACCAGTCAGTCACCTCTGAATTCAATTTCATTCGTTCAATGGCTGCACATGATTTTTTTTTTTGCTCACTTTTTATTGACTGAACTTTGTTCATTGGATTTCAAAAGTGTTTTCCCAATAGTTTCTTTAGAAAATACAACAAAAAAGGTTCTCGGCTGGTGGAGGCTGGCAATGCTCCAGTGAAGTCACTGGGCCTCAGCTGAGGCATGGCCCTTTGTGAGTGTTCACAGAGGCTTTTTATGTGCTGCAGAGATGCTGGGAGATGCAGGGGAGCCAGGAAACCCCACTGTGTCTCCAGTTTGCAGATTACAGATATTTTAGCAGTCACCAGTCATTTAGGGCTAATGGTTCAGTGACAGTTTTGGATGAAGAAGAAGACCCAGTGGGATCCAGAGAAGTCTGGTGGCTTTACCTGCCCAGACCTTTGCTCAGTGTGTTTGGAGAGCCGGGGGATGCACGCTCAGGCAGATAAACACTGAAAACACTGAAAGTATCCAGAAACTCCAAAAAGCGCCTCCTACTGCTCCTTGCTTTCATTTTCACTTGGATTCTGAGCAGTTTGAGGAACAAAATCTGTACCATAAAGCTGTACCATAAAGGAGGGGAAACATCCTGTGGCAAAGCTTGCAGGAGAGAAGAGCCTTTCTGTGAGGAAATGGGATGTCCAGGAGAGGCTCCAGGCCATGGCATCGTCCTGTCCATGAGCCTGTCTGGACAGAGGAGGGACCCTGAGTGCAGCCTGGGATCTGAAATGATCCTCCTTCCTACCAAATTATCTCAAACCTGCAGAAACCTTTCCATGCTGGATCTAGAGCAAAGGCTTGAGCTAATAGCATTTCTGCATAAATTTGCATTGCTTTTTGCAGTGGAAATTGGCCAACGATCTCAAGGATTTTCATCATTGTGGTTTTTACCACAACTTTTTATTGTTTAATCTGCATAGAGTCTGTCATGGATGGCCATTTCTTGCACACAAGAATTTATTTGCCTCCACAGTAACCCAGACACATCCCATGGGCTATGAAGAAGTCAAAGTTCCTCAGAAACCCTCCCTCATTCCTTCACTTTTCTAGAATCTCTGAACAGGTGAAAATCAGTACATCTGCTCCAGTCACACTAAAGAAGATGGCAAATCAGCAGAAGGAGGACAACAAAAGAGCAAAGAAAAACGACATTATAAAAAAATGCTAGTGTGATAGCTGGTCCTGATCCACCCCAAAAAGTAACTGAAATTAGCAAAGAAAACTGATTCCATGTGATCAGCATTTGGCTCTACCGTGATGCTGCTTACTCACTAGAGAGTGGTGTCAGTTTAGGGATTTCCTGATAGTGATACTGCATTTTCATGAGAGTAAGAAAAGTTCATCTCAAAGAGGTGCTCATGTGTCAGATCTGACTTAGCCAAATGAAGAGCTTTTAATTTCAAAAGAATTGAAAAATATTTCAGGGCATATTGTTCAATTTTTAAGTTCAGATGTTAAAAATATCCACCATATACTAGCATCTGTAGCATAATAAACCATCACCTATTTTATAATTTAATTTTACTGGAAGTGAAATTAAAGTGCTATTGGTAAGAGAAAGAAACAGAAAAATCTGGTACTGCACAAGAAATACAGTTCAGTCATCTGGAAATCAAAAAAAGGCAGGAATAAAGAAGGCAAAAGAGAGTGAAACAATATCAAAACCAAGAAAGGAGCTCTGCATTTTAATCCAGTTCTCAATACAAATTCATGCCTCAGTGCACTGATGGCCAAGAGCAATGAAAGAGTACTGGAGTCCAAAGCACAAGACCATACCTTCCCCCCCAAAACACAAGAAAAAAAAAAAAATCCTGTTTGAGACTGCAGGAGATGAGGCTTTGACTCTGCCAGCAGCAGATACAAGCACCTCTGAGTGACTGGCAGCAGCGTGGAAACCAGAAACACCAGAAACATTTCTCACAAAGTTTTTTAGAGTGGAGGACATCCTCTAGGTTAGAAATCACCCTCCTAAATGCCACAAATGCAGGAGGTTTTTCTGGGAGAAGGTGAGCTGCAGCTCAGTGCAGAGATGTGACCAGCAGCCCTTTGAAATCCATGGAAAAGCCCTGCTTGGCAGCAGTGCCCAGAGCAGGCTCCACTTCTGCAAGGCAGTAAGTGTCCCTCTGCTCAGTTCAGCATGGCTGGAGAGCCAGAGCTTAAGACAGGACTCTGCAATAAACCATTTAAGGAAAAGGTTTACAAAAATGCCATTCTGAAGGGCTGGGAACACGGACAATTCACCTTAAAGCTTTGTAACAGCTGCTCTGCCCAGGGATGACAAATGCTACCTCCTCTGCTGAGAGATGGAGGGAGAGAAATCAAATGTGTCAGCTGCTTTTACTGTGTAATGCTGCTTTCCAATCTTTGAAAAATATCAGATATTAAGAGAAACTTGTGGGGAGAATGTGAACAGGCATTCTGAAATAGAATTATCCAGAAAAAATGTTGAAGGTATTTTAAAATACCCTGAGAGGTATACAACCCTCACACAGCAAGGAGAGAGAAAAATTACAGCTGATAGAAAACTTGTTCTGTGTTCCTCTGGCATTGTAAAATAAAATAGAACATGTAGGAAAATTAATGTCAGAGTGTGATATCTGATTGCTGTCAGACCTGGCACCCGAATGTTCAGTTTTTGGGTGCTCTAAAAACAACAGATACAATAGATGCATTTAGAAATGGAGGAAAATGGAGGGAAATAACCCTGAAATGGTATTTTTTGTACAAAAATATCAATTATATTTATATACTTATACATTAAATATATTTCTATTATACTAAAATTAATTTCTATTACATAGCTCTCTATTGAGAACTTTCCTACATCTAGAAGTTATTTGAACAACCATTTGATGTGCACATAAAACTTTCTCAACTGCTTATTCACAGGGATGATGTTGTTTGGCATTTGCTCTGTTTAACAGCAGATAATCCTTCAGGTGAGGCAGGATCTGTGCCTGATGCACAGGACCCTTTCCTCCTTTGGATTCATCCCTGCTGTGGGGAGGGCAGTGGGGATACACCTGATGTGCTGCTCTGTCACTGCCTGGTGAGGCTGTGCGTTGCCAGGCACCTCTTGATGATGTTTTTGTAATTCCACAACTCAGGCAATTCAATACAGGATTTTCAGACTCAGTCTGGCAAAACACAGAAGAAACACCACACTAGGCTGTCTGAGGTTTTCATTAAGCTTTGGCAGTGTTTGCCATCCACCCTGGTGCAAGGTGAAGTCTTTCTTAGTGTTCGATATTTTGGAAAAAAATGAGGGAACTGCTGTTTGGCTTTTTAGTGGCTGTTTGTTGTTTTTGTTTGTTTAATTTGAGAATGCAGATTCCAAGATGAATCTAGCAAAGGATTACAAATAAGTGCACTTCATACTTGCAATTAAAATACCAGTAAGAGTGAATGCTAACAAGGGGCTGGTTTTCTGACAGGGATAATGACACTGACTGCTAATTTTTCTGCCCCCAAAGCAAATATCACTGCCTCAGTAGCTGAGGTTTTGCTGCCTACCCAGTCAAATACATATCCAGTACCTGTTGCATTAAGAACATTTAATATGTCAAACCTTTCCAAATCTACCTGCAGATTTTCCATTTCCAGAAGGAACTTAATCTTCACATCAGAGAGAAGAAAATGTTCCTTCTGAGGTAAACTCCAGCTTCTATCCCTACCCGTACAAGGTGGAAAAAGGCACAGCCTTTACTTATGTTTGATGGAGCTGCATAATGCATTTTGTGGTGTGAAAAGTTTCAAACCTTTCAGACCATTTTGTATTTATGATGCAGGTCTTTGCTGTACCAAAAAAGGCATCTGAGGTGATGTAAAATAATGCCTTTCTCGTTAGACTGCAGCAGAAGCCTTCCCCACTCACTCTCTGCTCTGCAGCAATTTACTTCTAGTTTGCCATTAAGATAAAATATTTTTTTTCCTCAGAATGGAGCCCAGGAAATTTTTCAAGGTGACACAGGATGACATTACCAAAGAAAAAATTTTGTCACATGTTTTATAAAGGACAATTTCTTTTGCAGTCTAAAATACCACTTGCTTCTTGTGACAGTGTTGGTAAATCCTGATCAAGATCTCTGAAATTAGCCTTTAACTTTCCTAGGGGGTCTCAGCTGAAACCCAAGCACAGAAATAGCAAGTAATTAAAACCAAACAAACAGAACCTCCCAGCTTTTGAGATTTGTTGCTATCATTAATATTTTATTATAGGGCGGAAATGCCCTAATCAAGTGTTGGGGAGCCAATGGTCAAAAGCAACATACTTGAAAGTAATCAATCTAAAAAGACTCCCAGGCACTATATAAGTCAGCATTATTGCATAGGTGTGTTTAACAGATCCAGATTTTACTACTTTCCTGGCTGCAAACACTAAATCAAATCCATTTCTACTTTAAGCTGCACCTATCTCAGAAAAGCAGTTCTTCCCACACTCGGTAAGGACTAATACTGGCACTGTAATGTAAATAAAAGTGCCTAGAGGGAGAGGAGATGAACAGCACTGGCTTGCACAGACTCCATCAGTGACACACACAGGAAGAGCTCCAGGAAAAGGCCAGGTAGAGACTGCTGTGAACATGAGCTGCATGATCTTCTGCTTTACCTCTGTGAGCAGAAGCATCCTGGAGTATAGTTCTTAGTAAACAATTTGCTTTATGGGTGAGGAGAGAAGCCTGGAAATCACCAGGAGGTTTCCCTCCTCCTCCTCAGCTGCAGCACAGAACTCAGAAAGTTCATACCCACCTAAAACCTGTGAGAAAGCATGACCATTTCATGAAAATACTGCTGCAAGAACTTCTACAAGTACAGACAGTTATTTTTGTTGCTTAGAATACTGTAACTATTAACAAATCAACCATTTAAAATAATAGAGTACTTGGTTTTCTGGTGCTGTTTTTTTACTGTATTCAAAAAGGAAAATGACATTTCAAGGATCAACACTTAATTATAAATGAATACCTTTTCTAGTAACTGAGGTTTTCCTGTAATTCCCAACATGGCTCTCACTCTGACTGAAAGGCTGAGTTAATTTCTCAGTGGAACAGCAGTTGACAGAGGGATAGGAGAAAAAGAAAGAAACCTGAGATAAGGCTGTATAAACTCAAATTCTTTTCTAATTTGGTAAAGGCAGATTGAGTGACATAAATATGAATTTTAACCAGAACTTGTGCTGGGGGATATTTCTGAAGAAATTGCTTTGTTGAAATCTTTGTGGAAAAGATTTATTTTTTGATGGCTTATGGAAAAGAAGGAAGAGGAGAGGAAGGTCCAGCACTCCAGCAGTCACACACAGCCTGGGAGCCTCACTTCCCACCAGTCAGCAACACCAGGGCCAGGTGATTAAATTGAGTGAGGTCTGCCCTCAACATACAGGGTCAGGTTTAAACACTTAGAAAATGTGGACCTTCTCACACATTCTTATTGAAAAGGGTCTTCAGAAATTACCTGGAAAAAATTAGTGCCTGTCTTAAAGCTTCTGGGGACATAATGAAGGGCTTTCCGAGAGCTTCACTCGTCTGGCAGAGTCCTTCTGACAAACTAAATTCAACTCTGTTGAATTGGGCCCATGATAGAAGAGTGCTAGGAGTTGTGTTTTTTATCTTCTTTGTTTGTTTGTTTTTGTTTTCATTTCTGTTTTTCTAGCTCTTGACCATTTCTTAGGACTAAAGCTTTCTTTCAGTCAGAGACTTAAATTTATCACATTTAATTGGTTTTCCTGTTTCTGTCCAGAAGCACTGACATTTTTAGATTCCTTTCACAATATATATACTACTGATATTTTTGTATTGACATAAAAGTGGCCCAATACTTGACTACGGGTTTTGAAAAAAATATTTTTGCTATTCATTTATTGATCTTTATAACTCATCTGAAGTAAAAGGGTAAAGGGTAGAGGTCTATGTCCCAGGAAAATGCACTACCAATGACTTTCAAATGCAGCTGAACTAAACCATCACCAATGTTATAAATGTAACCATAACAAATATACAATAAGATAAACTGGTGACGATAACTGCACATTGCCACGTATAAATCACCTTCTTCAAAATGCTCCTATTAAATTATTTCTCTTTCACCTAATTTCCTCAAGGATACCTTTATGTACAGCACTACTATAAATTGCTTTTCTACTTCTGCTTTTTAATTACTTTGACTAGAAATAGGATCTTATTTCTAAAATATCACTCTTTTATACATTGATAAATGAAAAAAAAAAAAATTTGATCTTTCAATGATATCAGCTCAGTTTTCTGCAATCTAAGTTAAAAACCTGTACAGTTTCAAACTCGGAACTGCTGCAGAAATGCTCTGCCAAATGCAGGATGCTGCAGACCAAGGTTTTGCAGCCTTCTGTCAGGTTGGTGGGAGCTGTGGCACAGTTCCTGCAGCTCCCGTGCAGCCTGGAGTGTGCTGGCTGCTGCTGGGCAGCAGCTGTACCAAGAGTGCTGTTATATAGAAGAGAGGCAGAGAGATAAATAGAGAAAGAGAGTAAATGAAAAGGCTTTTCCCACTGACATAGCTTAGAGCAGACCCAGAGCAGCTCTAAGTTATGGTGTGGTATAGTTTGAGATCGTTCCTTCCCTTACACAACCAAACCTTTCCCAACCCCCATTCCCTCAGAAGGAAAAGAGACTGGCTTGGTAAACACCATTTGCTCCTGACCTGGAGCTGCCCTTGTTCTTTATGGTGCACAGAGATCATACAGAACAGACACCTCCAGCCCTGTGCAAAACCATCCCTCACCCCTGCCCTCCTCCAAGATGCTAAATGTGCCCCAAACCAGCCACCCTGCTCCCATGGAATCAGGCCAGAGTGCTGCTGCTGAGGGATCCATGGGCAGCAGCAGCTCTGCCCTCTGCCTCAGCAGTCCTTGCAGCAATGGCAGCACAGCTGCTACCCCAGCCAGGATGAATATCTATCAGCTCTAGCACAGTTGTAGAAGATTCCTGTTACAATGCACACAAGCTCCTTATCAGCCCACCTCGGCAGCCCCTTGGCCCCACAATGTCCTTTGCCCCACACGCAGAGCAGGCTGTAATTGATGCACATTCCTCTCTCCATCCCAGCATTCCTGTTAACTGGAACCACATCACACGAGTGACACATGTTCACAGCTAAACTATTGTGATTTCAACAGACTTCCCCTGTTATAACAACTTCAATCAACAACCAACATTTTTTTCTCAGTTTTGTTGTTTGCATTATGTGGCATTTTAATTCATTGTACACTAATTCCAGTTCTGCATTAATTGTATGTTTCTGCACAGTAATTAACTAATCACTATGTCACTCCCTCTCTATTATGAATAACCTCATTAATTCCAGACTGAAAGCTTGGTGCCTGCTGCCATTGCTATCAATTTTCTTGGTTCTTTCTGCTGCTTCTTGACTTATAATCAAATATGAAACTCATGTATTTTTAAATACTCTGTCTTCTGTTTCTCCCACTGAAAAATTCATTGTGCTATCAAGCCCTTTAAAATAATGTTTATTCATTATGCATTTCTTTGCTAGGCAATCAAGAGCTGTTACAATAAAGTGTGTGACTTGCTCTCTCTATGGCAGTGATTCTGCTGTGTCAACATCTCCATTTTAATCCCAAGCTTACTAGAAATTAGAATTTAGATATAAAATTTAGCTCCAAGGTTAAAGGCACCATCAGACATCTTTGCATGGGGGAAAATTTCTGGATTATTACAACTAATCGTTTGGACATTTTTAGGTTATATTTGTGGCTAGAAACTTGCAGACACACTCAGCAATGGCAGCAGAGCTGTGCCTGTGTGCCTGGCAGGTCAGGGCCTGGCCAGTGGCAGCCAGTGCTGGGAGATGCTCACAGCACAGATACACAATTCTGATTAACAGCATGTATGCGCTGTTCAAACCCATCACGCACAGCTCTGAGCAAGTGCTCTGCTGCTGCAGCCTGGCAACTCCTAAGTGCAATGCTTAGATTCCAAATTTGCTCAATCAAGGCCCCGCTCCTCTAAAAAAATTTCATTAAAACAGCTTATATTTCACACAGTCTATTCATAGAGTACCCTCTTGTATTTTTTATGCTCAAAGGCAACAAGATCGTGTATATATATATATTTCCAACAAAGTCAACAAACCGAGATTCTAAAATGTGTGAGCACTTTTAAGGACTGGATGGGAAATCTGATTCTACACGTGCACAGTCCTAATCCAAACCCACTGCAAAGTCAGCTGACATAACTGTAGTTACTAATTTTTAATTAAGGATTTAAGTACCATTTTTCAGAGACAGATAATGCTGGGGCGACACTAGGGGGCAAGAGGATGGCTCTCTGCTGTTACAAGTTGCTGCAGTGCAATGACATTCAAAGGGAGAATGTGTACCTGCAACAGCTAAGGGACTTCTGCAACTTTTTTAAAGGAAAAGGAAGAGGAATTATAGTCATCTTGGAGTCCAGGAAATGTATTAAGGGATGTATCCATCCATCCTTTAAGAAAGACACATTGACTAAACTAAGCTAATGAACAAAGCTTTAAAAGTTTATCTGGAAGTTTTGGAGTGGTTTGATTACAAAAACCTCAATTGCTGCCTCTTTCAGAGAGGAAAAGAGGCCCCTCTGCTGAGAGAGGCTGCTGCTCATGAGTGGCCTGGCTCCAGGGCTGCAGAAAACACACAGCAGCTCCTGTTCCATCATGCCCTGCACAGCACCATTTATCCCAGCATATATTTGTACAATGGACCATAATGGCTTGTTTGCTCTCTCACAGTCCATTAAGCCACCCCTAAATGCATGGTTTGGTGTGCAGTGAGAGGAGATTTCACTGCTGGTGCCATTCCAGCATCTGCTCCTGTCCCGGCCACCACCACTGCTCTCATCCTTGCCTCAGATGCTGCTGCTCCTGCTATTACATCCACCCACCCCTTTTCCATGGGCCTTTACATCCACATTTTTATGCATGTCCAAGCTTTTCTGCTAATCTGGTTGAATATTTCCATTTTCCTCTCTCTTTTTTACTGGTTTTGCCGCTTATACAAACTTATTTCTGTTTCCCTTTGATTAATCCCACATGGAAGCCTTTACCTCTATGAATAGCAGGTATAATTTTGCTCATATTAAGAACTGGCCTGCAACATCACCACCTCTTAAAGTTCAACTGAACCCACAGTTGTAATTCAGAAAGGTGATTTTTATTTTTCAAAACCACTGTTTCCTGCTGCATGACTAAATAATCCTTCAGCAGGAAGAGGGGAATGCAGATACATACATAGCTATATATTATTACACGTAAAGAAAAGGATGCCCTGGAAAAAGTTGCAATAAGTGAGTTATTTATGTATATAATTAATTAATTGAGTCCATGGAGGCTCCTCATTAGCCTGTTCCAGTCAGAGTATTCTGCACACCTGAGGTGGTGCTGCTGCTGAAGGCAGCTCCTGCCTTCTCGTGGTGGCACTAAATGAGAGGTCACAAAGAGGGAACTATGAATATCCATCATCCTCTCCCTCCCCCTTTCACAAGGAGAATTAAATTATTAACAAGGGTGACAGGTAACTGATTGTGCAGGACAGCTGATTAACGTTGTGCCAGGATAAATAAGGCAGTTTGTGGCTCTCCACACCACCACAGCAGGTTCCCTTCAGGTTTAGTTGACATCTCTCCATCACTTATAACTATTTCATTTGGGAGAGGTGGGGGACAGGGAATGTCTTTAACCATGACCACAGAGACTGCATGAAGGAGTATCTAGAGCAGGAAAGATGGCATGCCATCAATTCACAGCAAATTCACCCTTTCTTCAACAGAAAAGCCTTTATACTCCATTTTTAAAGGGAAACTCAGACATTGTAGAAAAGAAGTCACTTTGAAACAGTCTCTGTGCCCTGCAGATAAAGTAAGAATCCAGACTGCCAAAGGGCTGTAAGAAAGCAGACCTGTAAACATTTCCAGGACTTATGTCCCAGTTCTTCAGACTTCAACGTACCCAAGGAAAAATTTTCAAGATCACCACTCCCCCTGAACGCAATCTGGCCAAAATTATCTGTATCAAATTAGTTTAAAAGAAATACAAATGCCCATATGTTTAATTGCCAGGAACTGCAGAAACACAGTCTGTGTGAATTGTTTGGTATGAGGGGCTAACCTGTAAATTTTGGGAACTAAGGCACACTCTGTTCTGTGTTTACACCTGGGTCATGTGCATAAGTGCTTCATTTTTAAAACATGAGGTTTATAATTAGGCTGCTGTTAGGAAGAACTCTGGCTGCATGATGTGCCATAAATTTCACTGCCCTTTCAGGCTCACAGCAAAACTTTCACATTCATTGAACCGCTTCAAAGAAAACTTATCACATATCTACACACTGTAACTCTTGCCTTGTTCAATGAAAGAATAACACTGGGAAAGCAAGACAGGATTTGCAGAAACTTTCACCTTTGTATGTTTGCCTTAAGGCAAGTCATTTAGAGCAATTTGTTGTGTTTATTGGAATAAGAGAGTATCCCATTTTATAATCTCTCAGCAAACCTGGGTTATCATGATTTGAAGAAGTAACAGTGTTGTTACAACTGATTGTTACACATGATTAAATTAGAGTTCCTATATCAGATATCTCAAAGGAAAGTTAAGGGCAAAACTTGATAGGGTATTAGAAAAACTCAGGTTTTGAATTTAGTTTGGGAAAACAATTTACTGTTACTAGTTTTGGATCCAGGTCCTATTTCAGTTCAGCTGCAGGCTTTACAAACAAAGACATTTTAGAAAAACAAATGTCACTTTCTCTAACTCAACTCTTTCTCAACAGTTAAGTGAGATACACAGAAGCAGCCTCCTGGTTTTAGACTGGATCCATATCTATCCTAAATAATCCACCATTTACATCAATCTTGCTAAACTGCTTGGCTGTTTGTCAGTAGCCTTTCAAATTAAATTACAACACAGTAATTGTTTCTATTGACACTGTGTGTCTTTGCACTGGGGAGAGGAACTGACATTATCTGTTTATTAAAAATCTCTGATGGCATTTTTCTCAGCATAAATGAGTTTGAAATTCTGCACCTCTATTTATGTCAGCTCCAAATATTTTCTAATGCAAACCTTGAATGAACAAGATACATGAAAAAATGGGCAGACAATGCCCATGAATGGAATCTGTGCTCGTTTTAGTGAATCTTCACACAGTGCCTCACAACACAAGGTGTAGCTCTGGCAGCTCAACAGAAAAGAACTGGCAGCAGTGGAGTGACAAATAATCGGAATTCACCTTCATTCCTGGGAATGAACACAGTATGGGCAGGCCACAGCAAGGCCACAGTCCCAGTTCCTGGCTGCCCCATTTCCCATGCTCTCCCCTTCCTGTTTACATTGGGATTAAATTTGAAGAAGTCTCTCACGGGAAACTTTGGCTGCCAACCATGTTGTGTTTCTGTGAAAGGAGTTATGTTCTTCTGCACTCACACCATGGCAGGCTAGAAACAGGCTGGGATCTGGACATGGACAACTGGATTTGTATAATTAACACATAGACCTTATTTAGCCTTTCCTCAAAAAAGCAAAAAAAGCCCAACCAACCAAACAAACAAACAAAAAAACTAAACAAACAACAAAACTCAAAAACCAACCAACCACCCAAACAACTCATAAGGAAAAGAAAATTCTCCACAGATCTAGAGAAATAGTTACAGTGGATACAAGTGAAACATCATTGGTTTGGCCTAGAGTTGATGGGACTACATCTCCCCAAATGGAGCAGGAATGACAAAAGCCTTAAAGAATGAAGGCAGTGAAATGTGACAGAGAAATAAATCACTGAATTTTGTGTTTCTCTCCTATCCAGGACACCATTGATGGTGTTTGATGCATTCCTGCTATGTCCATTTACAAGAGATATCAGTTCTTTGGTGACCTGTATAATAACTTGTTATCAGAGACAGCAACACTTTAAATGGAATTAAGACTGCTCACAGCAAGCCAGAGGTACCTATCAGATAATTATGGACCTGCAGATCTCAGAATACAAGCAGAAGAGGGCTTAGAGAGCCTCAGATGATTTGCTGAACCACAGCACTAAGGCAAAAAACACTTGGAATAACAGTTTCAGTCCAATTGCTGCCCCACATTCCCCTTTTTTCCCTCCTACACTGAAGATGTGCCCTTTTGTTTTGCTAGAGCACATACGTGCTGTGAAGTCTGCTTGCTTTTTCTATTACTAAACTTGTCCAAAAAAATCAAATTTCAAAATAATTTTGGCAAACCACAGTGAGATGCAGAGAACCAGGTAAATGGATTCCTTTTGGACAGTAGGTTATCAATTGAAATTAAGTTGATTTGAGGTAGAAAGGATCAGTTGGGAAACAGTATAGGAGGTAAAAGGGCTGGGCTAAACACTAAAGATTCTCCTGCTGGAGCTTGTCTTCACTGAGCTGCTCCTTCCAGGCTCAAGCCAGCCCAGCTCAGTCAGCCAAGCACAGCTCTGGACCATGGAGACGTTCTACCTGCAGTACAACTGTGTTAATTGATGATGAATTGCACTAACTCCCAGCTGCAGCCTGCAGTTTCACCTCATCAGCTGTCCCAGCCTTGGGCACAGTCTAATTAACTTGCTCTTGCTGCTCCTAGCTAGGCAGGTTCCTAGTGGCACCTTATGATAAATTCTAGACTGATTTCCTCCCTAAACTGGATCATTAATGCTGTTTTTGAAAGAATTTAAACCAGCAAAAATCTAAGGCAGGATTTTGCTATTGGATGGGAGTAAGATAAAGCAGCAAATTCAGACTCTGGCTCACTGAAAAAACATAACCTTTGGGTTTTTCCTATAATTCTATTTTGATAATCTTTGATGCTAAATAAATATGAAATCACTATGGAGTGCTAAAAACTTCCAATGTGATTTCAAAGAGAACAGTAACATCACAACATTATTAGGTGCTAATGTTGCAGATTCTTTTTAAACCTCAGTTCTGAGGTCAGTCTACAGAGCTTTAGGGCCAGATAGAGAGAACAGACAGACTTTTCTTGTTGTCATCTAAATCACACCACAGATCATTTGTGCCCACACTGTTAAAGTGCCTGCAGTACCTGCACTGCTCTTTATGGGTATTATTCAGAATGCAAAGTGACTTTCACCCAGTTCTCTCTGGCTTACAAAGGTCAGTTTTGTAAAACTTGCTAACTTGATTGATATCCTGGTGTCATTTTTTTAGTAAATGGTTTTGTTGATAGTTGCAGCCATTTGCAGTGGCAGTGGAAGTTTTTCTCCATATTACTGAGAAAGCTGAGGTATGCAACAACTGCTAAACAATGGTCATGTCCATCCACATCTGCCTTGAGGAAGATGTAATGTCCTTCCTGAGAGGAACCACCGGTGTAAGGAGCATCCCAGGCTGGGGACTGAGTCACCACTTAGAGATGAGCTTTCCTTTCAGGAAGGTGACTGAGAACCTGGCAAACAGCAACCTGAAATGCTCCCACAGGATTTTGGACCCTTGTTGCCTATTCCCAGCCAGGGAATCATGCAGAGAGGTTTCCTGCTGCAACAAACAACACTCTGGCCAGGTACTGGGAGTGTATCCAGGGGGGTTCCTGCTGAGCACTGAATGTGGCACTGAATTTGCTGCTCAGCACTGGGAACATGCCCAGCTCCTCTGGCTCCTCTCAAGCACAACTGAATCCTCACCAACACCAGCACAGAAGATTGTGGCAAAATGCTTCTTTCAATGGAAAAGGCAGATTTATTGAAATCACATTCTTACAAGGCCATAAATCTGGGTCATCTTGCATAGAAACATTTTCATGTCCAAGATAAAACCTCTGGTCAGAATGAGATCTGGGAATACTCACATATTCCCTGTGTTTATAAGAAAAGAGATACCGGAGCTGAAACACAGCCCTCACCCCATTTTGTGTTGTTCAGCATGGACACATGAACCTGTTTGTTCTTTGTCTTAGCAGGTATCCCAAGGCAGAAATGAATAGTGAGAAAAATCCCTCCTCATTTCTTTTGGTCATAAAATAATTTTTTTCTTTTTGAGTCTTGAGACAAAGCCACACATTCCCAAATGCCAATCGATGTTAAAAACATTAGGCATTCAGAAAAACACTATTTTGATAAGCTGAGAAGGTCAGAAAGACAGCATTTATTACAGCCTTACTGGAAATTGGAACTCTAGGAAAATATCAGGATTTACCCAGGAAAGGCTCATTTACAACCGCCATAGATAGTGCTTATAACAAAATCCTGGCGTTCTTTATACTGCTCATTGCAGGATTTGAACAAAGCAATCTCTCATACACCCAAAATCAGTCTCAAACTTCTGCAGAAGATGTGGTTAGATAAAAATTTAATAGATATAAAAATGCTAGAGGTCTCAACAAATTGCCTGTGTTCTAGAGGGTTCTTTAGAAACTTGCTCCTTCCTGCTTTCACTTGTACCTTATGTCTGCTAGGCCTGTAAAATGTGAGGAAAAGAAGCAAAAAGGTTCTGAAGACACTCAAGCTAACTAAAGTAAATGTCATAAGAAAAAGAGGTAAAAATAAATACATTTCAGATCTAACTTTACATATTCTCTTAAAGTGACATTAATTAAAAAACTGACTGCCATTCAACTGAAAAGTAAGTCTGTATTTCTCTCTAATTCTGGTAAGGTTTTTTCTATTACTCTGTTGTACCTTTTTCTCCAAGCACGGTCTCAATGCAAAGGTTCAGCCTTGTTCTGTTTAAATGCCCTTCTGAAGTTCTTTATTGCACTTTATTGCCTTTAGAAATGGGATGAGCAGCACTGAAAAAGCCAGAGAATTACTCTGGACATACCTTCTAGCTACAGATGTTCCCTAATATTTCCCAAACAAGCAAAACAACAACTGAAGCTTAATTTCACCCATGACTACTTTTCAGCAATTTTCTGGTGCAATCCAGCATCATTTATTTTACATTTTTTTGAATATAGAAGTGTGTAGCAATAGGTGCGTAAATGTTCCACAGTTTCACTCCAGAGTGATCCTCTGGACTTCTCTTTAAGATAAATGACCACCAGGAACCAAACAGAATCACTTGAAGATTATTGTCACTAATTCGTCATTCTCTTTTCATTTGTTTGTAAAATCCAGGCTGTTAACAGCCAGCTAGACTATATGCCCCCATATATCACTCTGATTTCACAATCACATGCACACACAAGTTTTTTCTTTGTTAAATGTATCGTTGATTGCTCCTCTTACTGCAAACTGCAGACCATGGCTGCTATCAGGCTAAAGGTGCTACACCAGAATATCTGTATTAAACGTACACAGGGATTATTGCACACATTTCATCACTGTTGACTTCAATATATCTAATTCTCATTAAGATGCAAATCTACGGAGTCACAGCAATTAGAAGGAAGAAAGTTCGTGGCTCAGGAGCGTGTTCTGATTGGTGCTCTAATGTTCATTTGGGATTGCACTGGGGTCATTCTCCTCAGTGCTCTCAAGAGCCATTCAGAGCTGTAACTCTGCAATACTGTTCTGCATCCAAAGGGAAATGTGCCTATTATGACAGAGTTCTATGTAATCTTTTCTTGGCTTATGTGCTTTTCCATGGAATAATTCCTAATATATCCTGTATTCTAATCACAGATAACCATGGTTTCAGGAAAAGTATTCTCTTTTAGGGACAGTACAACATGACTATGCTACATGATGGCAGTAGAACCAGCAAACAGCATCTGCCTCTCAAAAGAAGTTTGTCAGCCCCATTCCACACCTTTCAGAAAGAACCACATTTTCATAGAATCCCAGCCAATGTTTCAGCTTCAGCATGCTCTATATTTAAACTGAAAAATCACTATCTATTGTTATCATTAAATTGTATCCCTTCTGGAGTCAATAGCTTGTCTTTTTCAAGGAGAAAAGCAGAGAAACATATAATCAAGGCAGGAGACTGCAGAGGTGGATGCTTCACTGTATTATGGACTTCATTTAATTAAAGTCTCTTAACCTGCTCTTAATCAAAGCAAATGGCAAGTGGCATGCTCAGCAGATGGATACAGCTGTGCATAACAACCATGCAGGTGTTTAATTTTATATTTGGCAAGTACAGCAAGCAGCATTCAAACATTTGAAGAGGAGGGGATGGCTAGTGAGGGAGGGTTTCCAACACACATTTCACTAAAAAAGGGAGATTATTCTGCCACTATCAAGTTACTCAATCAACTTCACTAGTTTTGTGTTAAGTCCCAGTTTGAATTACAGGGGCAGATGTATAATCTGTGAGGCTTTCCAGAGTAATCCCTCTCCCCTGCCCCTCCACCCCTGTATTTTTTTAAAAGCTAACTGTACTAAACTGCAGATTTCTGAACTTCTGAAGAAACTCATTTTTTGTGTTCCTTATTTCCAATACAAAAGACAGTGAATGAGCCAGAAGTGACAGATACAAATCCACCCTAACTAGAAATTCATCACTGATAGAGTCAGGTGCTCCAGAAACTTGTGAAGGAGGCAGTGAGAGAGAGAAACCCAAACCCAGAACTTTCCAAAGTACAAATCCAGAAAAGTGATTACTGAGATTCTCACAAAACAAGAGAAAAGAGTATTCATTTTAACTAAAAGTCTGCTGCAAATGTAATTAAAATGAAAAACAGTAATTCAAAACAAAGCCTTAAAGGAAGTCTAAATTTTGCATTTCATTGACATCAGTTTTCCCCTGCACCCCCAGTAATTCACAGAATTATTTACCTGTAAGAACAAAATTGAATAAGGCCAGGTAAATGAAACACATACAAGTATTTGGCATCTCCTGTATTAAATATGCCAAAGGAAGGAATTTTGGCAAAGGATTAACACAGCTTGAAAGGGAAGTTTACTGAAAGGTAGAAGGGGCAGTACCATTATCTGCATCAATAGGTATTACCCAGACATTCAGTACAGCTACAGACAAGGAAGGAGGCAGAATGTAGATGAGGCAGAATATGCAATTTCAAAACATGTGAGTCACTGTTGGTGTTAAAGTGATTCAGAGACTGCCACGATTATTTTTCCACTCATTTTCACTTACTACAGTAGGTTAGCTTAAAATAGATTACACACTTTCATAATATTTCATTCCCACATGTTCCCTTGATATACTATAGTCTTTCAAACTAAAATAGAAATCTCCATCAGATTCCCTCTGTGTTTTTCCATGTGAGAGAAGTTCAAATATCCTTGTTTAACAATCTGAATATAAAGAGGACAGGAGATGCTTAAGAATTCCTTCCATCAGTATTTCTCAGTCTTACTGAAAATACAGCCTTGCTTTTGGTTCTGTTTCCATCTGCCTGCACACTCTGAGATAGTTGGTAGAATATTTTGAACACTTTAAAGCTTTTTCTGCTCATTTCCAGTTCCTTTGGCACTCTTCTGTAGTCTTCAAAAAGTGGGACACCCCACAGCTGGAGAAACAGTGCCTTGGATAAGCATCATAATCAAAGCACACAGAACTTTAACACAGAAATTACTCAATATGCTTCCTTGTGCTAAATTGAAGGTTTATAAACATATGGAACCTTTCTTATGCAATTAAAGAGACATTTATTTTGCTTTCAGTCAGATTGTCAATCCACCCAGCTCCATAAGCACTTCAGGTGCTTTAGGAGCCCTTTATGTGTGTGTGATTTCCATGGTAACAAATGATACACCAAACACCCGGGACCCTCTAACAACAAGTCCTGTGCCAAGAAATTATACAGATCTACAGGTGAACTGCCAGAAGATCAAGTTCTGAAATCACTGCTGTGGAAAAATTCCCTTTTTTGGTTTCAGTTTTGTGATATTTGCATTTTTACTTGATACATCTGAAACTGAAAAGCCCAGGACTCAAAACACCTTTTACCAGTTCTCTCTTCCAATAGTCAGATTTCAAACAAATAAAGATGAGTGAATACTCTTTTCCCTAAGAATACCGATCAAATTAATTATCATCAGCTAGTTTGTTACACAGATGACAATGATCTATAAAACTACCACTCAACAGTAGCTTCTTTATCTACCAATGATGCAAAAAAGCTGACCCTCAGGTTTCAAAATATCTAATTTATCTGAAAAGGGTCTTGTTGCTGTCTCTTGCTGAGGCAAGGATCACAAGGTGCCACATTTTAGGGCTGCACCCATTTCCTCCAGGAACTGACAGGAGCCACCCTGGGACACCCACTGGCATCTCCCACCAGAACAAGATTATTAGTGCAATCAATTCCAATGATTAGAAACACACACTTTATATAAGTAAGTATTTTTGTTTTAAAATTTGTCAAAGATAATTGCCTGGATGGTTTCGAAATGCAAGTATTTAATGGCAAGCATGTTAAACATAGTGAAGTAGTTGAGAAAGGGGAAAATTAGAATAATGAAGTGACTTGATTTACCTATAGTCTATAGCATAAATGAGGTCCAAAAGACCATTATACTCAAAGCACATACATGTGAGAAAAAGTTATAATTCATCACACATTCCTTAAAAATGCATTATTCAGCATTTTGATTTGTAAAACTTTTTCTGTTCTGTTTCTGCAAGCATAACATGATTTTGTTAAATATTAAAAGGCTTTCTTCTCAGCAATAAGCAAATACTGTATTTGTATAGCAGATGAAACCCTAGTTACACCTCGGAGAATTACAAATCTAAACAGAAAAAGCATTCAGGTCAAAATAAAAATAAAATTAGAGCCTAAAATGTTTGTAGGAAATAGCACAATTTGTATTTACTTAATTCATGTAGAATTAAAATAGAAGCAGCTGTGCATTCAAAGTCATAACTTTTATGACAGCTTATACTTCCATAAATATTTTTAATTATAACATATCTAACTGGCTAAACCATTCTAGCCATATTTGCATTTCAGAGTGATTATTTTTGCAGCTAGCATATTAATTTCCTTAAAATTAATAATTTATTATGATTATTTTTCATATCTCCCTTGTGTGTATTTTCAAGAAAATGGTGTCCTAAGGCTTGAATAATTGCCAGCCAAATACTCAGCAGTTACCTTGATCTTTGCTCAAGCTACATGTACGTGTGTGTGTGTTATCAGAGCTTCCCTGGACTTTCTCCAGCAGACAATATTAGATAAGACTAGAAAATAAAGTTACAAGCTGATTCAAATTCTTTTAGAATCACTGTGATTCAAAGTTTTGATAGCAACAACATGTGGTTGTATGGGGGCATCTCTTCTGACCTCTGCAGATTATTTGGGCCTGTAATTTCCAGCTACATTCTCTAATTTTGTCACAGATGGTGGCAGAGCCAGGTCAAACACAATTAAGGTGCTTTAGGGTCACTTCTTAACAAAACAGGGCTGCAGTCATGGCAAGCAACATTCCACGTTTAAGAAAAATGAATCGTGATGACTCCAGCAGATGCTGCTATTTTTGAGGGGCATTTCAGGTTTGGCTCTGTCACATCCCCTCTGTCCTGGCAGCAAACCTCCCCCATCACTGCCTCCAGGCAGAGCAGCCACAGGGGCTCCTCAACTCAGGGAACAGCACAGGCAGCCACAGACAGAGCAGTAATTTATGGGGCTTGCCACACTCTTCTTGATTGGAAGTGGATTATACTTTTGGTTGAAATTAAGGTGTAGCAATGTATTTGAACAGTTTAAGCCACAAAGTGTTCCAGCCAGTGAACCAGCCAAGCCATTTTCAGTTATTCTTATCAAACACTCTGGAATTTGTCAAAGCTATTAAAACATAAATTGTGATAAATTGGGAAAGAAGAGGCTGAAAAACAAAATACCAAAATTGCAAGAAGTAAGATAAAAAAGGGCTGTGAAGAACTGGACTGTAACCAGTCATATTTCCTAAAAGGTGTGTGCAGAGCTCTTAAACAAGATACAAGCACCAATCAAGTAATGAGTGATCATGTGGACAGTAGTTTTAGGATGTATAAGTAGAGTATAATGTAAACAATAAAGTAGCTTCTACTTAATCACACTGGTTAGTTGTTCAAAAGTCCTAAGCTCCTTCATTAAGGGAAAAGGGGAAGGGGAAAAAAGACTAGAAAAGGCTAATACAATTGTTAGTCTTCTAGTCAGCAGGCCAAGGGACATGAACTCTCTGTTCTTGACATTTCTATGTTCCACTCAAAGCTGCTTGGTTTTGTTCTGTGTACTTGGAGCAAAGTCTATAGAAAGTGCCTTTAAACAGCCACATTTGAAAATGTAATTTTTCAGTTTGCCGCTCCCGTTTGGTTCTGGGCAGAAGCAAAGCCAGGCTCAGCAGAGCTGAGGAAACACAATGGCACAGGCAGTCAGTGGGGATGCTGAATGCTCTGGGCTCCCACTGAAGCTCTTCTGTCCCCAGGGACCTGCCACAGCAGATCCACGAGGATCTGAAGGAGCACACTGGGACAGAGTGGGCTCCCACTTCCACTGCTGGTGCAGGCTTTGTGGCACACTGACAAACACAATGTACGTATAGTAGGACACACAGCTGGTCTGTGGGTTAGAGAGGGTTAATGAATGAGGTTTGTTTTGAGAAGTATTCTCTGACCAAGGGTGTTGGTCTGGAGACCAAGAAGAGAAGAAGATAAGCAAGAAGAAACCTGCGTGGGGAAAAGTATTCTTAGAAATGTCTTGTGAGAAACAGAGGTGGAGATGGGTTTTACACCAATGAACGTTATGTTGATTAATTGTAACCAATGAAGAAAGTGTAAACTTTGCAGAGTGTATAAAAGACTGTTGTAATAAAAGGGATATTAGCCTTCTGAAATGTAGTGTGTCTATTTGTGTGTCACACCTGCCTCTACAGCAACATATACTGGGGAAAAGACCTATTGTCCATAAAGGGACATTTATGTGTCTCAGCGTCTGAAGGAAAACTGGATAAAGGTCATCAATGATTACAGAATACCTGGAGCAAAGAAATGGAAATGCTTTCAGTGAGATCCCTTAAAAACGAACAAACTGAGCCCCAAAAATGTTCATCAGGAACGAGCATGTTAACCCAAATACAATGTGGCTGTGCACACGCAGGACCCCTTTGCCTGGGGACATCCATGGTAGGGGTGGGACAAGCAGTGCCAGGGAAGCACAGCCCTTGCTGTTCTCCTGGCTGCCCTGTGCCATGGTGTCCCTCAGCTGCCCAGCCTTGCAGCCATGTGCTGAGTGAGTGCAGCTCCTTCTCTGCCCAGACACCACCACCAGCCCCTCCATGGGAGAATTAGGAAGATGCTCACCCTGATAAATTATTAGCCTCAAAGGAAAACAATCTGTTGGGAAACTGAGTGTGAAGCAAGCTGCTGCTTGCTGTGCTTCAGTTAAGCTGCTCAAGATCAGAATCCTTGGAAAATATCAGAATCTGAGTATTTATTATAGTTCAGTATAGAAACTACACTTTATAGGCAGTATTTACTGTCTCCCAGCTTCAGCAGATAACATACAGCCTACAAATGGATATGAGAGTCAGCTCTTCCAGGGGGAAGAAAAATGCATTTCCTTCCCTGTAAACTACATGTAAACACAAAATGGAACTACCCAGGCAGCAAATGGATTTCTCTTTCCTTTTCAACTTGCAAAACTTACCCTTGATACAATAAGCAATGCAGAAGGGTACAAATTGCATACTACTGCTATTTCTTTGACAGACTTCCTAAGTATGAATGTTAAATAGATACTTGCACCAACTTCTAGTCTTAAACCTGTCAGCTTTCCTTATAATCAACTTAAAAAAAAATTCAGAAAGTTTCCATAAGGACTAAAGCATTCGTAGTTACAGCATAAGCTGAAGATGGAATTCACTGCTATTGCTCTTCATCTAACATTTGCACGAGACTAATCAATTGAGACATTCCCAGACGGTTTTAGCATTTAACAGGATCTATACAATGACAGTCAGAATTTTTAATACTCATAGAGGCACAGAAGAGTGGCATCAATAAGACAAATTATATGAGTAGCTGGCATTGGAATGCTTTGGCAATGCACCCAAAAAGTTATTTTTAAAGTCTGTGACAAGAAATATTCCAATTAGGTTTTGTAAATTACCAGAATGTAGCCATCATTACTGAAAAGACAATTTTCCTTGTTAGCATAAAAAGAATTCATTGTACTGACTGGAGAAATATATACTCTTTTGACTTACTAATAAATAAATATAACAAGTTGTAATTAAATGGATCTTAAATTGCAATAATCGCTTAAAAACAATGAAAAGACAGGCACAGGTGAATGCTACACACATCAAAACATGGAGTGAAGAAAATGAGAATAAATGCTCTCTCTCTCTTTCAAATGCTGTGTGTTCAAGTAAGCAACCCGATTTCAGCTCAGCCCACCAATACAGTTGATGTAATTAAACAATGATATAGGTTTATTATATAACCAAATGGAAGGCTGAAGACAGGTCTGAACAGCACTAAAAGAAGATTTAATTAAGTTTAGATCTAATTATGCAAGCTGGAACCACAGTGTAGGAACTGAATCTGTTCAGCTCTGACACTTCTTCCCAGCTTTTTATTCTAGATTTTCAAAGATTATTTTAAAAATGTTAAAGAGGGAAAAAAGGAACAGTTGGTTTGAAGTAATGAATTTTTCACTTCAAAAAAGAGAAAGGTACACTGCAGCGGAATAATGGCAGCTGCACCAGAGACAAGCTTTTATATTTAACCTCTCAACAAGTAGAATATTCACTGCCTTTCATGAAATGGAAGTGTGAAAACCTAAGCAAATCTCACTGTTAAATCCCCTTCCTGGTGCATTTCAGGTTGTCAAGCACATGCCTAAAGCCCCTGACACCCGTGGAGATCAGCTGGGAGCCTGCAGCTCCCCCAAGGACCAGCAACTCCTTGTCCAGTTGGGTGCCTTTGAAAGGGTCCCTTTGAAAGGGTCCCTTTTTCCCTTTGCAGTTCTGGGGACAGTGGCACGTCCCCACTGCAGTGGGCAGGTGGGCAGTGCCCTTCTCCCTGCACAGCTGTCCCCTCACCCTGTGACATTTCCTGCAGGGTGACACAGCCCCTTGGAGCAGAAGCTCCATGTGTGCTTCCATGGGCTCCTCCTTTGCTCTGCTCCTCGCCCTCCTGCAGGACCTGAGCCTTGCACCCTGCCAGCTCTGGAAAGCTGCTGGTGCTCCATTGTGACCTGAATCGAGCTCAGCAGGCTCTTTCCTGGAATAAAACCTCCCTTTCCAGCAGCACAAGTTAAAAATCAAATATATTACCGTGTTGGCCTTTTCCCTTAGAAGGGTTCACTGTGCTGCAGACCATGCATGCTGTAAGCATTGCCACCCCCAAAAAAAGCACAGGATAAGAAATATGGGAAGGGAGAAGGCAGTTTGAGCTCAGAGCTGCTGAGCTGCTTGGCTCCAGTGGGGTCAGACAGCACCAGCAGCATTGCAGGGCCCCAAAGGCAGCTTCAGCCTCCTCTGCAAGCCATGCTCCTCTTGCACCAGCTGCCAGTGTCCCAGCTGTGCTTCCATTAGCTATGATTTAAAAGTATGATGATAAATGCTTTTAGTAAATACACAGGTGACATTTTAAGGCTGTCAGTGGAATAAATTTGTGTTAAGGTGTATTCCTCATTATCTAGTTTTGTCCAGAATACTTAAATTAGTTTCTCCAGAGGCTTTGGGTGTTTTTTTCTGGTTTCTGTTTGGTAGTTGCCTCTGTGCTTGATCAGTGATTTCTTTTTTTCCCTTAGCTCTTGTCTATACAATGACATGCTTAGACACATCTAAGAAATTCAAGTGTCTTGTTCTCCTCACTCATGTCTATCTCAATTCAATTCTCTTTCAGTTCTCTTTTCCTCTCAGACAATTCCTTCTTAGTATAAATCACCTGTCACTTATCTTGATAGATTTAGTTGGATCCAAACTGAGAAAGCTGAGATAATTCTTAGTTCTCAGCATAGAATTTTTCTTTTACCATTCTGACATTCCACGTACAAATACTATAGCTTCCAAACTCCATTTTAATATCATAGATATTAAAATTACAGCTCTATTAAAAAGAGCAGTCTAAGAGAGATTTCTGATTGTTCAGTAGGTGCTCTGAAGTACTCTTTTCAGCCATGATTTTCACTGCCTGCCAAAGAAATGTATTTGTACTCCATTATACGAAGAGGTTCTACATGCTGAAAAAATATCCCTGTGGAGTGTCATAATACTGCTCACCTTTATTGACTAAAATAAACAGCATGAAACTACAGCAAAACTTAAAAATCTGGGGGTCATCCTGAGAACGACACAGTATTCAGACTGCAGTGTTTTCAAGGCAGGGCTTAGGGAGGCCAGCCTGGACCATGGCAGAGTGAGGCCAGGGTGAGCCCTTCTCCCATTTCAGCCTCCATGGAGCTGCTTGTAAGTGTAAAATTAAACACATAAATGTGTGAGTACACAGCAGCATTTTAACACCTCTCTTTTTGGGTGGTGTTTTTTTCTTTTTTCCTTGCCCTGTTTGAAGTCTCTGAATTAAGGGTTTTTTTGGACTCCATCTCCCTCCCACCTGACAGGGCGACACAATGCAGAGAGCTCTGCAGCCACTCTGGGCTCTGACTCTGAGCATCCTCAGCTGCACTTGGTGTGCAGAGCCAGCCTGGTTTCTTATCTTTCCCTTCTCAGGGATGACTCCAGTTCAGCCAGCAGCTCTGTTGAGAGGAGTCACTAAACACCACGTGAAGAAGGCAGTGCCCAAAAACAGCAGTGGAAACTTCCCTGGTGATTTTAAGAGCTTGGCTCCTGGCAAGACTGCCTTTGTCATCCCAGGAGTAAAAATTTAGGAACAAGCTACAGATATTTAATAGTCAGACTATGAATAGCTCACTAGTATCAACAAGTTGACACTGAATGAAACCAAAGATAAATGTGGGAAACAATGTAAGAATTCCAAGTACCAATTTTTAAAAAGCCCTTTTCTAAATATTGGTACAATTCCCTGAAGTTTAAAGAGGTTTCCCCTCCACAAGAAAACATTATCAATGATTTATGGCTCATTATAACATGATTTGGGCAGACATTATTTCATTAAGCCTTCAGGGATTTGGGTAGAATCCTTTCAGATGAATGAAATCAGACCTTCGGTTCTCACACATTCCTAAAATCATGCCATGGTTGTTGGTTCAATTATACTTTCTTAAATACTCCTCAAATACAAAATGATAAAAACTTCTTCAGCAATATCTTTGCAATTGTGGTAATGTGTTATGAATTTAATTCCAGCCCACTCACGCTGAAGGGACCCATTTTCACCCTCATTTAATACATTATCCCCAGTAGGATTCATTTTGACAAAGAGAGTACGTGCTCTGAAAACGGCTTCAAAAATGATGATACACTGCAAGCAATGCCCTTAATTGTGAAAAAGTCCATCATTTTGGAAACAGGGACTTGATTATGTTTGTAATTTCTAAAATTCATTGCCCACTATTCTGTTCAAAATCTCCAAGCTATTGAGGAATAGCAATGCCCTTCTGGTAGGGCTGGCAGGACCTTCACCATATGGAGATTATCCCCAATGCAATAACATGATGAGCTCAAAGCCCATTAAAAGCACTGCTGAAAGAACACAGGAAATCCTGAGCTTAAGAAAATCTAGAAGGGGAAGGATGTTATTTAATTTTATTGACATGTTAGGGACACTTACTTTTTTCTTAAATTTCATGCTATCATTTTTAATATGATACCAGTGTATTAATATGCGCAATTACCTGTGCAGGTTGGGAAGAAAAGAGGGGAAAAATCACCAAACCTCTGCTTTCAAGTGTAGGAGAAAAGTAACAGTTGACTGCAAAACAGAGTGTGCTGACAGTGCAAGTCAATAAATGGTTGAACATCTTGTCTCTGGTTTTGCAAAGCTTGCTTTCATTCTCTTATGTGATTAA
The DNA here is from genome assembly GCA_013397075.1 of Rhabdornis inornatus. Lineage (NCBI taxonomy): Eukaryota > Metazoa > Chordata > Aves > Passeriformes > Rhabdornithidae > Rhabdornis > Rhabdornis inornatus. Next base: position 352,801 of record VWZS01010003.1, on the reverse strand, counting down.
AAAAAGTAAATATAACCTATATGTAAAAAAACTTTATACATTAAAAAAATTGCACTTTTGGCTCTGTGTCTTCTTCCATGGTAGCAGTAATATGAACTACAAATATACTTCTACCATTTATTCTATTAAATGCTCTTCAAACAAATGACTTTCTATTCATAATACCTGCAGTTTATAATTTAATTGCATTGCTAGGAGACTGAGAAAGTAAAAAAAATCAGGACATCTCTGTTGAGAACCAAATGATAACTTTTATAGAATGCAGATACATCACAACCTGTGTTAGATAAAACATGGCCCTTCTGATGATGGTCTGTAGCTAATGAAGAGTAGCACACAAGAATTATTCTAATATTGGGGTTTAATTCTCTCAGAATTATACTCTTACTTTTCCAGAATTCTGCTATTTATAGCATCTGAATTTAGAAGTTAGTTCTGCTACGGGTCAATTGGATCCTGAACATTTTGGCCATGACTCCAGGAAGAAATAGACACATTTTAGAAGATACAACTACTGGCATTTCTGATAAGTTACTTACACGTAGTAGTAAGACATTACTTATGCTTGCCATTAAGCATATGAATCTAATTAATTTGCTAGGGTAAGGTACTATAGCCCCTCAGAAGACAGACATCAATTCTATACCATTTTACACACAGGAAAACCATGCAGCAAGTCAGTGAAAAATTCTGGACCAGAAGAGTGGAACCCACCAAATTTTCCATCCTATTTGCCCAGACTGTGTCATTCTCTTACTCTTTATGCAGCAGAAATCCCACAAATTGGTGTTGGTTTTGGTTTTGGGGTTTTTTTCCCCCAATTAGAACTGTATTAACCACTTTTTACAGAGATTGCTTCAGTTTGGTATTCTGCTTGCAACTAACAGCAATTCTTCTCTCTGCTTTCAGAGTATGTGGTTTGTAGACATTTCTTCATCCCAGCGTCACAGAAACTTATTTCATTTTTGTTATAAAATCCCTACAAAACTCTTCATGCCAACATCCAGATTTGTTTTATTGCCTGTACTAACCCGTGTGCTGTAAGTCACCTTCTCCCTGTGCCACTTTCTCAGCTGCTTAAGGCATCAATTAGTCAATCACTTTTCATATTGCTATAGGGCAATTGACATGGTTTCCTCTGTATTGGACTTCATTTGACACACTCTAAACACCTTACAAACATTTCATTATAGCAGAAGAGTAAGATCTGAACTAGATCATCTGGTCATCTCTGGAACTTCTCAATTGAAATCTCAGCATAAGAGATCCCCTGATTTCCTGCCCGGGGCAGAAATATTTTTGTTGCTGTTGTGTTAATACACAGCTTACAGGAAGTGATGTGTCCAGTGAAATGCAAGCCTGACTGAAAATAAGTAAATTGCTCTTCCACAATTGCTCCACTCTGCTCCTTATACTACACTTTATTCACTCTTTCGACGGAACCACAATTGACTCGCAGAATTAGAGGTATTTTCATTTAAAATTGTCACCCTTTTCTTGGAAATCTAGCTTGTGTTTAGCTGCAGTGGTGAAAAGCAGAGAGGAAATGAAACACTGGAAGAAGCTTTTCTTCACAGAAGCAACCAAGTGGCATCCACACAGATGCCATGGACTCTCAGCAGCTGAATCACCCCTCCAGCCAGGCAGAGGCAGGTGGGCACAGCAAACCAAACCACCTGGGCACAGCAAACCAAACCACCTGGGCACAGCAAACCAAACCATTTGGGCACAGCAAACCAAACCATTTGGCAAACCAAACCAAACCACCTGGGCTCAGCAAACCAAACCATTTGGGCACAGCAAACCAAACCACCTTGGCACAGCAAACCAAACCATTTGGGCAAACCAAACCAAACCACCTGGGCTCAGCAAACCAAACCATCCTCTGCCTCTAGTCTGTTGGAACCCTGGAGTCTGAAGGGGAATTTTGAACTTTCTGTGCTGTCAGGTGCTGATCCTCAGATGAGCACTGCTTTTGACCTGAGGCCTTGGAGAAGGCTTCTAAAATTGAGTGATGGAATTAAAATTACTGGTATGTAGTTTGGGTAGAAGTGTGTAATATCACATGGTGAAGGGTTTGGAATTTTGGGTTTTAGAATATAGTAATGGGTATGGGACAAGATGGGGGTTTTAGGGCAGAGGTTTTTCTTTTTTCTTTTTCTTTTTTCTTCTTGGCTTTAGGTAGTATTTTTTAATCGGATAGAAGATGCTGCACCACGGGTCATGGATGTTTAGCTATTGGGTCAAAAGTAAAAATAATGTAGGTGTTAGCTTTTAATTGGACTGTTTGGCTTTAAAAGACTTTGTAACGAGTGAAATACAGATCCATTTCTTTGCTTTTAGTCTGTTAGTTAGAAGTGCTGTAGCACTTACTGTACTATAAATAAGAATTAATAAACAATTGAGTTTAAACATGGAGTCTTGTTTTTCGTGTTTTAATCCCAGCTCTGACTGAAGAGAAAAAAGAAAATAAACACTAATAAATGCTGTGAGGATCAGCAGCTGACAGCACAGAAAGTTCAAAACTCCCAGGCTTCAGGGTTCCACCACTGGTCCCACCCTGGGACCACAGGATATGGACCTCAAAACCACAGGCACAGACCACCTATAACAGGTGAAAGTTCAACTCAGAGTCATTAGTCTATTTTTTAAATTTTGTGAACACAACAGCAAAGTTGAAAAGCCTGAAAGCTTCGGCAACACTTTGGAAGCAAACAGAAAGCTCTAGGACATGGTGAGAAATTCTGCTAGAGAGAACAGCAACATCTCAGAGTCAGCACAGAGATCATGATTATTACTCCCTCAGGGTACCACAGAATAATAGGAGCTCATTTGAAAACAGATAAAACCATGTGGCTGAATGAAGTTGAGCCTCTACTGTGGACTCCAACCTGTAAAAGGCATGGCTAGTTCTTTCAGCAATATCTGCAGTACAGTTTTATGGTGCACACTCAGTCTGGCTGTAAAAAGAGATGTTACAGATGAAGTAAAAAAAGATTCATTCAAAATAATATTGATCAAATTACAAGATCAGTGAACAGTGAAACAAGTTCGTTTTCCTGTAGGTCTTTGCCACTGATTGACTGTAGAGCCATTAGTGTGAATGTGCTTTCCTAATGGGTGAGCAGAATTGACTTCTGAATGACAATGTTTTTCCTCCAGGCTTATATGGCCCCAAAAGTGCAAGCTTTGCTGGACTTTAAAGAACAAAGTTTCTCACTGCCTCAGAGAGAATTCAATTTCTATTTGCAAAGTATATTTGACAGTAACTTGTATTTTAATTGTGACAGTGAAGTAGAAGGGAAATATAAACCTCTGTCAAAAAGCAAATCAACATCCATTCCCAAGTGGGCTTCTGCACTTTGCTTCTAATTTTTTATGTATCAATTACATGGGTATCTCACTTCATATCTCATCAACAGTAGTTTAGCAGTGCTCTAGCAGGCATGCTAGCTCTCCAAGAGCATCCAAAGGACCTTTAAATGTGAGCAAGCAGGTTCCAAGTTCAGTAAACAACGTGAAGAACTGAAAAGGAGTAAAAATGCTTCAGTCAAATTACAATGGTGTAATACTGACACGGCTTAAAAGGACTTCAGAAATGTCCACAAACAGCACCAGCTGCAAACTTTTCCCCTTCACCACTGGACCCACACACCACATGGGAGCAGATGTGAGACAGGGCCCGTAACTGGGACCAGAGGAGACTGTGAATGCTCAGGGGAGTCTCTCTAGTGGGAACCACATCAGTCCAGAAGCAGGAGCCACTCTGGGCATGGCTTTCTTCATGTGGGCAACCCAGCACGTGGAATTGTTCAGCCCCCTTCTGCACCATCACACAGAGTTCAGCTATTAACGAAGAATAAAAGAAAACTCAGCTTTATGTCTGACCAGCACAGCTGCCAGAGGTCCCACAGAATATTTAACAATTAGTTTTTACAGAGCATTGTAGGCAGAAACCTTGAAGGCTGATGAGGTTTAAAGCCAGTATTTCACTGTCAGAGACAAGAAACTGCTCTGGTTATTGCTCATAGTGACTTCATGTCCAGTTAACAACCATACCAAATAAATTATCTGGCACTTCTGATATTCCTGTCATTTGCAGAGATACTGCAAATTTCCACGCATTTATATAGTGGGTAATTTATCAGATATGCTGATAAGAACTCAGACAATCTAGAGAGCACTAAATCCTCAGTCACTGCTGAGATGCACTACAGAAAAGCTGAAAGATTGGAAAGGAACAATATTGCCCAGCTGGTTTCTACTCTGCAGCTCTGCCCTGCTGTACAGTGATGCACTCAAAGCTTCTGGGATATCACAGATTATTCTTCGGGACTCCATCTAGAAAGTGCACTTCAATTTAAATAAACTGATAAATATTCCTGAACCAACATAACAGATTGTTATGATACCTGGCACTAAAATTTAAGAGCAGATAGCTGCAAAGAAAATTAAAGGTGTTTTTCCCTACTAATCAGAAAGCAAAAAAAAAAGTCCCTTTGCCTTTTATCAGAATTTCCCTACTTACTGCCTCAGCCAAACATGATGTACTGGCAGCGGCATTTCTTTTACTTAAAAACCTCATCAGAAAGAAGATGCATTTTGAGATTCATTTAGCAGTTACCACAGAATCTTATCTTTATTTGCCTCCTAGACTGCTTTTAAAAAAAATTTTAATACAGCATATTTCATAAATTATACACAATTAAAATATAAAACATATATAAAAATCGCTTCCATTTTCAGCCTGACATTAATAAAAATACCTAGGCAAGCTTCCTTGTCAGAGACTACTAAAAGACATAAATGCATAACTTTAAAAAATCAACCTAAATAGATTGATTTAATGATGAAATAAATTATTCAACACTGATAGTGATCAAGGGGGACCCAACACAGATAGGAAATATTTAAACATAGATTGCAAATATACATGTATGTAGTTAAAACTAAAAGAGGCAAGCATGTGTTTTCTGTCATATAAAAATATGTATTTCATGGTGAGAATAGATATGTGATACATATAAATACACACACAGATACATCTGCTTCCAAGAGTGCTGCTTAATTGCCAACCTGAACAGCAAAAGTAAAGTGACACTTACTCTAAGAATGTATATTTGGTAAAAAGCCTGTTATGCAGGAAATAGAGGTGATGACACCAGGAGGTGAACAATTAATAACATAATGCCAAGGAGTACAGTCTTAAGAAGCCCTATAACCAGAAAGTTATTTCTGTACTGCTGGGCACAGATTTTATCAGATTCCTGGTCCCAGACCAGCTCAAGCAGGAGCAGGATTGGTTTAATTTCCTCCTGTCTGTGCCTGGCAGAGGGAGCAGCCCCTGGAGCACAGGGGCAGCAAGGCTTTGTAGCTACAGCCCAAAGCCAAGGCACAAAAGGGATCCTCTTTTTTCCCAATTGCAAATCAGAAATAAAATGTCTTCCTTAGATACTTGTCTTCCTAACAACCTTCTCTGACTTCTCTAGGCTTGTCTATCACAGTAGATTCTTCTACTCAAAAAACCAAAAAGTAACAAGCAGCAAGTTAATCTTGTTTTCAGTGTCAGATGTTTGTCCTTTGTTTGAAGACTAAATTCTCAGGTGTCTACAAGAAGGACAAGTTTATTTTTGCAATCCTAAATCAAGGAGCCTTTCCTTTTCTGTTCAGCCCCTGCTCTGACCATTTGCCTGCCACTGTGTTAAAGAGAATAAACAGGTTGGATTCCTTACAACACCTTCCCTCCTCCAGAAAGGTTCCCAACTGGCTTCGCATGATTTGGCTTCAAAGTCCTGAGTGGTCCCAACTGCTGATAAAATTAATGGGGAATGAGTGCACTTCAGCTTGCAGAATTATGTCCATTCAATAACACTCAGGCAACCTCAAATCACTGTCTCTGTGCAGAAATGAAACTACCCCCAAGATAAAATATGGAGGAACAAGAACATCTTTCCCCCTTACTTTTCAAATGCAGCACTACACCCAGGCAGGAAGGGAAGGGGAAAACGTTCGCCAGGATTGAACATCTGCCTCTGAAATAGTTTCCTGCTCCAAACCTCAACAAGTGTGGCATTAAATAGGAAAAAAAAAAAGGAAAAAAAACCTCCAAACTAAAAAAGCATCTAAGTTCAAAAATTAAGCTTCATTAGAGTTTGAAATAGCAGATACCCTACATAGAGGACATTCTCTCCAAAAGCAAAAATTCATCCCTGTACAAATAATAAAATGAAATCCTAGAATCATAAAAATCAAAGTAGGTGCAGCTGGTTCTTTTCATACGTTTTGAAAGCATAAGAAAATTAGATCAAATACGTTATGAAACAGATGTTCTATATGAAATAGATGTTCTGCTAATTTAAGAGGAAATTCAAAGCAGATATTAAAGGGCTATATGATGTAGAAAATTGGAGACTCCTACTGATAATTGCTAATTACAAAGCTTTCCTAATGCTTTGTCATGCAGGAGTTATAGATCAATCCCTAATTCTAGACCTTATTCCATGTTCTTGCTATATATAATAGTGACACACTTGTACCACTGTAGGAAAGGTTTTGTCAGCCCTTCCACTACAAACCCCTTACTGGACTCGAATCTGTCTCATGAAAATGCACTTCAGGGCAAAATCACAAAATCTTGCAAATATAAAATCAAGGAAAGGCTGAGACAGGACCTGTGGAGATCTTGTAGACCAACTATGTCAGGTTGCTCAGAGCTGTGTCCAACTGAGACTTGATTAGCTCTATGCATGGAGAATCCAAAACCTTTCCAGGGAACCTGTTCTATTGTCTGATTATCCTTACAGTAAAAAAAAAATCTTATGTATGTGTATGTGTCTTTATACAGGTTGTATTTTATTACAATATGCTTCATATATTGTATACCATATCTAAGCAAATAGATGTTGAGGTGGCAAGAATTAATGTTATTGCTAGCTGACCATGATCTGATTATCTGCAAGGATGCAACCATAATTCATCACTGAGGTGCCTCTGTGTTTGAGACAGGCTCCATGTGTTACTCTCGTGTATTGGAGATACATCTGCCATTCTCAGCGTTAAATTTGACCTGGCCTGAAATTCAATTAATTTGAATTTTCAAGCCAAAAGACATAACCCTAGTGTTTGAGAAAACATTATGTAAACGTTTTGCCTAAAGTTGATGACTTCTCTCAGTAATCCAGCTGCAAGGGAAAAAATGAGCAGTGGAATATGATTTTCTTTAATCCTCTTGACATAAACAATGGAATCATTTTACTGAAATTAAAAACTAAGAAATATGGCCAGACACGTACTGTGAGAGATTTCAAACAAGTTGTCAAAAGGGTAAAATTCCAATAAATAAACCAAGGAATGTATATATAAATAATGAATCTTAGCATTTGAAGAACCTGCACTGGAAGGGAAAATACATCTATTTATATACAATACCACCTAATAACAAGCATTGTTACTAGGATTACTCATAAAATCTGGAGCTTTTTATAGAGTTTTGTTTAAGTACACTATCTGAAAATGTGCAAAAGCTAGTTAACTCATTAATCTAAACTCCGTGTTGTTATAACAGAGTTTTACAATGTTTTGATCACTTTCTCAAATTACATCAGTAAAGTCCTCAGCTTGTTTTTTTAGTCCATTGTGGAAAAATTATTATAGTGATAAACTTTTAAATCTTATAGGCAGTTGTAGGACCATCCATGCATTACTTTTCACCTGCTTTTTCTATCACTTCAATCTCCTTTCCAAGTCTCCCATTATCTTGAGCAGATGCTTACAAATATTTCCTATAGTTTTGCTTTTATTTGTGAAAAGATTAATATGTTTTGGTCCCTCTAGTTTGATCACCACTGCTTTTTTGAGATTTTTAATGATAGGGATGTTCACATTTCTTCTTTTATTCCCTTTTTATTGGTAACATCTGCACATCATCTCTTTGCTGTTATAATCATTGCCTGCTTAAAAGACAGATAATATTGATTCTGACAATGGAGTGATATGCTCCTAGATTTGTATTTGAACTTAAAGTTTTGCTCGAAAATGAGGTTATTTATGACATTCCCCAGTTCTCTTATTTCTCATACCTTTCTTGGAGGCCACAAAGACAATACAAAAGCTTATATACAACATGTTTAATCATACTGATATCCTGGGCTGATACAACCTCTGCAATCCATTCTCTCCATATGTAGCTTGGAAAAAAAAATGCCAGGTTTCTCGACTTCATACAGGACTTGGAACACTGGCAAATCAGGTGTGAAACTGCTCTTCTATTTAATTCATCCACAGAAGGGATGAGCTTTCCTCCCCAGCACAAAAAGCAACAGGTTTGCATTCTGTGTCTGCAAATCCAGCACTGCCACAGAGCATTTAACATGAGCTTACTTGGTTGCTTTGTTAAAACACTGATTCTGCTCACATACACAGAGAAAGAAAGAAAATCCATATTGAGGGAAGGCTATAATTAACAGATCTCTCTTCAGCACAGATGAGTACCCAGAGATGAAAAGGCCTAGATTACCTACTTCACTCTGATAAAGTGGAAAATAAAACCCTGATCAGCTTTGGAGAGGCATTCCATTGCATTTAGGTAAGCCATTAACAATTGTAAAAATAAAATTTGGCTGAAGTTATTTAATAAGAAATGCAATAAGGAGTTGGGGAGCATTTTGTGGAGTTTTTTTGTTTCTGTTTTGGAGCTTTTCTTGTTTAGTTTTTGTTTGGTTTGGTTTTGGCTTTTTTTTATAAACTACTCAGGCAAAGTTTATTTTCAAACTTCTAAAACTCTGAGTCTTTCTTACTGGTCTGCCTGTCTATCCACAGTTCTGAGCTTCAGTGAGAGCCCTGCATGCCCCCAGGTTACCTCTGTAAATCTTCCAGGTGTGTGTGGCTGGTTTCCCTGAGCTTTGGATCCCAGCTATCCACAGAAGAATGCATCTCTCTGCCCAGCCCTGGGTGTTCAGTGTCTCCCATCCACATGGGACTGTGAGTAACAACACAGAGTGGGGAAAGGGATCCCTCAGCTACAGAGCTGAGCTGTGCAAACAGTCTGAGACCTACAGGTTACTGTCCCCAGAATTCTCACCTCCAGCACAACAAAACCACTACACTTTGTATTCTCTTTGGGTGCTTTGGGCTTCCTTGTGCTCGTGTCTGTTCCAGCAGCCCCTTCAAATTCCTTCCAAACCAGGAGTGTAGAGACAGCAAAGCCTGCACTCAACTTCCCCACGTCCTTTTGGTCCTTCCAGCCCTGCAGTCTGACATTTGACAGAAATATTAAATTGTACCAGCTCACAGTTCAGTGAGAGTAAGCCCAAGTAGGGCAAATGCAGCACTCTCAGCCCCACAGTGACTCTCTGAACCGAGTGACAACTGGTGCTAATGCTTAACAAATGTCTTCCAAACACTGTGGAAAGAACATGCTTTCATCATTGATATGCTGTTCTGATGGATTTGGGGAATGAAAGGCACTGCATAGCTGCATTTCTGAGACAAGTTTTATACCTCGTTAATGCAGTACATAAGCTGTACAATTATACATCCATGTGTCACTGCCAAATTTATACACTTCTACATACTGTTAGATTAAGATGGTCTCATTTCGTTGCTCTGCAAATGGACTTTTGAAAGGATATTTAACTCAATTTTTTTGTGCAGAACTGCCAGGCAAAGCACATGAAAGACATGGAGTTCCTTGTGTAAATGCAGCACATGCCCTAAAATAAAAAACATGACACCAACGAACAATGTTTACACTCTTCCAATGCAGTGACCTTTTTACAGTGTATGCTGCAGCCCAGTGTCCCCTTCCCCCACCAAGAGCCACCATTTTAGAACAAATTCCACTAGATTAGGCTATAGTGCACTGTGATGTCTCTTGATCTGACCCACTTCTTCAAGTCTGATGGGTTTTTGTTTACACTAGAAGACATCTGATCCAAAGCAGTAGGAGGATTACAGCACTGTCTAATTAGAATAACTTTTCAATTTATAGTGAATAATGAATACACACTATTGGACACTGTTGCCTGGTGCGTGGGACAAAGAACCAGCAGAACTCAGCTCGGCCCCTTAAGGCAAAAATTACAAAATATGAAAAAGAAAAAACCCAGAGACTTCATCTGATATTCTCTATCTAGCTCTCTGTCATGCAGCCTACTTTTACATCTTTGGTTGTCATTTCTTTTTCTGTGAGCACACTCTTATAGCAAGAGACTGTACTGTCAGCTACAGCAGAGCAAGATTCACTCCATGTCTGAGACCCAGCTGGTGAAAGAGCACCAGAGCCATAATGCAGGGCTGTGGTGCTACAAGCAAGGAAATGAAAATTACTCTCTCCACTTGGTTATTGCTGTGCTGCATGGGCTTGAACACAGCAGGTCACATCTTGTGTTTGAGTGCTAGAGAGTGTGCTGAGGTGATTCTGAGAACTCTGATGGTACTTGTAGGGTCCATCTTCCCAAAAGTGGCCAAGGAACAAATTGCTGGTGCTCCTGCTGCTCTCACAGCCCTTAGTTCCATGCTGACTAACTACCATCCAGGCAAATCCAGAGGCACAGTTCTTCATCATAACCAGGGCAAGAGACAGAGCTAGAAACTTCAAAGGCACCATTGCCTTCCCCTTGACCCTTTTCTCCAGCAAGGCAATCATGGGAGCAACTTAAGTGGGCCCCTAAAACTGACACATTGCAGAATTTGCGTGGTTCTGGCAAAAGCAGAGCCATAGGTTTTAGTGTAGAACAATTTCAGGAAACCATGCAGTATCATACCATCCTGTGACAATCAATATAACTACATAGAACATGCAAGGGAAAAGAGTCAGGGATAGGAAATACATTGGATAAAGAAAGAAGGAAGGATAGTATGTAGTAGTCATGAAACCTTAAAGGAATTATTAATACCCTGGACAGATATTTTTTTCCAATAGGTGACTATGGAATGTGTCTGCAACTGCTCTGCCTTGTTTTCAGAACAGAGATGCATTTATTGCACGTAGCTTGTTCTCATGGCAAAGCCAGAAGGAAAGCATGTAGGGCTGCTACTTAGCACAACTGCTTACAGGAAGCTGCATTACAGGAGAAAAGCTGTGTGAAAAGGATCAAAATGATGAAACACATGGGCTTAGCACACAGCAGTAAACCTTGGCAAATATATTATCGTAGTTCAATTACTGATAGGATACTAGAGCCTATTCAAGACTTAATATTTAATTATCTTTAGACTGCATCAGTTGTTAAGTTGTCAGCAGCATCTGTAGAGGGTACATAGGTGGACATCTGCTACAGACTAAGAATGCCATACACCAGCAGAGCTGTTTGCCACAAATACACAGAAAGAAATTCAGGAGCTCACATTACAACCATATCTACCACATTAAACATATTTACAGCAGGGATACCAGCTTGGATCACACTGTGGCTAGTAAGAGGCAGAAGGACAAACTGCTCTGGCTGGGGGCTCACTGGAGGGAGCAGTGAATTCCAATGCAGGGGAGATGAAAGAGCACTGTTTAAATAAATCATCTGCACTGAACCACCCAGAAATCCAGCTGAAACTAGGCTTACATATCTCTCTTGCATGCAAAACAGTGTTGTAAAAGATTATTCCGTTTGCGAAGTCAAGTCCAGTTAAGCTTAATTTGACTTCTTCAAGTAGACATCACAGCCCTGCGCATGCATAATTCTATAAATGCATCCTTTTCTGCTACCCTAGGAACATCCTTGGTTGAGTAATTCCCAGAGACAGGAGTCCTAAGTACTCTGATCCCAGAGCTGCTGCTATCCCACACACCCACCACCCACAGCCGTGCTTGTGGACCTTGCTTGATTAAACTCTTAGGCACTCCTCTTCCTCCAGCCACTCGAAGTTACTCCTCACTTTGGAACTCCTTATTTCAGCTTCCAGCAGCCTTTGTCCAGCCCAAGTGTCTGCCCTGAGCTCCAGACCTTGCTGCTTATTTAGTCCTCAGTGCGCCAGCAGAGGCACTACAGCAGTGCAGCACTGCCCACTTGAAGTCAGGGTGCCTTACCTGGACCACGGAGCAGCTGTAGCTCTGGATGTATCCCTGAGCCGAGGAAAAGTGGTGTCTTCTTACCCATTCAGGCTCTAATGAGGCATATACTACTAAAATCAAACTCAGTAACATTACTAGAATTCTGAAGAATAGCTGAATTCTCAAGATAATAGCAGCAAAGACTCATCCCCACTGACAGAACAACTCTCTAAACTTAGTCTAAAGTGTCAGGTCTGAACCATAGAAGTGTGAGAGTTTTCCAGACAACAATTAGGAATGCAATCCTGCAAGAAGCAGCTCAATTATTTCTGCTGACAAAGTCTCAAATTCATCCCATAGCAGCAGCCAAGCCTACTTCAGTTTGACAAAGCTCAGCTCAGCAGAAACAAACCTTAACTCAAGGAAGCACAACCAGCTACACTTACATCCCATCTCACAGGCTTGCATTTCTCTGCACTGCACAGTGGCAACAAAGCACTTCACAGTTAAATGCATCTCTTTTAATGATCTTTGAGGACTTAAAGGGGACAGTAAGTTCCTTCCTATCTAAGCCATATGTCTAAAATGTTGAGGAATTGAACACCTGCAGTGGATTGAAAATACCTTCTTGCACTCCAAAAAGTGATGCTGCACCATTAATGTTCATTTGTGAGACTGATCAATTACCAGCAACCCCAAAAACAGAGACATCACGATCCTCATGATCCTGGAAAATGGAACATGTAGGGTTTGTGTTTGCTTTTTCTGCACAGTTTAAGTATGGAATTGTCCAAATGTCCTGCAACCAGTGACCCTTTACCATCACAACCAGTGTATTTTTACTATCTTTTAGGTCACTAAGTGAGCTGGGAAGACTTCTAGCAATTGATAATGGAAAAGGTGACTCTGCAATTTTGCAGAAAGAAACTTTTCATTCCTTCTTCTCAAGTCTCTAGGGCCATTAGGATTTTGTACTGTAAATGAACCGTAAAGATTTGTTTAAACAACAGCTGAATTTGCCTAAGTAAATTTCTTTTTAATACAAATTGTTGCTTTGTATTTTTCTTCTGCAAGGTCACACAGCAGAGATTTAGGGTTGTTGGTTTTTTTCCTTTGTTTATGTTTTGTATTTCTTTTTAACATAATTTTTTTGGCTCTAACTTTCCAGTGTTGGTTAAAGATGCAAATATTAAAATGCAAAGTCAAATACAAGTTATTTTCACAAGCACTAATGTGAAAAAATGTCTATTTTCCCATTTTCTAGACTAATATTTACCATCTTTGACAGCCTTATTGCTGAGCAGATTGTTGCATATTTCAGCATTATCTTTTAACAACTTGACAGATCCACCTATTTTCCTGTGATTACTTTATCCCAAGTTGGAAGCATAATAGTTGCTTTTTGACATGCTGAATCACAGGATTTGCAGCACAGCATACAGACCTGTGATTTGTGGTTAGTATTTTGATGATGCCTGGCAGAGCATATTTGGATTTCCAGCAGTGTTGCTTTGTTTGGCCTGATCTGGTCAGAAATCCAGGCAGCAGCCCCAGTAACCTCGGGATGATCCAGGAATTGAGGATCAGAAGCTCACTTGGGAACCACTGATGGCTGCAACAGCAGGGAGTTCATGCTTTCTTAGTAGAGAAGAAAGTGTTGTACAGCTTAATTCTGGATATTAAGTAAATGCCAGCAGTTTCTACTGCCAATTATTTCAATATACAGCACAGAAGCATGGGATGGACAGCTAAAAATGCACAGAGATACAGCACAATAGAAGAGGGAACACATGGTTCCATACAAGATGTGCTGTTGTAAATGCAAGCAAAGGACATAAAGCAAATTGCTTTAATAGCAGCTACCCTTTCAAGGAAGTGCATCATAGACAATTTAGCCACCCAAATCCAGAGAGCAAAAGATTCTGCACATTGCTCCTCCAGTCACTGCAGCTTTATGTATCTTCAGATTATAATTGGCAATTCTACTCATTATTTCCAGCTAGGTTCCTAGGGTTATTACAGAAAGGATTTTGCACCCAGTGAAGCACACAAGAAGCTTTATTTATTTTCCTTGCATATGCAGAGGAAGTGAGACTGGAAAGGACCTCCTGGGTCACCAAACGCAATTCCCTGCTGTCACAGGCAGCCACATAATACAAACACTTCATCAATGAGAAAGTTCCATCTTAGAAGTAATTTGGTTTCTTGTCCCCACTACTCCAAATGGAAAGTTGCTCCAGAACCTCTCCGCTCTAGTATTTAATGACCTTATAATTACCAAATTAAATTAATTTTTAAAAAGTTTATTTCAGTTCTGGTGCCAATGCAGCCCATTAACATTTCTACCTACAATGTGGTCTGTTTATGCAAAGCAACCACAAGCACTCCCCAAAACACTTCTTTAAGCCCTGGGTGACATTAGAGCACCCAACCTGAGGCTCTTTTAGGGCAAGACATCCTGATGTATTGTAATTTGTCAGCCATACCAATTTACATCAATTGAGAGGGCATGGAAAGAAACACAAATTACCACATCTGATGGATGTCTCATGGCATGCAAGTGAGCCATGTGGAGTCAGCCAGAGCCTGCAGATGCCTAAAATAGTGAATGGAAACTGTTTGTCACTATCAGATGCTAAGTAGAAGGCACATTTCTCCAGATCCCTCATCATGCCAGCAACTTTACAACACAGCACCAGAGTTACGCTGACATCAGACCCTTAAGTTTCATGTTGAAAGTCTAATTAGGGTAACAAAAAGGACATTATATTTTGTGTTTTGACAACACCAGGACATAATTCACATTTAGAAAAACCAAAAAAAAATCTTTATCTTTACTGAAACGACATTCAGTATAGGTTATTTAACCCTAATTTTCTTTACTGTAGCACACAAGATGACTTGTACCTGTCTGTATAAACATATGTACACAAATTAACACTTTCTGCCAATTTTACCAATACTTATATAAATATATAGATAAGCGCAATAAGCAAAAACAGGCTCCACTGGGAATGAGGAACAAAAATTCATAGTTCACTATGGCTACAGAAGAGTTGCTACTTATCTCTAGCTTTGGCCAGGTGAGATCCATTTCTGGCTTTTTTATCAGCATATCTGTACAAAATATAGATGTTGTAGATGATGTAGATATTTTAGAGATTATGCAGCAGTTGCCTGTCAAAATACTTGGGGATTGGGAAGTCAGGTCTAAAATGTGTGTCTTAAAAAGATGTTTTCTTGATACTTAAAAGCAAGTTGAAAATTTCATAGCAAAGTCCTGTAAACCTTCAGGAGAGGGAAAATTCATTTACAACAACACTGACAGACCTATTTATTACTCAGAAAATACTGATTTGTTCAGAAGGGAATTTTGGGGTTTTCCCTATAACTAAATTAGAAGATAAGAGATTCTGTTACAAATACTATAATGTAAAATGAACTGTTAGATCATTTGAGCAACAAGGTCTGAAATCTAGAAGAAAAAAAATGTGTGACTCAAAAGGAATTTTTGGTCAATAAGGCAGAAGTGAAACACGTTACTAAATATGAGATCTGTCAGAGAGAATAAGCCACTTCAATAAACCTGTTTGTGTCAGCTAGATTTGAATCAAGATTATGGTAATTCAAAGAGCAGACAGTTGGAAAGCAAGTTCAAATTACCAGGAGATAAACATGCACAGAGTGAGTTTTATGGAGAAGATTAGGAATGTGTTGTGAAGTAGTGTGTTGTGAGCTTTATAGATCTCTTAATAAAAGTGCATTAACAATAATATCAGAAATGAAAGAAAAGCACTCATAAAAACCTGGTAGGTTTGAACTGGGTGCAGGCAATGTGGTAAGATGAGGAGTTCTCTTAATATAAAGATAAGATAATGCTATCAGAAAATGGATCCAGATAACAAAATTAAAGAGAGAGAAAAAAGAATCGCTGATGGGAGAGGTTACCTCTGACCTTGGCAGATAGGGGCAGGGTTTTTTTTTCATAGAAATAAATATTTTCCCATCGGTATAAAAGGATATGGAGAACCAAGAAGAGGAGAAAATTCTCCCCTATTCCCCTGCTGAGTCCGTAGGACTCAGAGCTGGAGCAGTAAATGCCTGGCATTGGCAGCAGGGCTGGAATGGCACAGCTGCAGCTCTCACGCTGCTCCTCTGCTCTCCAGCTCAGCTGCAAATTGCCTGGTAAGAGGCACCACGCTGGAAGCTGTCACACTCCAAAGAGCTCCTGGGGAGGTCAGGCAGAGCTAAAGCACCAAACTATTGCCTCAGACAGCTTCTAATCACTGCATCGATAGGGAGGTACTAACTTTGGAGATATCAATTTAAATTATTTGCTCCACAGTAGAACTGTCAGGTATCTTCAGGCAAATTGTTGAAGTTCAGGCTTTACAGCTTGGGTGACCAGACACAAGGAGCCCAAATCAGGTAAATCTTCATACAGGCATGCCCACAGCAAAGCCCCACACATACTGCTTCACCTTCGGGTGTTTCAGTCACAGAGTTGCTGAATTCAGCTTGGACGATTTCAAAGTGACAGGGAGGAGGTTTAGATTAGGTGTTGGGTGGAAACTCTTCCCTGTGAGGGTGGGGAGGCCCTGGCACAGGTTCCCAGAGAAGCTGTGGCTATGCCATCTCTAGAAGTGTCCAAGGCCAGGCTGGACAGGGCTTTGAGCTACCTGGGATGGTGGAAGGTGTCCTGCCCATGGCAGGGAGGATGGAATGAGATGAGCTTTAAGGTCCCTTCCAATCAAAACCATTCTGTGATTCTATGATTCCCTTAGGCTGAAATTATGGAAATTATCTGGGAGACCTCGTAGCACACTTGTTCTGCTTTTCCTCTAGGTGTGATCCAAACCAAAGGTATTCTGTTCAAAAGTTCAAACCCGTGACAATGTGGTCCTAGGAGATACGTGAAGTTTGAAAATAAAGTACCTCTAAAGTTTCCTGAGAAGTTTATGTGCATGGGCAGAGAGAGATGGGAGGTTAAGCCTCCATTAAGAGCAGATGGTAAGAGCTCTGTCTCTCAATCTCCATTGACAAAAATGGATATTAATATTGCCTAATTCACAGAGAAGAGTGAAGTGATCCAGGATTATTACAGCTATGAGCTGCTATATAAGCATAACAAATGGCTATATATTCCCACTAATTCATCATCACATACATACAGCTGGATAAAATATTCTTCGTTACATACTTTTAGATAAATTACTGCTAACTGTAGCTTTCAGGCAAAGTCACAAGTACTTTGGTTGGGTTCTTCAAAAGAATTCTCACAGAGGAAAAAGATGTTCTTATTCATGCAAATCAAAGGTATATTGTTTCAGTTGAAATTGTACCTCTTCAACAAATAGAACATTGATATTTCCAGATTTTTGAGTGCTTTTTCATATAGATACTTACATCTTTGTGAGGAATAAATCTCATTTTTGGGTCCAAATGTTTGTATCTTAAATGTTCTAAACAAAAATGTGCTATGCTTGAGAATAGCCTGCATATGTAAGGAAGTGTGTTCTATAGGTTGAATAAAACTACAAATAATAATTGAAATCTTGTCATTTGCTGGAATCATAGTTGCCATCGGCAGACATCTCCAGCACTTTAAAAGATCACCCAGTTTTTCCTGAGACATCTTCAGGAGCACAAAGGGAAGATACTGCCTCTGAAATCTGTACATCAGTGTTTGTGCCATTCTTCTGTCTATCCTGCGTGTGCCTGCACTACACACACAGTCTGGGCTGCTGGATGGCTCTGCATCCTCTCACACTGCTGAGGGAATGATGCTCTGGGGAATGACGCCTGTGAGTTACTGAACAACTCCAAGCTGCAATCTCAGTAACACATTCTTCTATAATCATGTTTAGATGGGTGATTTAAAGCTATTAATTTCATTAATTCTCCATTTGAAGCCTGAAGATAGTTGAACATCTTACTACACACAGAGGGTCTGAGAGAACAGATTAGAAGGTCCAAAATGGATTTCTTCAAATAGCAAAAAAAGACCAGAACTACCACCACCAGCAAAATCTTTAGAAGGTGCTTTACCCAAACATGAGGTGTCAGCCCCTAAGGATAAAGGTGCAATTCATTTTTAAGGACTCCTCATTACACAGAAATGTCCTAAACCTTTAAGTGCTCAGTCCATTCTCTCCTTAAAGCCTCTGAAGGGAGAGAGGGACAACATTTATTAACTTCATAATGTGAAGTTAATAAATCTAGATTCCAGCAAGAAAGATTTGATACTTCACAAAAGATGTCCTTTTCACTCTTGATGAGATCCATTTATCTAGAATAGACAAAGTAATTTAGAGGGCACAGAAAGGAAAAGTTATAACAAAGTTATTAAGGAAAATTTAAATCACAGCTTTGGTTATAAGTCTAGTCCACAGCAGCAAGTGCAGTTTTTAGAAACTTTACAACAAGTGCCATTTAGGCCTATCATTCTTACTGCTGAAGTACTCCTTTGAAAGAACCTCCCTTTAATCCATGTTAATCCATAAATTGCTTTCATGACCACCACTTACCTAAAACGTGACCAGAATTTTTGGGACTATGGAGATATGTATAAAGCACTAAATCCATCAATTACACATGCTTTGAAGTTGCAAAGTTCAGTCTCACTCAGAACAGTTTAATTAAAAGCAATGACTTCATATTCTATCCTCTGCACCAAAAGAGCTTGTTTTTCACTGCATACATTACTCTTAACTTGGAAAGTTTCTCACTGATTGAGGCAGAGTATGTTCTGAGTCAGTCCTCTTGCAAGATTTGGCAAATGGACTGCCAAAACATTACTGTGCTGCTGCTGTGTAGCCCCATCCATCATTGTACAGGTAATTTCAACAGTTCTGAACTTGCAAAGTCAAGTCTCAGAACCTTAACCTTGATATAATTTCTTTGCAGAGATGTCCTAGACTAAAAGGAATGGAGGAAAACAATAAATTGATCCCGTTCTTTCAGCTCCCTCTAACATTTGTTTTTCAGCCTTTTATTAAGGCTCATCTCAAAGTTTAATAAGCAGTTGAATACACAGCATTGTGTAAAGCAAGCAAAGGGACACAAACTTAGAAAATCCCTGTGAATTTCCTGGGAACCCATGAACACTGGCAGCAGAGAAATCCGTGGTTTTACCCCAGTTCTGGTGGGACAGATACCACTAGCACATGCTCTTGTTCACAGCCCTCCTCCACTGCCCTCATCCTCCACAGTCCTGCAGTGCTGTCTGCACTTCTGCTCTGTCACTGCTCTCAGCTCCGGTCCACTCCAGCCTCACCAGATTGCAATTCTCACACCACCTTCATCTTTCTCTGTCTCCTGCCTTCCCTGATTTTCACTGGTCTTATGGCAGCAAGGACAGGAAGAACATCTCTCTTTTTGCTTTAAGACCCAGTCTAATCCCACCCCCAGTCCCAGGGCAGATGTGCTGGGGGAGCTCAGCTCGTTCCCTGCAGGCAGTCACAGAATCCTCAGAACATTTGTCAGCCAAGTCCAATAAGCCTTGTGCTTCCTGTAGTTCTGCCAAAGCTGGGAAAACTTTCATGCAAATAGCAGCAAGAACATTTCCTGCATTCCCATCAAATTTAATCTCTTCTCATAGAAGGACACTACAGTTTATTAATGAAACATCTGCAAGTATTTTTAACCAAGACAAAAATGAGTGCCATTCATTCTTTGGAACAGCTGAATCTCTCTCATTGAAAACTTAACATACTTTTTTTTTGGTTGTCAAATACACAGGAAAGAGGCACAGTTGGAGTGAAGTTAATTCCTTCCAAAGCTCAGTTAATTTTTTATATAAAGTCCAGAAGAAGTATTGGCCAAGATCTATTGGAACTGAGGTATTAAACACTTCAGACACTATTTGTCCCAAAAGATTAAAAAAAAAGGGGGGGGAGGTAAAAATAAAAAATTATTTTTACCTTAGAGAATAAGAAGAAACTTTCTATGTCAAATTAGGACTATGTACTAGAGCAGGGCTTTATCACTGCAGTAATGAATAAAGAAAATTACATATATTTAACTCCACTATCATTAAAGATTTAAGGTTATTGCAATAATTTTCTGCTTCTCTTTTGCTTTATTGAGCTTAGTCAAACTGATATATTGCTGTGTACTTCATTCATTCCTCCTGATGGATGATATGAAGTATGTAGACAATGCTGATGTCCAACTAAAAAGAGGAATTACAGAAAAGAGAAGATAAGCAGTTGTAGATGATGAAGTGCTGATTAATAGATTACCCCCATCCCCATCAAGTCCAAACCCATATTTCAAACTGCCAACAGCATTGCAACTGAATGAACAAGTACTTCTGGAATCCAGAAAATGTTGAGGGGCTGACCTTTCTCAAAATTAATCCTTAACAGCTTCTTCCAAGATTTATTTCTTTCTCTTAGCTTCGGACAAATTCAGTGATGGTGTGGCCTGAGCTTTATGATTGCTGGCTGTGAATGTACAAAGTGCTTTCTGACCTAGAGGTCTGATGCTCTTGCCTTAGTTTTTTACCTAAAAAAAAGGCAGTACTGCTGACTTTGGTACCATCCTGTGGGTGTGGGTCACAAAGGAGGTGACATCTCCAGGCAAAGCCTTAAAATCCATGTTGGTTTGTCCCAGCAGTGCCAGCACACCCCACGTGCAGGGGACATCCCAGAGCTCTCTGCAGCCCACATCTAGGATGTCCCAAAGGGATCCTCCCTGACTCACGGGCCCTGGGGACTCTGAAAACCAGACCTGTGACCAGGAGGGACCCAGAGCCACCTCTGCAAGACAAAGTTGCATCTGCTCCAGCCTGGTTTCAGATACCCACACAGGGTCTGGCTGGGGACACTCTCACTCTTAATTATGATGAGGCCAAGCAGGACTGGCATTTTAATCACAAGGGAGCTTAAACACTCAGAAGTGCTAAACACCTGGGAATAAAAAGCCTGGGAGCATGAGCAGGGAAAAATTAATATTCCCAATCTGCTAGCTCCAACATTTTCAAGTGAAAACTAATTTTCCCCATAGACAGTAAACCACAAGAACATTTATTTGTGCTAATTTACCAGACATTTATTTTGGCACCATTAAAGCCACAATGTCAAGTTTCCACTCAAATTATATGCAAAGAGATTTTGTCATAAAAACAATGTGCTATTTAATCAACACACACTCACAAAAGCTGTTAAGTGTAACAAATCCTAATTTGTCCTGAAAAATGTGTGACTTTTACAGGTCTCCACAGTCTCACTCAAGATCAACAGGTTGTTTTTGAGGACAAGGATGACACAGTGATGATCAGAGAGTGCACAAGCTACAAACATGCACACACTCCTTAGCAGGAGGAGCAGGTGCTCTCTGCTGCTGGAAATGTCCACAGTACAGCAAGATATTAAGGAATAATCACCTGCTCCCCATTCCATTTAAAGATTTCAGGTGTTAAATTTCCAGAGCATACATTTTTTTTCAAGCATGGCTGATTATATCAACTGTAGATTCCAGGAAAACGTGTTTATTAAAAGTACTATTGAGAATTATTCTGGTTTCTACAAGACAATCTGAGAACTTTTGAAGCTCTGTCTTTCTGAAAATGCCAAGATATTTCAACATTATAGGTTAAGAGTCATAAAAGGTAGGTTTTTAATTGCAATTGTTTTGAAATAGAGGTCTGAAAATCTTAAGTCAACCATTTACCCTACAGAAAATATTTAGGACAGTTTGTAATCAAATTTTTGTATATATAAAATCCTCTTTTTTATATAATGCAGCCAAAAACTGCCATTTATCAGTACTGTTTTTACTGTAAGGTGAAAAGCAGCATATAAAATACTTCTCATGAAAATTTACTTGCTCAAATGCAAAGAAAAGAATCTCAAATCAAACCCATATCAGCTTTGGAACAGCAGCACTGGAAACAGAACCTCAAGAATTAAAGGTCTTAATTTTATTATATACCTTGAAAAGACAACTTCATTTCAAAGAGACAAAATTCTTTCCTGAATCTCAGACTCCATGTCAAACACTATGAATTCAGGGAATTTCAGCTAAATTCAGTTTTGACTAGGCAAATTTCCCATTTGGAAAATACTTCACTCAAATCATATGCTTATGTATATAATACGTTACAACCGTGTCCAAAAGCATCTGAAAATACTTTACATTAAAGTTGTGCAGTTACTTGAGGCCCTGGCTAGAGGATAAATGGCCCTAATGTAAAACCCCATGTGCAGAGTCTGCTGGGCAGTGCCTGTGTGTTACCTGAGGCATTTGGGGCAGACTGACAGTGACCAGACTGATTCATTCATTAATGCTCTTGAGGAATGGTTTCTATTCTCTTTGCATTTTAAACTGGACTTGAAATCAGTTAAATACTCGAACCAAGTAATGCACAGAGCTATCAATAGCTCATCTAGAGGCTGCTCCCAGCACACCACAGTCCTTTCTCAGACACTGCATGATCAATCACAAATGATGGCATCATGCTTCCCAGTCTAGAAATCCCCATCTGTACCCCTGTAGTACTCCTCTTCTCTTGCACAAGTCCACAAAGCATCCCAAAAGCAATTCAGGAGGCAAATGGGATGCACTTCCACACAGCAGGAATAGCCAAACATGGAACAAGACAATGCATAATCCTGTAGCTTTTGTAGGCACTCATATAATCATAGAATGGTTTGGGTTGGAAGGGACCTTAAGGATCATTTCTCCCCAGTCCCTCTCTCACAGGCAGGGACACCTTCCATTAGACCAGGTTACTCAGAGCTCTCTCCAGTTCTCTTGAGCACTTCCAGGGATGAGGCAACCACAGCTCTTCTGGGACACCTGTGCCAGGGCTACCCCACCCTCATAGTCGAGAATTCCTTCCTCACCTCTAACCTAAACCAAACTCTTTCAGTCTGAAGCCATTCCCCTGCCTTGTCCTATCACTACATGCTCTTGTAACTCCTCTCTCAGTAAACAGTCTCACAGGTGTTGTGTTATAGTGCCACTAAAGGAACCGTCCCCTGTACATGAAAATATTTACAGACACCTTTTCCCAAACCATTCCCTCTCTACCCAGCCTGTTTTCACATTGCTGGCAAGGCACAGCCTGCAGCTCATGAGTCCAGAACAGAGGGACCTATTTGTAGGAGGAGGTGGTGGTACCTCAAACAATAAATATTTTGGTTTGACCCTCTCAGAAAACTTAATGAAGTCCATTATCTGATTTCCCAAGTGCTCAGCCTTTAGTTGTCAAACTTTTACATTGGTAAGCCTTTCTTAACAAAGGCATAAGTCTTCATTAGACTCAGAGCACTCCAGAGTAATTTTGGAATGCTTTGCATGTGAGGAAATTCTGTTGTAAGATGATAAACTGTAGTTATACCACAGCACTCCTCAAGCAAGTGCAGCTGTTTAATACAGTCTGAAGCCAGAAATTTAAAAAATTGTTTCACTTAAAGGAATTAGTGATAGAATTATGTATTTCCTCAGGCACACAGAAACCCTATTCCATGTGCGTTGTTGGGGGGTCAAAGAATAAGAGACTGAGTCCTAATTCTCACCAGTGGTCTCTCTTTCCTTCCATGTTTCAATATTCTGAAGTCACCAGACTCACATAAAAACCAGCTATCAGGCGAAACCTTGCAAGAATTTGTCTCCCTTTTTGCTTAATTTATTTTCAAATCAGGATTATTTTTCTTTTTCAGTCTAGTACATGGTATTGCCTGATAAAAGAGATTAACACAATGTTGACTATATTCTTCATTCATAGGAAAAAGGCTGATAATTAGCAAAGCTAAGATTAAGTTTAATGTCATTTTAGTATCTCCTGGAGTATTTTAGCACTTTAATCATGGTGATGATATTGAATTAGTTTACTGAGAATTTTGAGATAGTAGAGAAGTGATTAAGCAGATGGCCATGATGTTAAAACTGGATCTCTCTTTTCAAGGAGGTGTTCAGACTTACTTGGGCAAGTTCAGTGAGCACTGTCCTCACTCTGGAGAGCCAGAGGCATCTTTTCCCTTGCTGTCACTGGCTGCAGTGAATCTTAGATGAGCAAGGGAGCATCAGCTCTTCCCGTGGAAGCCCAGCTGGTATCACCACGATGCATCTCACAGATTGTGGGTTTTGTGTTTTAACAGGAGGAAAATGAGTGCCCACAGCAGCTCCCCTGCTTTGCACACTGAGCAATTTCCACAGAGCTGGAGCTGAGCTCTCTCCTCTGCCCCCAGACACTGAACATGAAAGGAAGACAGTCAGGATTTGCATTGGCATCTGATTGTCTCCTACATGAAGCTTGAGAGGATTGGCAGCCTCAGCACAGAAAGAGCTGAAAACCTGCAGGAGCTGTCTGTCCTTCCTGCTTTGGTTTTCCTCACTCGTTTATTTCACAAAGCAGCCTGGAAGCTGGTACCTGCAAATCAGCTACGAGTCCCCTTCAGGTGGTTCTGAAATGGGGTCTATCAATCTTTTCATAAACATTTCCTACAACAAATCTTTCAGCAGCAAAAGTAAAATAAATGGTATCTATAACAGCAAACATTCACAGAGGTCTGAAGCCCACAACACTTATTTCTGGAGATGCACTTTAAATGCAAGGAACAAATAAAGAACTTTTGCCTGACATTAATTGCCATTTTATGTCAATAAAAGTTCTCACAATACATTTCTCTATAAAAATGGTAAACATTGTTGAAAATTGCTGTAATTACACAAAGCCCACCATTATATCTGCTCTCTCAAGAGAGGCTGGGACAGAATTAATACCTGAGAACAAACTTTGTTCTATGTCTGCAGTGGCATTGCTGCCTGCAGAGCACTGGCTCCTGCCCTACCACTTCAGCTGGGATGAGGATGGAGGGGAGGGCAGGGATGTACAGACAGGATGGCACAGGATTATTTGTCTACAGGTGGAAAGCAGGGCTGTTCTAGGCATGGAAACAGTGGTTCTCTCTGCTGTGCTATTATATTAACCTGCTCCACTGTTCTAGTCCTATGCAGAAAGAAAATTCACTGTGCAGTCCTGGTTCTGACCTGTAGACGAAGCAAAAATGTACAGGATGGCAGGAGAATTGGCCACATGTCCACAAATCTTATTTCTGTCTCCTAAAGCAAGGTTTTATACTGTATCCTCACTTCCTTTACACCTACCATCCACGTTCACCTTCAACAGTCAATGCTGTTTCTGTCTCTCACATCTGTACTGAGCAGGAAAGGTACAGAAGGATATGCAGAAAGAGATTAATTAGTGGAATTTCTCAGGTTGGAAAAGACTGAGGAAAAGACACAAATGTCATGGAGAAGGGGGCCATCAAAGCAAGGCAATAGGTTTAAATATAGATACATACACAAATAATGAAAATACATGCATCCACAGTGTAGGACTTACTAACATAATAAAGAGAATTGCTCAGAATTATTCTTGCCTTTCTGGATTGTTTTGTTTTAAACTGAAAAACAATGAGCAGAGTTCTGTAAAAATAAATACAGCCCTGCAAAGCAATTTTATAGATACACTGCAGTTTTCATTATGTTGCACTGGTACAATTTTAAGTTTCTAAATGAAAAAAAAAGGGGAATAATTATTTATTTCACAGTAACCACATAATGCTGAAACCTCGAAGGCATTCTTTACTGAAGAATCAGATTGGGTAGATTTGAACAAATAATTTGCATGTTACTAAATATATTTACAAGAAATAAAAATTGACTGCTTTACCTTTTTGCTTTGATGAAGGAGCGTTTTCAAAATAGATCTAAGTTTATTTTAATCAGCTTTAGAAAAAAAATTACATAACTAGTGGCTAACTAGGGGAACACTACAACTGAGATTCTCATCTCCTGGGGGAATTGCATGCTGGTCCCACCCTCAGGAGAACAAATTGAGGTCCCAGAATGAATGTCTTGCCTGGCAGCTGACAACAAACTGCTACTGGAAAAGAGCAGTAATAATCCAATAGTGTCTCTTTTGTTCAGAAATCCCAATAACCAGAGAAACTCCCTGAAATGATCAATTCCATTAGAAGCTTTAATGAGATTACCAAATTTAATTACTCTTCTGTGCTGCATTAATTTATAAAGGGTGGGTCCTCAATCTGAACATTTAATAGTTTCCAGAAATAGCAAATCCCATTCGAAAAGAAGCAGAATGATTTCTTTTTTTTTCTTTTTTTTTTTTTTAAT
The DNA here is from genome assembly GCA_013397075.1 of Rhabdornis inornatus. NCBI lineage: Eukaryota > Metazoa > Chordata > Aves > Passeriformes > Rhabdornithidae > Rhabdornis > Rhabdornis inornatus. The sequence continues at coordinate 326,667 of VWZS01010003.1, read as the reverse complement.
TGAGATAATCTAGCACCACTACAAGCCCTTTGGGCAAGGTTTCTAGGAGTACTCTAGTGCCTAGGAGGTGGATATTTCTTAGGTGTCTATTATAACTGTCATATGCTCAAAGGCCTTTTAAATGTTCACTCTTTGTATGTTAACACATAAAAAGATTGAACAAGGTTACATTTATGCTGTTTCAGTTTTTTAAATGTGATTTTACAAATTATACCACTAGAAAAGATAAGTGGAAGTAATTTTTAATACACAGCAAGATGCATTTCTAACTAGATTAAGCAGCTGTTAACATTATTTTTCTGCGCAGCAAGAGCAAATGTCTACAATAACTAGACCTTAAAGGAAGAGGCACTCCCATTTTGTGCACATTGTATACATTTGATTTTATTCCCCAATAGCATTCAGAAGGAAATAAAAAAGAATTAGATAAGGAAATTAATTTGCAGAGTTCTTCAGACGAGCACATTTGCAAAAGCATAACAATGTTACAGGTGTTAGGAAGGAGTCTTTGAGAAGCAAGAACATAAGGATTACACTCAACTCCAACATTCAACTCCAGTGCCAACTTTTCCCCATGTAAATGTGTCAAGTTGTTACTAAAAAAATAAAATTCAACAACCTCCCCCCAGATATATGTGCTAGGGAAAAGGAAAGTAAGCATTTACACAAGTTGGAAGTCTGCCACTGTAAAAGAAAACTGTGTATTGCTTGGGATTTTTCCCACACCCTCTGTGCTTAATTTTCCAACAAAAGCATCATTTTGCTGAAATGCTGAGCATTAAAGCAAAAGGCAGCTCTTCCAGGAGATGCACAACAAGGACAGCAATGAAACAGCAGCCAAAATAAAGCTGAGATAAAAAACAAAAGGTGCGAATGAGACATTGAGGAAGCTACTGGACAGCTTCTACTACATCCTGTAGGGCTCAATCCCAACTAGGATGATTATACCAAGTTAAAAGCAATAAAAAACCCCATAATATAAAAATTCAGGCAAGAAGATTTGATGCTAGTGAAATACATTCTATTTAGCCAACACATGAAACCCCCAAAAGAATAAGGAATAATCCTGTTTCTATAAATTTTCTGAATATTTGCTCTCTGTGCACTAACAGGTTTATAATTCTTTATGTGGTTAGAATGATCTATAGATAGGAATTCTACAAAGTGTAATCACCACTCTTTACCAGACTGTATTGACTGACAGGTCCTACAGGGACAAGGGCATCCCCCAGCCTGCCCTGAGGGGCAAATGAAGCCTTCCAGGCAGAGTTTCTCCACTCCAGGATCTTGGGCAACTGAAGCTGCTTAAACACCTTCCAAAAACCACCTATAGCCAGCAGATGGCTTCTTCATAAAACTGTGTATGGAAATCACAGACTGGAGCTTTCACCTGGCCAAAATTATTTTTCTCCACAATGTGTACTGGAAAGCCACTTGCACAGTGGTAATTTCAGTGGTAACTATAAACAATTACTAAGAGTTTCAAATACAACACCTAATTAGAACAATATCAAAGTTGTGGTCCAGCACAAGAGGATTCAGCCAGCCTGCTGGAAATCTGTTATTTCTGAAGTACAGTAGTTTGAGCATAACAGTTAATTATAGAGCTGAACTTAATGAAAGTATTTTGTTTGTAGTACAAGGATCTCTACATTTGTACAGGTCCAAATTTCCTTGCCACCACAAGCACTGCTCCGTTAACCTGAGTATTTGCAACATTCCAACCATGAACACAATAATCCAGAATCAGTCTTATAAAACAGTAAATCCTGCTGCAAGACATTAAGGTACATCTGTCCAGCTGAAATCCTCTTACAGCAAGACACTCATTATTGCAAGGAGACAGCGCTTAGCAGAAAAAAGATCAAGGCCTGGTGACCTTACAAAAGTACAAATGCACAGATGAAACTTGTAGTAAGAAGGTAATGTATAGTATGTTCTCTGACTTACAGCTTTAAAAACAGTTTCTATATGGTAACTAGAAGGAATGATTCTTTTAAAACTGGACCAGGAAAAGTCTGCTCAAACCAGAAAATTCTTAAGCATCCCCAAGAATCCCTGAGTGGATGATTACTTTAGTTAGTTTTAAGAAATTGCTACAAACAGAAATGTTGTAATCTTTTTGCAAGTAAGATGTCTACAGTTATTCTAGTTTTAGCAACAAAGCCAATTTCCAAAAGAACTCCCATCTAGTTTGCTGCTGTCCACACCCTGCAGTCTGCACAGCCCAAGGCTCAGCCCCTGTCCCCAGCCCTCACCATGGGCTGAGCAGCCAAACGCTGAGCTCTCATTATTTTGAAGTCTTCATTACTTTTCAAACCTATGCCATCAAGTCCAGGCTCCAAAATATTGCAGAACATAAATAATCAAGGCTAAGTGTCATCTCTCAACATTACAACCAAGGCACGAGGCTCGTTTGCTGGAGAGTGGCAAAGTTGAGTCACAGCCACCTTTGCACCTGCATGGCCATGGAGCAGCACACTGCAACAAGGACCGTGCTGGACCTTGGCATGACAGGGACAGCAAGAGACAAGAGCAGGGATGGCCTGGCTGTGCCAGACTGGCAGCCCCTCTCCCCAGCAGCATTACTGGAACCAGAGCCTGGCAGAATTTCCAACAAAATCTGTCAGTTCCTGCATTTCCCCCAAGTCTTCCCCCACTTCCTGGGCTCCGAGCAGCTCTCCCAGCTGCTGGCATGAAGCAGCAGTACTGCTGCATGTCACTTCACAGTTTGGCACAAAGTGAAATATAATAGAGTTTACAAGAAGCTTTGTAGTCTCTTTTTCAAGATAAGATGAAAAACAAACAAGACAAATGAAAACAAAAGGGTAGGAACCCCCTGAAAATAATGAAGAAATCAGTTTTTCTTTCCTTATCTCAGTATCACACTCCTACCCAAAATCAGAAGTGTTTTCCTTTGCTCACAAAAACATTTTTAGATTTACTTTCATTCCACAGCCGTCTACTCCATCTGGCAGCAGCCTGGGTCAGTGTATGGAAATGATATCCTCTGTGCTGCTAAATATTCCTGCCTACAGAGCTCCCACTGGAGAGCTGCCAGCATGCTTAATTGCAAATGGAGAGAGCGTTGGCCAAATGATTCCTTTATTTCCAAAAGCACAGATGAGAGTCAGCTTAGGAAATTTCTTTGGGTTGTAAGAGATTAACCCTCAGCATGATTTGGGGCATCTCCTCTTTCAGCTGACTGTCCATATTCATCTCAAGTGAAACAGAGGCAATGGAGAACCAGCAGTGCTTCAGTTCAGCTGGGTGAAACCAGCAACCACAGATTTGACACATTTGCCTCCTTTACATTTTCCATTCATCTGCCTGTAACAATGAATTTGAGTGAAACAATTCTCTGCAGAGAAATTATAGGAAGCAGCACCAGAAATATCTGTGTCCTGACCTGATTCCTCCCAGGCTCTTGGGCAGGTGGCCTGGCTGCCCTAGGCTGCTCCTGAGCCAGGGGGTGAGACAGCAGCCCTCTCTTACCTTCCTTTAACATGGAATTAGAGAATTCACTTTTTCCACAATAGATTTTTTTAATCCCCATTTAGATATTCTGCCTTTCTCCCCAGCCCAGATATGAAAAATCAAAGATTATGAGTGTGCTTGCTTTTGGCTTCCTAGCAATAACACCTTGGCAGATTTAAAAAAAATAAAAATAATTTATAAAAAATGACACCACCACCAAATCCTGCCTAGGTAGCAGTGCTGGGGCCCTTGCATACAACCCTGCAAATCAAGTCCAAATTTAGACCCATTGCTGCCAGAAAGAAAGTTTGAGATGTACCTTCCAAAACAATCCTGATGAGCAGGGCAGCACCAATAACAAAGAAAATTATGTTGCTCAACACAAATATAGCAAACTGTATTTTTGGCATCCCAATAATTTTTGCTAAGAAGGAAACAGTACAAACAGTAAGGAAAATGTGTATTTCATTAATTATTCAGAACTGACACTCATCAGCAATTTTATCTTTGAACAGGATACATAAAGTGATAATAAAAAAAGCTCTCATTTCTTCACTCCTTCCAGCAGCCCTAGGTAAGAGTATTTTATTGGATGAGAGATAATTTAGGAGGTCTGTTTTTCTGTATATACATGCTCTTTTTTTTTTGCTTAATCCTTTTATTTTTTTTCATGCTATTTTAAAACTAAAACTATGCATTCATATTTATCTGCATGAAAGATCATAGACCAAAACCCACAGAGAATAAAGACCTCAAATTACACAGGTAATCTAGAAGAGAAAGCCATCAGTAAAACACTTGAAAGCCTCACATGACAACTTCTTTGAAAGCTGAGACTCATTCAGATCTCCAGTTTTCTTCTTGGACTAATTGCTGAAAGACATTTGATTGATTATGGGCGTTTTTTTGCCTAAAAGATTTCCCTGTGTTCACATCAGAGCTGATGCAATTAAATACTTTTTCCTCAATTACCAAATGCTAATAGCAAAACCAGAACTTTATTACAGCAACTTCTCATCCTCAGGAAGAAGCCGTTTTCAGAAATCAAGTTGCAAGCTCAGGGAGGGCATTGCTAGTCAAGAAATATGACACAAGGATACAAGTTCAGATGTTCCAGATCCTGGGTAAGTGTCCAGCCACTAAATCCTTGTCATCCCATCAGTCTCTGGTCCCAGTGTGCGAATCATCCTACATTCATTATCCTTATCTCACAGTTTCTAACTCCTTTGCAGTGTTCTTCACTTTTCATGTAATGTTTTCAAATGCCCTACTTGTTGCAGTTCAAAGATCCTAAATCTTATTACTTATTACAAACCTTGTTACTTGACAGAATTCTTGCTTTTTGGATAATCACAATTCAATTGCTCTCCATGGGAGAATTTTCACATAGAAATTCACTTCCTGACCATCACACTAAATATTTCTGAACCCAGCTGAGTTATAAGAAACACACAGAAAGCCTATTAAGTTATAAACATCAGCTATCAAATAAGCAATAAAATGCACACTTTTTAACCTAAGCTGGGTGTGTGCAAAGGGCAGAAATCTGGGCTGCACGTGGAGCCTACACAGAGCAGGGGCTGTGCACAGCCTGCAGCAGCAGTGGGGATTTCTGCCCCTGGTGTGTTGGGAATATCCAGCACAGCTCTGTCTGTGCCATGTGCACATCTCTCATGAAAATTTCCAACAGCTCAAGGACCAAATATCAATGTTGTTTCAGAAAAATGACTGGAAGACTGTGCTTGGTTTTTTTCCATAACAACGATTCATAACAATTGCACCTTGCTAATCCATTTTCATCTGAAATCTAGGATCTTTTGGGATTTGAAGCTCTCTCAACAGCCCAAAGAAAGTCAGATTCAGGGATTGAAACGATTCACACTTTTGTTTAGCCATAATATTTTTACTCATATTTCATTGCTACTTATTTCCTGCAACTTCAGCTGAGTAAATGTATCAGAACTCAGCCCTCTCAGGAATTTCTGTTCCTCTGTTTCACCATCACTAAATAAATTTTATTGTTTGCTGTTATTAAACATCCAGAAGTGAACTGTGGAGCCACAGATACTCCTCCAAGGTATGCTGTGCCATAAAAAGATATATAATGCACAGAAAATCCTTCAAATTTAAAAAGCAGACTATAAATTAAGACTTTCATGTGTCCCACCATCAGATGCAGAGCATCACCAGGCTGCCAGGCCCCTCTGAGACACACACAGCTCACAGTAATTTTATACAGAATGAAGTGAATATTTTCCATAGATTTACCTTCTAGAATATCAAGCAGTCATTTTTATCCCAGGGAAAAAAGAGCATTAAGATAGCTCCAAGGCTGCACAATAGTAATGAAGAAATATATCACCTTAATTTTTCTATAGATTTGGCTTTATAATTATACTGCAACATCTATACATTTGTACTATATCTGTACTATTTTATCAATTTTTATACCTTTAGATATTGTCTTATCTGTGTAAATAAACCAACGTTTAAATTCATTTTATAAAAACCTATTCTGCAGTGTATGAATGAAACTATTTATATAAAGAATAAAATTCAGCCAATGAAGACAAATTCTACCTCGCAAAATTTATTTTTGAATCACTTCCCCTTCACTTGATCACCGATAAGTGAATTTTAGCAGCATTTTAACTGTCTGCTGAGGTCACCAAACACAGAGAAATTCAGTGGAGGAAATAGCCTTTCAACTATAAACCAGCAGGCATATGGCAAGTGAACCTAGTTTGAAAGGGTAAGTGTATATTTATGCATAATATGAATTCTGTGCAATTAACTTTAAAACATTTTTAATCACAGCCATGTTTAGGCTAACCGAAAATAAGAATGGAAAAAAAATACAGCACAGAGGGAGTCAGCAAGAAAGGAACTTGAAGTTTACTTTATCAGCATGATTTGTTTTTTACACAAGTAGTTAACATCACAGTAGTTCTGTCCCTCTCTGCAGCCATTATGTTGACCCTTTTTTTCTTTTATTTGATGATTTGTCCAACTACAAAGGCAACAAGAAGGGAGGGGACAGGAGGAAGGGGAGATCAACCCTGAATTACACTTCTGATAATCTTTAAAACATTTTTCAGTGCACAAGACAGGAGCAGCAATTTTGCTCAGATGTGCTGAATCTTGGGTCTACCAGACATTATAATCTCTTAATGGTCCATGTTTGTTGTATTTAACTCATGTGATTTCTTATATGGCTGCCAATAAAGTAACACAGTATTAATTTTAATGGAGTCAAAATGAGACATAATATACATTGGATAGCACCAGAAAGAAAAGTTTTCTACTCTTTTTACCAATCTTACTGCTATTTCAAGTTCCTAAGGTAGGAGCTGAGGAAAAATGAGGAAGATGGCATAGAAGGGTGTCATTTCTGAAATTATTTTTGAGCCAACTCGAAAGAAAGAGAGAATTCGACACCTGCAGAGATGGAGGCACGGGTATATTTTGAACATAAGCACATGAAAAGTGCACACGGGTCTCAAAAATTTCACATTCTTCATCTTTTAGAGAGGAGAAAGAGGTGGAATTGTGTCCTATTTTAGTCCCTTGCTCTGACATTCAGGTGGCCTTAAAATGGCCTTTATCTTTCTTTTTGTAAGATTTTGGCCCAGAAATGGAAGAGAGATGATCACTGGGAATTAACTCCCTAATGAATGGTCAGTCACATCCACAGTGCTGATTAAGGACTGCTGGCAAACACTGGGCATTTTTGGCTTCTTATTAGGCATCCTTTCATCTGTGTGTGCTGGAAACACACTTGCTGCACTTGCACTGTTCTCTGTGCCTGGGGCATGGATAATGGATCCTGTTTCACTTCTATGCAGTGCACAGATTCTTTCTTTCCCTTACATCAAACCTGATCCTGCATCTCCTCCTCACACAAGGGATCCTCACTAGTATGAGGAATGCAGGCTATAAACCATGCTTTCCTTTTCAGGGGATCAAACATGGTTCATCCTGGTTACACCTGATGCAAATTCAAATTTTCATTTGTGAATTGAACTGTTGTTCTGGCTTACATACAAAACTTTTGATATTTATTAACAAAGACATGACATTTATTGCACTGGTGGACTCTGGCACTGGAAAATCTCAACCCCAATCACCATCTTAACTGATTTGCAGCCGTGGGTCTTTCCATGATGGATGGAATAAAAATGGAAACGTGGTCCTTGTGCCACTGTAATTTTCATTGGGGAGCCCATTATCCCTCAATAAACGAGTTTGACAGCACTCTGGATGAACACCTGTATTCTATTTAGAAGAGTCTACTTCATTTTCATAACACATTAGCAGAGGCATGGATCTCTGAGCACTCTGTTGGAGGTTCTTATTGATGCACATTTGATTATTAAAAGGAAAAAGCTGGACTTTTGGAAGCTGGGCCCCCTAAGTCTTGAGACCTGTGGCAAAGCTCAGGCTCTATGATTTGAACGGAAACTTTATTGGAGCAGGTTCTTCTGTTTCACCACATCAAAAAAACAACTTCCTTGATCTATTTTTATCTACGACCAAGATTCACTGGCTGTGCCATTTTGCTTCCATAATCATGCATTGTTAATGGAATTAAAAGGGCTCTGTACACTAGGAGAAATATGCAACAGGTAATTATTTTTTTGAGCAACTGGAAAAGAGATGGGCTTTCATGCTGCCCCTCAGTTACTTCATTGTGTCAAAATTAAGTAAACAAATAGCATATCAATGGAAAAAAGGTGATACAGGATTTGGATCTGAGAGTATTCTAATGAATGCAGAAAAACCAGAACATTCTCCACTTTTAAGGATTACAGCCTTTGAACACAGAGATTATCTGAAGAAGCATGCTCTGAGAGCACATGGACTACTGTATTTGTTCACCCTGCAGGAAACCACCATTAAACATCTCTGGGAAATGCCTACTCACTGAGGAAAACTGAAAAACAGAAATTAATTTTTCATCAAATTTCAGTGCAGACATAGACCTTGTTTTCCCTTACACACAAACCCCTTTCTGAATCCAACTCCACGACCTGCATTTAGTGTATTTTGCCTGCTGCTCCTGAACTGCACACGCGTGAGCTGTTAAACTGCTCCTGACTCCTCCTCTTCTCTCTGCCAGGCTGAGCCCAGCCCAGCAGGGACAGCTCAGCACTCCACTCTGTGCAGCTGCAGGGGAGAGGGGCTCAGGGCACAACCAGACCAGGAGCCCACATGCAAGCAGCAGGGTATTGCTGAAGCACCCTGTAAGTAATTCTTTAGGCTACAGAAACAGTTCATAACATTACCCAGCACATATTACAGCAAACATTAAAAATTAATATCAGTAATAAATTGAGTAAGAGTGTTTTCCTAATACATAGCAGAAAAAGGAATTGCCAGATGCAGATAAAACCAAGATAGGTTTAATAACTTCATTAAAATAAGCTATATACTGCCAAACTCCTAAAGCACAGATATTTCTTTATGACAACAAGGAATTACTGATAATGAGTAACAAACTGAATGGAAAGGCTGACACGAGATCCTGTGTGGCTGCAAAATGTAAAGCACAGCCTCCTTGTAGCTAAACGGCACCAGCAGGGTCAGCTACCCAATGTGTTCTGGTTAATCACATTTCCTGGGGCAGGAATAAGTTCTAAAAAGAATATGATGTGCACAACTTACTACTGAGATCATGGTTTATATGCAAGTACCAAAAGAAGCTCAACAGTGATTCAGAGAATCTCAAGGAACACACAGAATTTTGAAAAGGAAACAGGCTGAAAGCTGTTGGATCCCCAAAGGATATCATTATGGAACCTACATTTAAATCATGAACTAATGAGTAACCACACACCAGGTGTATAACTTCTTTTGTATGCAATGTTAAGATGAAATAAAACTATTGTTGTAAAGATTATTCCTCCCACATTACAAGGATGCTCACATAGACCATTATTTTGCTGAAGCAGTAAAACAAAAAGTTTTGCTCTTTCTACTTGTACTTATTGTATTTAGAGGCACAAGAGAGGTCAAGTATGTGGCTTATGTAAGAACAGACCTTCTTCAAAAAGCCCCAGTATGACCATGTAACCTGTTTCACGTTTTTATTTTAACAATTTTTTATTCCAATAAATATGCATATAGGTGTATGAGTGCTGAAGAAGAAAGCAATACTGTATTTGTATATGAAATATTTTTCATGATATACATTTTTTTTCTGGACTGCCTGAACAATGGTTAATCCCGTCTCAAATATGAAATTAAAAATATGGTGTTAATGAACTTTTTAAAGTAATAAGAAGAAAAAAATGGAAAATAAAAGAGTTAAGTACCAGCACTGTTCAACACTGCTAGTATTAAAGATTTTCTTGCAAACCCTGCATGAGAATAGGGTCATTAGGAAGCATTAATCATTTTCTATGGCACAATTCTTGAAACACATCACTATTCTGTGGAACGATCACCTCTGCTGAGGCTGCTGCTCACACAGTGAAGCAATTTGTTATATTCTGCTAAAACACTCTGCTAGAACACAGCTCCATCAGCTGAACGTGTGGCAGCTTCCCTGCCCCGATACACAGAGGTCCCCACTCACTCTGCACTGAAGTTTCGTGTCACCAGCCAGAGGAGAGGGGCACAGGATCTAAACTCTGCATTTTATTTTCCTACGGGATATTTAAGACAACTTTGTGCAGCAAACCTCAGCATTCAGTCACTTCTGGAAACAAAGGACAGCTGCCTGAATGTTTGGGTCAGCAGAGCAGAGGGACCCTGAGGCCTCCCTAAACTTCTCTCTACAGAGCCAGGAAACAAAAGGCTGAGATCACTCCCTGCCCCCCTGGATCTGCAGCTCTGTGCTGCAATAGGGCACAAGGTATCCCAGCTGTTTATTCTCAGTGCTTGGGTTCAGTTCCCAGTTTTGCCAAGCTGTTGGCTCACTGAAGAGCCAAGCCCTGTGCTGCAGCTTGGTGAGCATCCCCATCAGTGTGCCTGCATAACTCTCCCAGCCTTTTCCTGTGAGGAGAGCTGTGCCTGCCAGCCAGGACACTCACCCCCCCCTGCCAGCTCCAGTCTGGTGGCATTAGAGCTGCCAGCTGCCACCACACTGCTGCACAGCCCAGCAGTGCCACTGCCATCCAGGGGCTGCCAGTATTTCCATTATTATTTCTATCACAACCACGCTTTCGAGGGGCTGATAGCTTTGCTATTTGAGATTGAACAAGGCTAAAGCTCAAAAATATAAATTGTCATTCCTCCAGTCTTTTAAATAAAGCAAGCTCCCAATCGAAATGACAGGTTCTGTTTCAGTTTGACAATACATCTGTGTCTTAAATGTTTTCTAGGTACTTTCAGGCCCTGTTTTGCCCTCTGAAAAGCAGACAAAAATTTCCCTGTAGATGCCATGTCTGCCTCTCTGACCCATACCACTCAGAACATCTGAAGGCAGTTCAAAGATTACTTCTGCAATTTAGAGGCCCACACAAACACTGCAACTCATGATTCAGGTCAAATATATTTGAAGGTCTATTTTTATGCAGCTTGCCAACATATAGAACTGACTTCTCTTACATTCCCCCAGAAAAAGAAAAAACCCAGTGAGTTCTGCATTATGGCATCATTTTGAAGTATTTCTTCTCCACGTTTTTAGAGAACCTTTTGGATACTTGTTCCACCCCTTTCTCAGCCATGTTTCTACACAGTGTTCTGGGCAGATGTTTCACAAATATTTAGGAGCTAAGAGGCTTTGACTGAGTTCCTCTAACTGCTAAAAGAGCCACAGGTCCTGGTGCAGCTCCTTAAAATAATCTCAGGTGTGCACAGGGGGGAGTTCAGAGAATGCACCCAACCTGCTGCAGATATGGTTTTCCTGGGGAATGAAGAAATATTTAAAAAACCAGGATTATCAGAGCATGTCTGAAAAATGAAAGTTACAGAGGTTACTGTCATTTTAAGTTTTGCAAATCTCTGATTTGCAAAAGTCTCTCCTCCAACAGTAACCAAACACAAGAAGAATTGATAAGTTATTGAACCTTAGATTTTTTTTGTTTCTTTATGAAGTTCAACATCTGTTTTCAGTGCGAATCTGAACAAGATAAAAGCAGGTAGGTATTGCTTAGCACCTTCTCAAAGAGTCCATGAGTACTTAATAAAAGATGACCCATATTCTTGTTTATTGTGAAATTATTGTAATTTCAAAATAATGTTTAAAAACGCAATTTTAAGCAAACAATTAAAATAATATCTTTTTCTGTTATAAATGCCAATTTCAAAAGATGTTTGTAGAAAGTTGATTTAGCAAAAATGTAATTTCCTTTTAAAATCGATTTCTTTTTGTTTTCTTTTTAAAGTTTTTCCTATGTAAGTGTTACTGACTTCAAAACCACCAACACAGTTGAGAGTTCACAAGCATAACCCATTCTTGGAAGGATTTGCCTTTCCTATGGATTTGAAACTTTTCATTGCATGGCTTCTCATTAAAGTTGGGAGAAAAAATTGCGTGGAGACTGGTATTTTATTATAACTGCTGTATAATTAGATCTCTACAGTTTTATTTGCAAAATGTCATGCAGAAAGAAAAGGAAGGGCACTGAACAAAGTTACCAGTCATCAAAAATTACTTAATATCAAAACATCAGTGACTTAAATTCAATTTGAAGCATTATTACTTGACTCTGTTTGATACACTGCAGTATGAAATACTACTCTTAATTTTGTACATTTTATCCATAAAGACTGCTCTGGGACTGAAGTCAAGATGCTTACACAGTGCCTATCACACACTAAATGCTACTCCCATTCCTATTTGCATAACAAGAGAAAGGAAGAAAATTTGATTTAAGGAGGGAGAAAGCAACCCAAAACTTCTGTCTGTGCATCTATATGGGAGTACAGGTTATATTCACAGAATTAGAATGAACTAGGTTGGAAAAGACCTTTGAGATCATCGAGTCCAACCCATGACCTAACTCCTCCTCATCAACTACACCATGGCACTGAGTGCCACGTCCAGTCTTCTTTTAAACACATCCAGGGATGGTGACTCCACCACCTCCCTGGGCAAACCATTCCAGTGTGCAGTCACTCTGTCAGAGGAGAATTTTCTCCTAATCTAACCAAAACTTCCCTTGGCACAGCTTAAGGCTGTGTCCTCTGGTTCTGTCAGCTGCTGCCTGGAGAATGAGACCTACGCCACCTGACCACAGCCACCTTTCAGGAGTTGTAGAGTGATAAGGTCACCCTGAGTCTCCTTTTCTCCAGGATGAACACCCCCAGCTCCCTCAGCCATTCCTCACAGGGTTTGCATTCCAAGCCCCTCACCAGCTTTGTCACCTCCTCTGGATGTGCTCAGGTGTCTCAATGTCCTTCCTAAACTGAGGGGACAGAATTGGACACAGCACTCAAGGTGTGGCCTCACCAGTGCTGAGCACAGGGGGAGAATGACCTCCCTGCTCCTGCTGGCCACACTATTCCTGACACAGGCCAGGGGCCATTGGCCTTCTTGGCCACCAGGGCACACTGCTGGCTCATGTTCATTCAGTGCCCCCAGGTCCCTTTCTGCCTGGGCACTGTCCAGCCACACCATCCCCAGCCTGTAGCACTGCAGGGGGTCATTGTGGCCAAATGTGGACTCAGCACTTGGATTTGTTGAACATCATTCCATTGGACTCTGCCCATCCATCCAATCATTCCAGGTCTCTCTGCAGAGCCTTCCTACCTTCCAGCAGATTGACACACACTCCTAGCTTAGTGTCATCTCCAAATTTACTAATGAAAGACTCAATGCTCTCATCCAGATCATCAGTGAAGATATTGAACAGGACTGATCAGTGCCCCAGCACAGACCCCTGAGGGACACCACTGCTGTCTGATCCCAGCTAGATGCTGCACCATTCACCACCACTCTCTCTGGCCATCCAGCCAGTTCTTAACCCAGCACAGAGTGCTCCTGTCCAAGCCATGGGCTGCAGCTTTTTCAGGAGTGTGCTGTGGCAGAAAGTGTCAAAGGCCTTGCTGAAGTCCAGGTAGACAACACCTTCTTTGTGAGAAAAGGAAAAAAAATATCAAGTCCTCATTCTCCCCATTCCTTCCTTCAACTTTGTTTAATACAAATATTTTAGAATGGTGTTTAGAGGGGTTTTTTTGAGTCCCTATACTCCTTCTGAAGTTACAACCTTATACAATATGCTAATTTACACAGCAACCAGCAAACACTTAACAAACACAAATGGCATAAATATTATGCTGAGGATTAACTGAATTATGAAGAAACAAAAGATCCCACGTTTCTGCAAATTTGAGTAGTATTAAAACAAAAAATGTCAGAGGATGAAGAGTTTATGCTGTTACACACTGAACTCTATTGGATTTTCCTAAATGTTTTTGTTTTAGAAAATGCTGACTTGTCAGGACCTATAAGAACATATATTTCCCAAATCTAGGATAAAACTTCACAAGTCAGAGGACTTCTTCCCTATCCCCCACTTCCTGATCCCGTTTATCTTTACCCCTTTCCCAAATCCAGCAATCAAAACTGAGCCATCTGTGGCTTCACAAGAAATTCTTCACCTTCTATACCAAAAATGTGTTTACAACCCCTTTGCTTTAAATCAAGGAAAGTATTCCACTAACTTAGTTATGGAAACTCTCAATGTTGTTTTCACAAGATATAAACAGGAAAAAGATGATATTTATTAAAAAAAAGATTGCTAATGACAAGTTTCAAGGATCCCAGTAACTGATAAACCAAACAAGATTTTGTGGCACTCTCTGGAAGAGGCAAAACAGCCATAAACAGCTTTGGTTCTGAGTCCATATTCAGGATGCAATTGGAAACAAATAACACCACTTTAGCCTCTGCTTCATGTTTCTTTTGGTTTCAGTGACAGCAACTTAAACATGACAGATTCTGTGTCCCAAGGTAATTAATTCTAATCAGCCACCTGCCTCCTCTGTCTGTTGACATCCCATATACAGAAGTGGTTATTGAAATAGTCATTCAAGGAAACAAAGTTATCCTCAGAGTGAATCCAGCCACCCACCTGGCTCACACAGAGCTCTCCGGGCTGAAACTGAGATAGAAGGGGAAAAAAATAATTTCTTAGTATTATGGGAGTCACATGCCTATAAGTTGTCAGTGCACTGTTTAAAATCAAAAGTCATAAAAGCTGGCTCTGATGAGGTTTTCCTATGGTTTTGTTACTTGAGATAAAATGAATTTTATTATGTTTAAGAAACAGGCTTCTCCCAGGGGATGGCATCCACTGCACAGCACAGCTCTCCAAAAACCCTGGGCCACTCCCATTCAAGAGGGGATTTTCCAAATGTACAAACAGAGACTTGCTACTCAATGTTCTCTGCAGCAGACACTGCCAATTTCTCATACTGACCCTTCAGTGCTGAGCTCTCACTCAATCTCCCCAGCAGGGACAACACCCAGGCAGTAAAGTGATGGGAGCTGGGAGAACAGAACTGGCCTTGCCGTGTTGTTAGCTGGCAAAGAGAAGCTTTCCCTAGGAGGCAGTTTTCTTTAGTTCAATGACCTACATTAAAAAAGAAAAAAAAAAAAGACACACTGAGTTGATAAATCATCCCCAGGTCTGCCTTTTTCACTTTTCTGAAAGTGAAAAGAAATGCCAAGACAGGTAACTTCAAATGAAAAGGAAAGCTGCAAAACTTAGACTCATCCTTAATGTTTTCATGTTGCTGCTTCTCCTCTGTCAAAAATATTCAATTCAATCAACATTATACCTCTAGCATAAACATGAATCAATATTAAGACATTTTGGCTTTGTTAGCAGACATGCTATTTCAATAGGAAATACATAAATACAATTAGTTTTAAGATTCCACATTTTTTTCAGGTTATGTGCCATTTCTAGCCCTTCGTTTTGCTTCAGTTTATGGGGGACAGAGAGTCTGGGCAGCTCTTGGGCTAACAGAAGACATTGAAAGACCTGGAAAAGAAAATCTAAAGTGATATGCACACAGGCAGAATTAGCTTCCTCCTCTTACAGAAAGCAGAATAGATAGAAAAGTAGCGCATAAGAAAACCTCTATGAAAAGTAGTTTGGCACTTTGCTCCTGTCTAGAAGCTAGATTGGCAATAAGTCACTTATGTTTTAACACCAGGCAGCAGCAGCTTGAGTCTGGAGATGCAGAGTTTTAGAATCCACTCCAGCTGCTGACAGCTCAGGCAGCGAAACTGGATTACTTCCAGCCACAGAGACACCCCTGCTGCTGCACACACACACACCTGGCCCCAGTCCTGGGCACAGGAGCTGCTGCCTGTACACAGCACCATTTGTGTGACAACATCCCTGAGGGACATGCCAGAATGGAGTGAAGTGTGGGGAGTGACACAAACAGCTTCAATTTGCTCTGAGAGAAACATTCAAATATTGTCATATAGGAAATCAATAAAGAAACAAACAAAACAACATCAGAAAGCAAAAAAAATTCAGCAAAGGCAGAGCAGGTCTGTCAGTTCACTGGTCACTGCTGTGCTATGGTTATCAACCCTGGAATGACACTTGAGGGTTGGTAACAATTGTGCAGTTAATGCAAGAGAATGGGGATAAAGGAGTTGAAGTCTTCATTTAGATTTTAAGCACTTTTTGACTTCACCTCCAATTCCTTCATAAAGGAACTTTGGAGAACAGGCTTCTACTTCTATACCTGTTCCTACAGTACCTCCCAATCTCACACCCTCCTCATTCCAAATTTAACTAGCACATTTTCCTCTTCATTCAGCATAGGCTATTGCTGAGCCCAAACATGGTTACTGATCTTTACTATCTTACATTCCCCAAATTCTTGGGCTCTCAAGATCATCACCAGCTGCCTGACATTCTAGCCTCTGACACAAGCAATTTTCCCGACCTGTCACATCTCCACTATGTTTAACTTTAATAACATCACCTCTGAGACAGTCTCTCTCTTCTTTTTTTATTAGCAAAATGTTTATGGTACTCTCATTACATATCTCAAATCCTGCAGCATCCTATTAGGTGGAAAACAGAACCAGACATACTTGTTAATGTGGGACTTGAAAAAAAAAGAGGCCCTTAGAACATTTTCTCTGTCACTAACTGACTTGTTATCATTAACATCCTTGCCCTGTTCTTCCCCACAGTTCTTTTGTTCTCCTGCCTTGTCCTGAAACACAGCCCTGCATCCTCTCAGGCTGTGGGGCTGACCCTGTAGCTGTCTGTAATGTCACACAGAATGGCCCTAAGTGCTCTCGTGGGGCCAGGCACTGCCTCTGCAACACGGGAGGCTCAAAGGCTGCAGCATTCTTGCAGGGCTACCACTCTATAGAGGCAACTTGAAAGGCACAAAGAGCAACTAAGAGAGGAAGATGTGAAGGTAAAAAAAAATCCAAAAGGCTGCAGACTCATGGCATTTGGTTTGGATCTTGAAATTAACAAGTACCTCTGGAAGCTTTGGGCAAATGGCTATTTCCAGGTATTGCAAATGATGGATAATGTTACGCTGTGTTTGCATTGGGTTTAGTGGATAATTTGACAAGTTTATTGCTTCTGTGGTTTAAGAGACCAAAATATTACAGAACTTCACATCCAAGATATTTCATCATAAACCAAAGCAACTAAAACTGCAAAGCAAGGGAAGACAACATAGCTAATGCTAAGCTTCAAGATAAAAGATGAAAACTGTTATAGTTACCAATTAACATTTAGATTGCCTGTACAAAGGGATGCCATAAATTCTCACAGCTCAGGTACAATAATTCCTTTTAATATCTCATTGTATCACTGCCAAAAGACTGTCTCTCTGCTGTGTACCATTTCAAGGCACATTTGTGCACTTTTTGGTTTCCAGGAAGTATTGATATGCATGTAAATTACATCAGTCAATATATTTCCTTATAATCCAGCTAACCCACAGTTAGCTTCTTCCCTAGAGAACCTCTCCCAGAAGAAGCAGAGACAGCTAAAGTTCTACTGAGCATTACTCCAAAGGAAAGGCACCAATTTAATGGCACTGAGTAAATTCTGTGTTGTTAATGGAAATAGATAATTTCCCACAATTCTGTACTAAGTTCTGCATAATGCACCCATAAATTTCAGCTGCAGCCTGTACTGAAAGCAGAATATGGCTTTGCCTAGACACTGTGTTGTGAGCTCACTAAAATTGTGAGGGAATATCTGAAAAGATTTTCCATTGTTTTTTTTTTTTGGGTCTCTATCATCTATTTGGCATTTTAACAAAAGTGCTACTCTGATCAATTTTTAGTTACGATACAAAATAATTGGACTTTCATGTCATGGAGTTTGTTGGAAGTTTTATCATAAAATCCTGCAGTGTGGTTTGAAAGATAACTAATTTGAAAAAGGGTTATCTTATTAAACCAAAAGCACACTGAATTTTACCTCTTGGTTTTGAACAATTTGGCATTTGACACATAAATGCAGACAATTTTATTATTAAACACAAAACAAAATAAAAATTCACAAAAACTTCCAAACAAAGAAAAAACCAACCGAAGAAGAACAACACCACAAACAAACTTAAGGAATTTCAAATTAGTAACCAATTAATCCCTTTGCAGAATTTTCACAGCACAAATAACTCAAGGGGTCAGAAACATCACTCTCACTGTTTTCAATTACCTGTACATGTGATGCTCAACAAAAAAAAGGAGCCAGACAGCTCCTCAAAGGTCACTTTCTGGAAGAAAAATAAAAATATGGGAACCAACCAGAAAAAAAATCCAGATAGGTAGGCTGAAAATGTAAGTCACAAGGAAAAAGCAGGAGAACTGAACACAGAGAGGAGGAGATGAGTATTATGTTCAAATACATGAAGGATTGCTGCAGAAAAGAAGGGAAGGTGACTGTTTTCTAAGACTTCTGTGAGGAGCAGATGAATCCAGCCTTGCACAAGGAAGCTGCAGGGACAGTGGAGCAGGGAAAGTTGGGCTGGGAGCTCTCACAGTTAGGAGGTTTAAGGAGGATTTTGGGTAAGCACCTATTAAAGATGACATAGGTTACTGCTCCTGACTTCAGGAGAGAGAAGTGCTTTAGGCCTCTTCCAGCCTTGTATTACCTGATTTCTGGGAAATTATGTCAGGAAACAATTCATCCCTCAGCTGAACCCAGGCTTGCAGGTGCAATTTGCTCCAGATTTCTGTCTTAAGCTGCATTTCTCTGTACATTTGCCTGGTGCCAGAGAAGCTTACATGAGCCTACTCAGACCTGACAAAGCAGATATCTGATGCAGGAAGCTCTGATATCAAATATGATGAGTTTAATCAGGAAGTCTGCCTAAAATTCTGCAGCAATTAAACCCTACATGAAATCATCTTCAGTGAAATAACTCAGTTGCTCATAGAAACTTTGGTAGGTTTTTTAAGGATGCCTCTTAGGCATCAAAAGAGAAAAAAGTTAAAAACTGGGAAGCATGAAAAAACAAAACTGAAAATACCTTAAGCATCAATCCTACACATTCCATTTTGGAATGGGTCTCTGCTACTAATGAGCCCACAAGAATGAAACAAATGAACACAATAAGAACCTAACTGTATATCTGTACTAGCAACTCAAAGAGATCAAGTCTCAGAGATTTTCTTGGTCTTTGGAACATGTCAGGTACTTTGCACGTAAATTTAGATGCTTGTATGCATGCAAATTGACCAAATATGATCAAGGAACCAAATGCAAACAACAAAATTCTGACTTTTTCCCATATCACCATGTATCTTGGTGAGACAGGAACGTAGCAAAATCATGTTACTTGTAAGTAGCAGGAAGAGTCTGGGATATTCCTGAACATTCACTTTTCCAGAGCTGTGGGCTAACATTGACACAAGCAGAGAATTTAATAGACACCATAAGCAAGAGAGGACAGGGTACAACTGAGTGATTGGTTTTTTGCTTTTTTTTTTTTTTTGGTTGTTCATTTGCTCTGTTTGGGTTTTTCATTAAAGCATTCACAGATAAGGAGGTTGATTTGCTTGTGGTCTCCCCAGATTTCTGTGAAAGAGCTGCTAAGGACAGTCTGATGTCTGCCCCTCAACAAGAGCCTTGTGTCAACCAGTGGTGAATGCTCTGTGAAGAGCAGACCCACACAATGCAACAAAAAGAAGTTCAGAAGTCTCAGAAATAAAAACTAATACTGGCAATTGCCAATAGTCACAGAAATAGTGACAATAGATAAGGGGAACATTCAATTACAGTTTCCAAAACCTTGGGGAAGTTGAGCACTTCCTTGGAGAGTTCTTTAAATGTTCTAATTTTTTGCTTAAGAATCATTTGCCTAAATGATAAGCGAAACTCAACTGTTTCTATATTAATGATTGGATTAAAATCAAGAATAAAACAATTTGTCTGCTACATCTGCATAACTAATTGCTGATATTAGTCAGGAATTACTGAGTTTATCAACTTTGCTGGACTTGCTCTTGCTGATGTAAGCAAAATCAAATCTGACAAGAGACATTTGGGCTAGCTTTGCTTCCAGTGCAGAGCTTTGTTTTCTGAAACATTTGTTCCATTTTTGGCGATAGTTACAGTAGGTTTTACAGCAGACAGTTATTGTACCTAATTTGTACTTACATGACTAATTATGAATGAGAAGAATGCTGCTTACAGTACTCTCTCACATCTGGAGAAGACCAGAAGCACAACAGCAGCTGTCTGGATGCTGCCAAGAATTTGTTGCTGTTTTTTCAGTGAATGCTGATTCTTTTCTCTCCTGCTAAAAGGTCTGGTGCAGCCTCCTGCACCTCCCATCACCCTGCATCACTGGTGAGCTGAATTACTGAGCAGGCAAATCACATTCACTTGACAGGGATAGCAAACAAAGTAACTACTGAATGCTCATGGATATCTTCATACTGATCAATACACACACAAACTGCCTGACTACCTGGTACAGAAACCCTGCTCTGGGTTTTCTCATTCCTCCAGGAGTTCACATGGAATCAATTATCTCAACTCACCTGCCTGAAAGGACTTTGGGGCAAAAGTTTTGGGACAAAATGATTGTTTAATTGTCCTAACCAATAAAACCCAACAAAAAACCCCAGCATACTGTCACTGCTAAAGTGATGTTTGACAGTCCCAATTCAAAAATTGAAGATGCTAATTGTCTGCAATAATTAAGCACCTTTCTGAAATTTTTCCCATTTTTTTTTTCTCTTGGACATTTCAATTTAGTTTTCAGTTCATTTCTCTTGGTAGAAGGATAGGAAGAATTGGGTAAATACTTTCTCAAATCCTTGATTTATAATAAATATGGATTAAAAATTGGCTATCCAAAGCATTTCACCAGATGCACAACTACGCTTCCAAAGGAATATGTTAGCTTTGGGTTTGTGTCCATGTTCAAAGGTAATCAACACCACCCCCACTAACCCCACACCACACTTTGAACTTTCGGCAGAGAAAACAAAGAATAGCTTTGAACTACACAAGTTTACAACAAGTAAGCTGTATGAACAATATGGAATGTTTTTTCTAAAGCACTTCAGAAAATGATTATTATTGAACCTGCAGTCTTTGAGGCTGTAATTCAAGTACTACAATTCCAGCCACACAGCTCAGGTCAGAAAGGAACAAGTCAAGCTGACAGAAAGCAAGTTGATGAATTCTTACATGATTTTTCGACACAGACACAGATGGACAAGAATAGAAGCCACTATACAACATAATACTTCTGTGCTACTGTTTATGAGGTAAACATCAACTTTTCTTGCTGTTACCCTCTTGCACAGGTTACAGTATTCTCATATATTTTAATTTATCAGGTTTTCTAACACCCAATCTCTTTCCTGCATCCACTGTATTAGACAATAGCATCAATTCAGTGCCTGTGAGAAGTGAGCAAGTAAATAACCAAAACAGTCATTAAAAAAAAAATCCCTAAACTGCCCTATAAAGTAAATTGCATTGTGCAAAATCAGAAAGAGCAGGCTGAGGTTTTAAAATCGACTCCAGTGAAAGGCACTTTGGAGAAACTTTCACACTGTACCACTACCAACACAGTAAATTTTTTATTCAGATTTTAGAGTCTCAGATTTTAGGGTTGCACGTTGCAGGGAACTTAAAAGAAACAAGATCATCCAACCAAACGAAAGACTGAGTTGAAAATTGAGGAATTGTTGTATTTTTGGGGGGTTTTTTAAGTGTACTGCGGCTACAGTGTTATCTAAAGACTGAGGCCAAGTAATGACCTTCAATTGAAATCTTAGATATCATTAAATGCTTTGCATTTTTTTTTCTATTTCCACAGGAATTAAAAGCTCCAGTCAGTTGAACAAGGGCTCTCTGGTGATTTTTCCCACCTGTGCCTTCTTTCCCATGGGATACCCAGGCAGAAGGGCAGCAGTGGTACCCACTGTGGTGCCCACCCTGCCATCACCAGCTCTGCATCCTCCTCTTCCCGTGCCCATCACCCCTGGCAGCCCTGTCCCAGCCCCTCCCAGCTTTCTCCCATCTGTTTGGAATGTGGATGCCCAGAGGGCAGTGAGCAGGGCTGCTGCATCCCCGACAACCTTCCCACAGCCCAGGGCCCCACTCCATCCCCGGGAATATCTCCCAGCACACCAAAGGTGAGCCAACATCATCTCCCCTGGCTAAAGAACGGGGACAGAATCCCCTCTTTGGGCAATCACAGAGAGCAAACTGAGGGGACACAACTGTGACTGTCAATGTTTCTTTGTCAATTATTTTTCCAGATTTGTGGTATTTTTTTGTGGCTGTCCCCTGGATTGTGTCCATTTGGACTCCAGATTGCTTATGCTGTCACATCATGCTTGCTCAGTCTCCAAACAGCACATTTTGCATCATCATATTTCCACTAGTTTCTATCATTCCAGCATTTCAGTTTCCTCCTAATTCATGGCATGCAAATGAGACCTCAAGTTTCTCAAGAAACAAACTG
Source organism: Rhabdornis inornatus (assembly GCA_013397075.1). Taxonomy (NCBI): domain Eukaryota; kingdom Metazoa; phylum Chordata; class Aves; order Passeriformes; family Rhabdornithidae; genus Rhabdornis; species Rhabdornis inornatus. The sequence goes on along the minus strand of VWZS01010003.1, from coordinate 304,305 downwards.
AACAAACACAGACTTAGCACTAAGGGAGACAAGTATTCAGACCTTTTTTACCTTTTTCATGCTGAGATAAACTGTCAAACAACCAGAATTTCTAGCATGATATAAGGAAACAACAGGGGAAACTGAAGCACTGACATACCAAAGCTACTTTGGTACCACCAAGTGGTACCAAAACCCTTTGGTTTCTCAACGCCAGCTTGTATGAAACAGCATCACATTCTGGGCCCAGAAACCTTATATATCCCCAGCACATATTAGAGAAGCCAACAAAACTAAAGCCTTGTAAAACTAGAATGAATAAACCCTTAACCTTGTAATTTCCTCTACTTTTAAGTATTTGCAAAAATTGTTTCACCTTAACACAGGATTAAGGCTTAGTAGCCACTGAGAACAATATAAAACGTTTTTACCTCTGTTTTACAGTCACTGTCCAGGCAGCCAGGTTGTGCTGTAAAACATTTTCTCTGGAATGTCTGAGTCTAATAGGATGGCATTGCTCCCTTCTGTGTTTAGAGAAACATTAGAAAAAGAATATTTTACTGATTATTTAAAAACAGCTCCAACCAGCATCTATTCTGCATGATGGAAGTCTTTAGAAATGTACCTGTCTGTGCAGAAACTCTAGAATGACACTGAACCCACTTTCTCTCCTCCACATTAAGGCATTATGTGTATTCCTGTCCTCTAGGAGTGTCCTCTGTTCATCAGCATGTCACAGCAATTTCAGAAGCAAAATTCACAGCATGCAAAGGCCGAAGAATCTGTATAAGATTATCTTGAGTTACAATAACCCAAAGCACTGAAGCAAACTGAGCCCCCAGAGTAGAGCAGCCTTTGGTGCTCTCATGGCCAGATCCCTGCACAGAGCAGCATCTTCCACCCCAGCACAGAGCTGATCAATCGTAGCTTTTAATCTCATTACTGCCCCAGGGCTTTCTTTTCCCTGAAACAAGTTTTCCTGCTCTTTGGTAGTTTAGGAAACCACAAAAGTGACTAGCATTAAATGGCATCATCTGTCTCCTCTATATTCATTTACACAGAAACTTTGTGGTAGTTCAAATTAAAGATGATGCTTAATCTGTCATGGAGTTTCACACATGTCTGCTGCCAGCACTCACCAAGTGACTCCACATCCACTGCATTCCATTAAAGAATGGATACAACAGAAAACACTCAGTTCTTTTGCATTTGCAAAGGAGGTAAGTGCAGTGTGGTGTCTAATGGTGCTGTTAGAATGAATATATAGAGCACACAACCAGTCACTGCAAATAAAGTATTCCAGCACACTGCTTTGGAAATAAGTCTCAGGATAATACAACAGTCTGACACATGTACATTAAAAAAGATTGAAATCTCAGGGCCCCAAATCAGTTCAGCTACTTTAAATCATTGTTGTAAATATTGAATATTAAATGAATAAAACTAATTTGACAACAAAAACATTACTTATTTTCTTAGAGCTGTTTTATATTTAATTCTTCCCAATAAAATATCTCATGTGAGGTCTGTGACAGCTCTTGGAAAAGATCTTAAATTTTACAGCAAGTAGTAAGGTAACCTATCACATCTTCCCACGCACAATCTCTTTCAAAAGCAGAAAACCACAGAGAAATTAACTGTTTGCACAGCCAGCTGGAATTGCTGCTGAATTTTGACCTGCAAGAAGAGTACCTGCACCAGTTGCCACTCCTCTCTTGATCCAGGTGCCAATTTGATACTTTGGAAAGCTTTCAACTGTTTTATCATTCAAGAAAAAACACATCTACAGTAGAAAGAAACCTAGTCTCTGGGGAGAAGACAAGAGCTTTTGGATTTTCACTATTTTTAAAATAAAGTTGGTGCATTAGAATAAATATCTATGATTCAGAGACCTTGCTATAAACAAAAACACCCCAAATGAAGGGAAGAACTTTTGTGAAATAGTATATGGATGGCAAAAATAAATTCTTCTTCATTCATCTTCAGCAATAAATTTTAAAAAGCTTTTTATTGTATGTTACGACAGCTCTCCACAGATGAGATTTGAAATTTGAATCCAAGTTACCACATTTAATTACTAAATAAATCTTGGACAAAATCTTCTGAGCCAATTTTAATAATTGAAGAATTTCCTCCTACAAATCTTTCCAAAAGAGAAAACTCATATTGTTTAATATAACTGTATGTCTTTCTGAGCCCTATAACAGGGAAATACAAACTATAACTGTAAAGCATTACTGGAACATCTTAGGTTTATTTAGTATTCATATTCTTTTGTTGCCAATTTTACTGCAGAATTGTCTTGCTGTGGTCACACATCTCTGAAGAGACTCAAGAGTTTTCAGTCAGGTTAGGCTCAAATAAATCCCAGCCTTTACCACTTCCATCTTTAAAGATCAATGTTTGACTTTCAATACAGGGCTGGACTTGGGTTTAAGGCTCATTAAACAGCATCTGGGCCTTTAAGAAGTTGAAATTCTAAACGAGGTAGGTAAAGACACAGCCTAGCTTTTATTTTTTTTTTTTTAAAGACAATTTCTTCCATTTTCTAAAATATGGATTTCCCTAGAATATGCTTATACACAGTCAGGCTGCTGTTGCTGCTGCTGTCATCTCTCTTACCACTTTTTAGATAAAAATATATCCTGTTTTACTTCAAATCTGTAGAAGTCAGTGAATGATAGTTAATTGCTCAGTCATGTAGCGTGTACAGCTGCAGACCAAATAATGTCTGCTCGTTTCCCAAGCTTATTTTAAGAGTGTTCTCATGGGTCCCTCTATATTCCCTCCACTCCATCCCTTAGCCAGACATCATCTCTCCCCATCCCCTGAACCAATTTGTTCTATTTTTGTTACCACTTTAGATTTAAGGTAATGATGAGCCTTTTGTCCTTGGTCTCCAGACAGCTGAAAATCTGGGTCTGGATTCTTTCATCTGTTCCATGCACAATAATGAGCCTGCACTGAGCCCCACTGCTTCCTCAGCAGGGCCTAATAAGAGCAGGTTTCTACATGTACATGTCCAATGGCAAAAATCTGCATTATGTTTCCAGCATACAAGTATTTTCAATATTTATGATGCAAAAGTGTCTCTTTCAACACCAAGGTTATCAATAAGATCTCATCATTTTAACAGGAACATTCACAGACATATGTTAAATACTTCATAGTGCTCATAGATTTCTGGGTACAGTATATTTTCATTCATTTATGTTTGCCAAGTGTCAAGACTATTTTTGCATTATTATATCACCAATAAAAGCACATATTTGCTAGGAACTTAATGCAGATGCATAAAGGGTATTTTTACTGTGCTTTTAGGGGCAGTGTTCCAGAAATCTAAAAGGCTAATAGTCTAAATTTTTACTTCAGGTACTTTTGAAAAATCCCACTATTCAAAATTATTCCTCACTATGTAAATACTTCTATTAGGAATAAGACTTGAGAATTCATATGCTTCAGGCTCTCTGACAAGAAAATTTCCATTTCAATTAAAAAAACCAAGTAAACATACCACAAAGCCAGCTAAGAGGAAAAAAAAAAATCTACTTTTTTTTCCCCTTCCATGTCAAAGCAGATATCTAGACAGGATATCAGTGCTTGCAGCTGAAAATCTTCTGTTGTCTTTGCAAAGACTGAACTGAGCAGATGCAGTCAGAGGTCTGCAGTGTGGTACAGTAGAGGTTAATCGTGAGATGTTCTATTTATATCTCACAATTGTCTTCTAGATTATCTTATTGAATTAAGGATCGGATGTCTGTTAATAGAAGTCTGTTGATAGTTGTGAGACGTCAGCCCAAGATGAGAGAGGCGACTGCTCAGACCTGGGCATTTCCAACCTGCAGCAGTCACATACACAGGCTGAGAGCAGATATAATCTGTGTTTCACAATGACCCAGAGCTCTGCAGTGCTGTCCCCTGAGGTGTCCCCAGCAGCACCGAGGCAGGATGGAACACTGGAGCCAGCATAGAAGGGGCTGATCCCAGCTCACACCCAGGTTCTCTCTGTGCAGGATCATTATTGTGTTACATAGCACAGGGGAGTCTGCCTCTTCTGACCCAGCTAAGAATCTCAACTTCAGCACAAAGGAAGAACAAAGGTCCCTTTTAGGAGGGCTAGATTTGAGATCAGGAATGGATAAGGGCGTTGCCTGGTCCCCCAAGATTGCAGGAAGCTGCACATCCTCTGAGGCTGTGTTTGACCATGCTAAGTGTGAACTTTTTACTGACATGTCCTTGAAACTGCCCTCACTGAAACTTGTGTCTTTTGTCTCTTGTCCTTTTACTGCACATCTCTGAGAGGAGTCTGGCTGTATTTTCTCTCTAGCTCCTCATTCCCCTTTCTGTGAAAGGCAGAATTGCTTCCCTTGAAACAATACTTTCATAATTCAAAAGTTATTTGCCTTTTACAGATAGTGGGTTAAAAGCCTGATTAAGGAAATCCTTGACAGACTGCAACAGTTATGTGGGACAGTGATGCACACACATCTCCCCCAAATTCAATCAACCAATTCAATTCAATCAACCTTGCTCAGTTTCCCAGAGCAAGGCAAAACAGATTCAAACACATCAGGAACTGGCTGCTGTAGTTAGAAATTACTCAGTCCACACTTGTAGAAGATGCTCTTAAAACCTGCCAAAGCTAACAGAGGCCACAGAGCAACAGAGGTGTCTAAAGGGAAAATACAAAGTTAGTTAATGTACCAAGCTGCTCACCAAACTATTACATCATTAAATGGGAAAACATAAACAGAGCAAAAAAGTTGTTTGTGAGAGATCATGTCTCACTGCTGCCTTATGGCTGCTAACAATATTGATGCTCTCTGAAAAAATAACGACGACTTCTGAAATATTCCAGACACACAGCAAACATAGACAACGGCAGCCATAATTTCACTACTATTTATTACAAAGCAAAATCTTTTAAGAATTCAAGTAGCCAAAGAATAAAACAAAAGTAAAATTATGCAGAATTTCTGTATGATTTCTTTTTCATAGCATTTATTTATTTGTATTTTAAATTACTCACAGAAAAGGAACTCACGCCTCTCTTTCTGATGGGAGACTTGTCAGCCAGCAAACTCACAGCTGGAGATCTTTATCTCAAAAAAGACTAAAAGACTAAATTATTTACAATTTAACTATAACCTAATTCCAAAGGAGTTGTGCTTGTGCAGCATTTTCTAACAGTTTATGCAAGCACAGGCCAGCTGAGAACAAACAAGGCATTAGCTGCATACGATTCCAGATTCCTAATTAACCATACACACTACAACAAGCAGCATCACTGCACTAAACAAGTTAATATGCAAATTATTCTTCTATCAAGCCAATGCTACAGAGACAACAGAATTTGCACAGCAGAAGAACCAAGACTCTGGTTTTAACTCCCCTTCGTAATTAAGTAATCCAATTTGCTTTTCTAAACATTTCTATAATAACAGCACAAAAGTGCTAAAACTAGTCTACATTGGTATTGTAAAAATAGAAGGATTAGTGGAAAAGGTTTTGTGCTTGTGAAGAAGCAACCATCTATTTGCACAATCTTTCATACGCTTTATAGACATATCCAGAAACCAGATGTACTTTCCATCCAAATTCCTTCCCATGCTCACATAAGAAGACCTGCCTCTGAACTGAACACAGAATCCATCTAAGACAATATTTTTTCCAGCTATAGAAGTTTATACTCTACAGTTCAGTACAAATAAGTTAAAAAGCTGCCAACATCATCCTTCTAGAAGAAATGGAACAACCAGGAGTTGCTACAGTCACTGGAAATACATAATAATTTAAAATTGCATGTTAATTATATAGTTTCTTCCTTAAATGAAACCTGTACTAACTGCTGTGCATCCAGAAAAACAGAATACCATAGCACATGTTAAAAATGGATCCTAAACCACACTCCTCCTACCTCAAAGGCAGGGCTTTAGGCTATATCTGGATTAACAGAAAAAACTGAGTAGGATTTAATTATTCCCTTTGCTGGGATGACAAGAATGGCTGCAGGGCACGAGGGCAGGAAAGCAGGCAGCAGTGCTCAGCAATCACTGGCTCTTCTGCATCCTGCAGTGCTGTGTGGACCTTATAACCTCCAGCTTAAGCCATTTCCTCGTGATCACAACAGTCATACTTGCTGGTGCTGAATTACTTTGTCACTAGTAATGCTGCAGGACAGATCATATCCATCACACCAAGTAAAACCCTGCACAGAAGGATTTATCCACTGCTGTGCAGTACAACTGCTCCCAAGAGAGAGGGAGCAGCCCAGACTGACACCCTGTGGGTCCCTCCTGAGCTACAGCAGATGGGTCTTGGAGAAGAAGAGGGCAACCAGAAAGCATCTTAATCTCTTTAATGTTCTTCAAAGGGGAAGAAAAAAAAAGCATGCAACTACACTGCAATGTTCAATGTTTTGCAAAGAAAAAAGAACAAACAAAGCAACCCAGGAGGCATGGATAGGACCACGACACAATTATTCCAAGCTAATCTCCATCAGAGAAACTTAACACTTGCTGTTTGCACTTGCCTGCTTCTCCTGATCTTCTCCTCCTGGAGCACAGGAACTCCTCACAAGGTGGCATCAGCACTGAGCAGGTGTCACTGGGTACAGAAGACCCACAAGTCTAATTTCATTTCACTGCAGTTCAGAACAGAAGAATGACAGAATAGCATTGCACTGGGGCCAGTTCTGCCCCTTTTAAAATTTCCAGTAGTGCAAAGCAGACAGATGATGGGATTATAAGTGGATAGAAATTGTGTATGAGCTCTCACACAAACACTGGTGACAGACATGGGCCCTTTCTACAATACTAACCATAAAATGGTCTGAAATACTGCAGTGGAGAATTTAGCCCTTAACAAGGCTACAAAACCAGAGGATCTGTAAACTGGGGACAGGAAAAGCATCAATGAAAATCAGTGACTACTTTCCATAATCATATCTGATTTGAGCCCTTTTGGAGCACTTCCTGCCCCTCAAGGAACAAATTTTGTAAAAGCTACTAACTACTATCAATCCAGAAACCTTGGGCAGGACAAATAAACTAATCACTAACTGATGCCCCTCCATCTGCACAGTGCAGATCACTCATCAAGAGAGACCTGGTTCCACACTGAGAAAGAGCTAGAAAGGTATGTATAAGGTCACAGTCTAACACTTACTGCCACACTAAGAGACCTCGAGCACTTTAATCCTCACATATGGGGTTGCAGCAGGTGCCCAGAAAAAGCCTGGAGAGGCAAGTGCAAATTTCTACCAGCTGGCAGCAATGCAAGACATCATGACCTGTACTTTATAAGTAATGGCTGAAGAGCTCCCAGATGAGCTACATTAATAAAGCTGTAGCCTAACTAAACCACATCCTTCACATCTCATGCTCCCCCATGTGTCTGGGAAGATCAATGCAAACCAAAGCAACCCAAGTGGGAATCATTAAATGCATCTGTGAGCCACACCAGATCAACAAACAATTAGACACACAACGTACCAATCAGGACAACAAACCAGCCTTATGGTTATGATCCCATCAGCTTAGCTTTCCTCAAGTGTACTTCCAATTAATTATAAAACATTTCTGCACAAACAGTGGCATCTCTAAATGTCTACTTTAAACACCATTAACACTGTCAATACTCTAATTTCTACAAGTAAACAACACAGCCTCACTCTTGACAGGAATGTCTTACCCCACTGAAACTTTCTGTGCTATTCTGCAAATACAAAATTATACTGATATAGCTGCAATCCCTGAAGGAAGGGAACGGGAAATATGTGTAAACATACTAAGCAAGACAATAGGGTTCCTCAAAAAACAGTGATTGATGCATTTCAATGAATAGCAAGAAGAGACAATACCTCATTGATTTTCAGGAACCCACTCAACAATCTACTTAAAGTTTTTAAAAGACAAAAGGAGAAACACACATGCTACAGCTCTGCATTATGGAGCTCACAACTTTTTGCAAAGATCAGTGCTGCCACTTTCTGGATGAGTGCATTTACCCATTTCCAGATGGGTGAAGAGTCTGTGCAGTGCTGCATTTGCTGGGCTGGAAGCTGGACCAAGCTTGGCTGGGAGACCAGAGGGCCCCACACAGCAACACTGATGCATTTATCAGGTAAGAAAAAGGTTTCTTATACACTAAAGAAAAAGCAAAGAAACAAGTATGTTTAATATATTGAAAAGAAGAGCCTTTAGGAGCTAGAGAAGCATTAATAACAATAGAATTAAACTATCATCCTTACAGCCTGAACAGCTCTTTGCATACCCAAAAAAAGAGAGAGGACTCATCAAAGAAAGCCTCCCCATCACTGTCCTGTGTGACTCTGCGTCAAATGGCTCATGCCAGAGCACCAATATCCTGATAAATGCTCTGCTCTTGCCATGTAGACACGAGCCTTTTGCTACAGCCCCCAGATACTCAACACAGAGAATCCATCTGTCCCATTCTGTGAAAGCCCCAGCACATTCAGAACATTCTGTTTGTTTTGTTCAGAAAACAAACAAAACAACAAAAAAAGAATCTCCAAACCCTACCAAAAGCTGAACTAGGTAGGCTAAAGTATTACCAATTAAAGCTCTTAGTCTGCAGTACCAAAGGAGAGACATTCATTTTTACTTGCATATTTTTATTGTGTTTATTTGTTTTTTGTTTTCCACAGTGCCTTAAAGAGTCTCCTTTGCTGGCATTTATCAACAAATGCCTGAAGACTAGAAGAGTGATTGTCACTTATGATTCAATCCAAGCAGTTTCTGTAGCTGGATGTGGTTATTTGGCTTGCAATACTAAAAATAAAACACTAAACAAAAAAAACCCCACAGCTGCATATGTTAGCACTGGCAAAAAAACCCAAATAATTCAGATCAACTTAAGTGACTTGGGATCATATGCTAGTTCAGTGGGTCTTAACTCCTAAAATGAAATTCGGTTTTCTGTACAATCAGAAAAGCAGTTAATTCAATACAGATATTACAGGGTATTATAACACCAATCTTGTAGTATCAATTATTTATTTCAATCAATATTAACTAATTATGAATGCTGTAATAATAACAATGTTTTATACATTATGGGGCTGCTAATCTGAAGTTGCTCTTTGGTGAATCAGACAGAAATGTGGTGAATAGGAAGGAATGAGGTGAACTCTGGCCGGAACAGTCAGCTGTGTCATATCTGACTATCAGGGACCCCTGATTTGGTGCAAGGATTTAAAATCGTATTTTTCACTTCCATCTGACTGCCCTGAACCATCAGTTCACACTTGGTCTGGCAGAAAAACTTTTCCACAAAACCTCCCCTCACACTGATATCTATTAAGAAGCAGCATTAGTGCTAGTTAGATCACAAGATTTCCAAGTCTCATGTTACCACAGAATGAAGAAATCTGTCCAGGCAGACATTTCAATGAAGTAGTATCTAATTATTTCCTCTCTCAGTGAATCTTTCTTAGAGCAGAGCCTAAAAGGAACTTAAAACAAACGCCACCCGTTTTAAAACTATTGCAGAGTTAAAACTTTGCATCTCACTTTCAGTTCCTTTTTTGAGCCTTACTAAATTTCATTTGGTAACAGCTGTCTTCCCATCTTTAAGTTTAGGAATCTCACACATGTTAGAACTTGCCAAATGGAGCTCTTGTCCACGCTAGAAAACTGTAGCAATTTGCTTATCTTCCTGCAAAAAAAGAGTAGAAAAGATGCTCTATCAAAATAAGAATAACCATGCTGATAAAAGTCACTTATACACTGAGATAACTCCTCCATTAGTGTTTTCCTGAAGCTATCATTATAACTGTACATCAGGAAAAACAAATCAATTCTGAACCACGTAGAACAGCCAACCTGATGGACAATGTATTTAGCATTACTGTTCACCTTAGCAGGCAGAAGATGGGAAAAAAAATTTGGCACATTGTTGTCCCAACAATGAATACAAAAAGAAAAAAATAATAAAATAATATAGCCTACAACACAGCTACATTTATGGCATTGTTTCATTTGTTACCATCAGAACAATACAGTGGATACTAATGATAATCCCTACATGACTGCTCAATTCCTTTCTTCATAATTGCTACCTTATTTTTTCTTCTCTCACAAAATATCCAGATTTATCAGTATGAACAAGTCTAAATAAAGGGTTAGAAGAGCTGAGGTAGAATCCAGAGGTGTCTTCCTCACAAGTAAAACAAAGAGGTGTGAGGAAGTGTCAGCTCCAAATACTGCAACACTGCCAAGGGCAAGTCTAGAGCATATCTGGGGAAGCCAAAATAAAAACAACAGGTTTTTGTTGGAAAAGCAACATTTAAATAGGTGTGCTCTGAAGGAGGAGAAACAGCAGGCTGGAAATGAAGGCTGACCAAAATTAATGGAAAACTTGCTCAAGACTGACTTTTCAGGATAATTGTTCAAGAAGGTCTCACACACAGGGGAACAGAGAGACAAAGCTGCTCCAGGGTCAGCAGGGTCTGGGCTGAACCCTTCAGAAATGCAGCCTCTGAAGCTCACTGTAGTTACATCTTCCCCAAATCCTAAAGGAAGCTCGTTTTAAAATTGGCATTGCAAATGATGGGAGTCTGCATTTTTTTAATCATTGTGGTTTTTTTCTCCCTCTGGCAGACTGGGAATTGCTGTTTTGTAGTTTTAGACGTTAAGTAATTTTGAGGTGCACAGGAAATTTTAATTAGGCTGACACTGTTTTATACACTGTATTGATTTTGCCTTTTTTTTGGCTATTAATTGATTTATTTTTTCCAGTTGAGGATATGAACTTATCATTGATTTCTACTGAGTCAAACAGTGGAAAGATGATACATCTACTGCAACTTGATAAAATGCCATCAGGGAATAAAAATTTCCATTTTACCTGTTTTCCAGGTGAAATGGCTCCACAACTGCAGCCTCAGTCCTGCAAGAAACTCCAGCCCTGGATTGTGGCCACTGAGGAATGTGGTCACTGCCAGCCAAAGGAGATGCTTATGCACATCAGTAGGATGGGAGCTTGTAAACACAATTCCTCACCAGTGCCAGTTACCCAGTATGGTACAACACTCACATTTTTGTATTCCAAACCATTATGCATAAGATAGCGTGAATAAAGATCTTTCAAATAAGATCTTTCAAATCAGATCCTCTTCTTCAGCATTTAGGAGATCTAGCAGAGATGCCAGACCAGCTTTCCATCAATTGTTTTAGAATAGCATTTCCTCTCCATCAAACAACATTGCATTATATGCCCTGACCAAGGTTTTCCATGTTCACACAACCAGATGAAAGATGCTAGTGTCTGCTTCTCCTCACTGTATCTCAGCATGCCCAAACATCACAGCTGGATCTTTGTGGAAATTAAAAAAGAGTCACCATAAATGCCTTTATTACTTTTTTCCCCAAGGGAACTATATTTTGGAGAAAAAATATGCCCAAACCTCATTGTTACACAACAGTCATATGCTGCATGCTTGCTGCCATATTCATAAAACTTACTGAAATTAGCAGTTTAGGCTACCAGTGCTTCTCAGAGGGTATAAAGTTGTTTTCAGCTACTGGATGAGATTTCTGCACTATCTTTTAATTAGCTGTTTGGAAATTTCAACCACCCAATATTGGGCATGTCAGTTCTAGAAGGGAAATATTGACCTGCTCAGCTGATCATTGTAAGGATGCTGTAGTTCCAAGAAGGGATCAAACATCCAATTAGATGTTTGTATCAGAACACTTGCAAGTCTTCTGTGAAAAGTCAGAGAACTGGCTGGGATCCACTGGAAATCTGCCCTTGGAGCATTAAGCACAAGAGAAGCCTCACACAGACAGAACAGGGAGATGTTCTGTTGCTTTAACTGCACTTGACAGGAGCAGGACCTGGGACTGAATTTTACCTGGCTCTCATTTCCAAGTGAGCCTGATGCAGTTCATTTAGCTTTGGGAGAACCTCCAAACTTGGAGTGAGCAATTCTGAGTACCAGTCTTGCTGATTCCTTTTATGAAAACAGAAGATGGTGAAAGTTTGTCCCTGAAGGATGGTTAAGAACAGGAATCCTCAGCTAATAATGGCCATTCTTTCAATACTTTAATTTCACTGATGCACTGGGCAGAGCAATTATTGAACCCAGGGTCGCAGAATGAACTGCTAATATGCTGCTGAAGGCTGCAGCTGTTACTCACTTTATGAGTCATGAAAGTAGCACCATTGAGTAGCACTTCAGTAACTTAGAAGAGAGATGGGAGTCAAAGTTCTTTGTGTAAGAAAAGCAGAAAGACCTGCAAGATCCATAATTTTGCCAATCTGTAACATTCTCAGAGTGTGGTTCAGCACGGGTGGAATGAAAATTAATATTACAATTTATTAAGCAGTCCCTGAGTTAATTTACAAGGAGTTTTTCATTAGATCTACCTGCACTGAGTCAGACAAATGTGCTACATGATATGTAGTGAGAAAAAATCATTTTATATATCCAGCAACAGTACAGATTCTGAGTTGCAAAGTAACTTTAACCCTAACAGAGATCATCTAAGTGAGGAATTGCCATGTTAATGCATTTTTAATCTATACTTTAACCAGGAAGTCTAAAGAACTGTAAATATTTGCTCTTGTAGCATGTAACATGATCTTTTTGTATATCAGAAGCTCAGAAGCAAAGTTGGTTTAACTCTAACAACTCTCATCTTCTCAAATACATTCATTTCTTTTGCACCATAATGTTTGCAGCTCCTCTGCATATTTGTATTACAACCCAACTGCACAATACCCTATCCTAACCCATGAGTCTGACTGTTCTGACTTCCAACAGCCCAAAAAAGAAAGGAAAAGGCAACACCAACACAGTTGTGACAGCACCATCACAGCAACACCCTGAGTCTTAACATGAAATCCCATTTTGAGGCTCCATCCATCATAAAGTTAGAGTTTCCATCCATTGATGCAGCCATAAGAACCAGTGAGAGAGAGAGGGTGAAAAAAAAATGTTCCTCAGCAGTGCTACTCAACTCAGAGCAGCAAAATAAAATAAACAGCCAAACCACTTACAGTAGCAACAGGCAGGGAGTGAATCACTAAAAATTTCTTGGAGCTTTATCAAGAGCAAGCCCATTTCGTAGATTAATGTAAAATCAGAATGTAAATTATGCTTAGAATTTCAATAAACCCTTTAATTTATTGCTTTGAATCTAATGCATTTAATAGAAAGTAGATGTCTTCGAGGCAAAGTCTTTGGTGTCTGCATTTAGGACATTGTCCCCTTCCCTCTTCATACACAAATAAATAATAAGACTAAAGTGTAATGTGCCATTACTCATTATTCACTAGGAAGAATTCAGCTAAATGGAGCAGCATTGACAAAGCAACTAAGCTTAGTAAATGAAAGTTCTCCTACAACACGGTGTCTAAGGCTAACTGGTAAATAAACACATACATTTCTAACAAGATGTTTTCCTTGCTTACTACACACAGTTTTGAGAAATTTCATTTGAGTCTCATTTTTGGTGGCTATGTATCAAGTTTGGATGAAGATGTTTTAATTTGTGAGGTGTTGATAACAAGGACAAAATAGAGAGGAAGAAAAATATGTCTCTTTAAAGCATCATCAATATTCTACTTCTCTTCAAAATGTGGTTGGGTATGAAATTCACAAATGTTCAGTGAACACCAGGGTTACCAATGCTGAGGGGATGCTTGGCCAGTCTGCCCAGCAGGTCCTTTGCAACCTGAGGGGCTGTGAATGCTGGAATTTCAGCCATTTTAATTTTAGGACAGTGACTGTCCTAAACTCAGTGCTGAATTAGACTTCTCACTCACACCAAATGCTGACCTTTGAGGTGAACTTTGACAATGCACAACTGCACCAACACAAATTTCTGCACCACACTGAAGCACTGAGCTGTGCAGTTGAGTTGTCTGTACCCTTCTGAGCCACTCCTGTCATGTATTCCATCAGTGGTTAATATAAGTCAGAAAAGAAAGGAAAAGGAATCTGTGGAAGTCAAGTATGCAGCCTCAATATGAATAAAGCAGTATTTTACAGAATATCAGTGGAAGAAATCCATAAAATTGCATGAGATCAGAGATCAAAAACCACTGTCATTAAACTAGAAAGATTCAGAACTCAATTTGGAGAAATATAACATTGGCAACCTCAGGGGTAGGAGAGAGAATTGAGCTGTGAATGTTTAAAACTCAGCATATTAAATGACTATGAGACAAAAATTTAATCTGAGTGTTCAGCAAATAGGGACAATACAAATTAGTATTGCTGTTTCAAATACTAATGTTGCCCCATCTATCAAAACATTACTAGTTCCAAAGCTTTGTTACAACATTTTATTACTTTTAAGCAAAGAGACGAATAAAAATAGCACAAGAACTCCTGAACCCATAAAAATCTCTGCTAATTAACTTCAGAACCAGAAGTACAGAGATACCCACAGTCTATTGATGGACAAGCATAGCTTTAGGCCTGAATTGTAAGTCCCAAATCCTCTTAGATAAATTCCTCTACAAGCTAGGGAGCTCTGTGGCATAATGCAAACACCAAATCCAGAGTTCTGATAAAATACCACATAAAAGTTAAGACTGGTTTCTGACGTGTATCAAGATATGCGTTTCAGTTTTAAAACACAGCTTAGCCTAATTTTTTTCCCGTCATCTCATTTTTTCCCCCCCTGTGACACACCACTATTTTCTGAAGAGTTTGTTCATTTGCATGAGCACATACACAGCACATTTAGTGTATTTTCTTCAATCAGTTTCCTGGGAATGAAAGTCAAAATCTGGTATTTTGAGTCATGCCTTTAGGGCATTGCTCTACTGACTGACCACTGAGGTACCCTGTCAGAATTCTGAAAAGTCACACTTTGTCCCCTTCAAAGTTTAAAAACGTTATTCAAAGTCAAAAGGGCATTAAGGGAGGGGGGAAAGAGGATCTGAACTGAAAACAGAAAAACGGGTCCCTGCTTAAGAGAGGAACTATTTTGTTAAGTTAATATGGTGGGCTCTAAAGGAGCAAGGAGGATTCTTGGGGATTACTTCGCTTTGGAGAAATTTCCAATCTTTCTATTGCCTGTTCTATGGTTAAAGGACTGTTTGCTTGAAATGTCTGTTCCATTATCTGCTCCCAATGATACTTTTATTTCTATTTAAAATAAAACTGTTCTAAAATGTTCAAATTAAAATGTGAAAATCCATATAAGCATGGCAAACACACAGGATCTCCCTGTGAACGGAGAGGAGAATGCCAAGACAGAGAATCCTCTTACAAGACAGAGAGGTGCTCTGGGATCCATTGGGAACTCCACATCCTCTGTGACTCCAGCAAGAACAGACAGCAAACAGACAGGCACATTATCACTTCTCAGAACTATTTACACATCCCTGCATTTCACAGAGAAGCAAGTGACCTTCTCTTGTCCCAAAGGCTTTATAAATTCTGAGAAATAGTTCAGTTGAAAAACAGGGAAGCTGTTTAGGAGGTGATGATTTATTGGTCAAATCTTCTGAAATATATAATTAATTTTTTTCCCGTGTTGATACAACCAACAGTCAAAACCAAAACTTGGGTTTTACTGTCTCTTCCAGTTTCTGTAATAAACACAGACTTTCCTTCAGACTTTCCTTCCTACTTTCCTGTCTATATAACAAATATAACAAACTATAAAATTCTCCTCCCACAGGCAAATCCAACAGGAATTCACAGTTTGGAAATAAAATTCCAACATGCATGAGAATGAGCTCTTACACTGAGAATCTGCAAAATGTATTTTGCAGTATTTTCACCTTTTTGTTCAGGAAACACACACTGTCTACTCAGAATATTGCCCAAAGCTCTCTGACACTAAGCCAAGATGTTCTTTAGAAGGGCAGGCAGTTATCAGCAATCAGAGGAGTGGTCCAGTCTTGCTAGGGAGATTTGTTACAAATTAGAACTCTATGAATTCCAAATTTTCCTACTTTTATACAGTGTAACATCATTTGCTACTTACGACTTATGCTGAAAAAATAACCAGATCTCACTCAAGATGGGAAATGCACTAAGTGCCGAAACATGTCAAATGAAATTCTACTCTGTGTGAATTCTGTGGTCACAAACAGAAATTATCTAAAGCTAAAAAGGAAAAAAAAAGCTTTAGTCATGGAAATACAGACCTGTAGTATTATGTACACTTCCATCACCACTGACAGAGGATCTCTACAGGAAACTTCTGTACCTATGGGATAAAAAAGTGCCCACAGAGGACCAGGTGAAAAGCAAAATAAATGCTTTAACCTAGGGCCAGAAAAATCCAAGTACATGCACTTGACCATTGCTGCAGAGAGAGCACAGAGACACTCAAAGCTCTTCTAGAACCATTTGCTCAAAGATCTGCCATGAGGTTCTTTCCCTTATTAATACTGTGTCTTTTACATCTTCCCTGTAAATTCAACAAGATGTCACAGGCAAAATCCACTGCTGAGGGCAAGAAGGTTCAGGCACTGTTTCTCAGGCACTGCTTAATAAGAAAACAAAGATTAAGAAAAAAATAAACAGAATGATTAATTATTATTATTTTCAAAGCTGGAAGGCTGGGTTTGGTTGGGTTTTTATTAAAGTGCCTTAAAATGCAATAGCTCATCCTAGAACACAAAAATCCTGGTATTGTGGTAGGCAGTGTCATATTTACTAGAAAATACAGAGAACTCAGGGATGCTGAAAAACTCCCTGACAACAACAACCCCAGATAGATTTCTTGCACTTCACCCTTCGTGAAGTTGGGACCAAACATCTTCTTGTCATTTAAACAGCTGAATATTCACCTACTGAATCAAACAACCCCCCTGCAAAAGCTCATTTGTTTCTTCAGCTAAACTTCAGTGATCTTTGGAGCTCGCCATGGTTCCACCTTCTGAGAAGCCCAGAAGTAACAAACACGGAGCTGCCTCATCTGCAGAAGGCACAGAACAGCCTCCAGGAGCACTGCCTGCTTCCCTTCCCTCTTCCCTGCACTGGAGAGGAAAAACACAACCCAAAATTTCAGCCTCTCTCAGGTCACAGAAAGTATACTGACATTTTATCTATCCTGGGATGTTTTTTACTTTCCTAAAAGGAATGGACTTAGGGGAAACAGCATGTAGCCCAGATGGGAAAGGTTGGGTATTCTGTGCCTGTATCATAATGTTTTGTGGTTTAAAATATAATGCTCAATGGACAGAACAATTCAACATCAAGGCAAGGGGGAAGGAACAGTTAAGTTTGTTTCTGCTGCAGCAAAGATTTAAAGTAGGCTAATACAGATGTCACCACCTGCTCTGACAAAGGCATTTGTATCTCCAAAGAACTGAAACAACACAGTGTAATTAAGATAAAGCACCAGGTTACCTCTTAACTAAGAAGAGAAAAAAAAAGGGGGAAAAAAGGTTTTGGGAGAAGTTGGTGTATTCCAGCAGGAAAAGACCCCTTTGTAACAGATGCAGACACTAAAATCATGTTTATATCCAAACGGTGAGGGATTCTGCAACAACTGTTACTTAGTAATTGTCTTACCTTTCCTTGCACATAATGGATTGCTTTCAGTAGTAGTTATTTGTTACCCTGAGATGCTTTTTTGTCACATCAACTGTGAGACAGCTAATTATTTTACCTACTTTTCATCTATCTTTCCAGCCTCTCACTTCAGCTGCTGTTTTGTTTTCAAGTTTTATTATGAATCTTGCCATAATTGGGACTTTCAACCAAGCACTAACAATGAAATAGAGACATGACATTCCCAACTTTCATTTAAAATCACCACCTTGCTGACTGCAAAGACTGAAATGTGTTAGCCAAATGAATTCAATAGCTTCAAAGGACAAAAAGGTATTACTGCACTTTCCCTGGATTTCCAAGCTCTTGACCTGAGACTAATGGAAAATAATTATATCAATTCACTGAGTACTGAATATATATATATATATGAAAAATAATAGAAAATGTTGAAATATACTGAAAGTACAGAAAGTACTTTTTTTTTCTCTCCCGTGAAGTTAACTGCTTCATTTCACAGCTGCTGCTTCTCCCGTGGAACTAAGAGCCCTGCAGCACAGGAAGGCAGCACAGACCCCTCCCATTTGCACAAGCACATTGTCACCAGAGCCCAGTGCTGGTCCCAGCAGCAGCTGATCCTCTGAGCAGAGCACTTTGTTTCTCAGGGCATCAGTCAGCCTGTGGTACAAAGGAAGCCAGTTCCATCAGGAATGGCCAGAGGTGAGAGCAGCTGGGCTGGGAGCTCACCTGGCTGGCTGGAAGTGCTTTCTGATTCCCTGTCAGCTGCTCCAGGTGCATTCCAGCATTCCCTCACCAGGACAGGGGCTTTGACAGCAGAACCAGCCAGAGCAGCACCAAAGCACTGCCCCTTTCCTCATCCAGAACTAGCCCTGACTCCTGCACTCTCTACTCTCCAAGGCCACTAAGAGAGACCCTGAGCAGCTTCTCAGGGGATGAGAGACCCTCCTAAAGCATAGCACTCAGTAAAACAAAACCCAAGGCTGGCCTGCTAATTCTACTCTTAGATAAATGTATAGTGCTACTGCTACCAATAAATCACTGTGCACAGGGCAGAGGCCAGAGTACAAACATTTGAAGCACGAGGTCTGCTATAAGCCCCAGTTCTAGCACAATCTCATCTCACAATCATCAGTTTGGCTCAGTTTACAGGAAATTTTAAGGTTTTTTAGGTTTAATTAGAACACCGTCTGCCTGAAGTTTTTCTGATGACTCAAAGAGCCTAGAAGCAGGTTGAAACATATGGTACTACAGCAGTGGCAGAATAATAAAGCAGGCAGACTTCCACAGAAGTCTATGGAATCATTTACATGATCTTTTTGCTACTAGAACATTTAAAGAATGATTATCCTTGATGAAATCCATGGAGCTTCTATTAAAGGAGCAACATCAAGACCCCAACCTGGCAGCTGCCTGTACTGTAAAATTACTCAGGAGGATCTCTATAAAGAGCAGTCTAGAAGCAAATGAGCAGCAGTAATATTAAAATATCTCCTCCTAAAAAAAAAAAAAAAAAAGAGAGAGAGAAAAGAAAAAAAAGAAAAATATAGCTGTACTGTTCAGGTAGGAAGTACAATTATTAAATATAGAATCCACTAAATAAAAATTGAACATGTTATTTCTATATGTACATACAATGAATGGACAAAGAAGGCAATTATTCATCAAGATATGTTTTTTTCAGATCTATGACAAGGAATTTATAAGCATGAAGGAAAATGTAGTTTGCAAACTGATTAGGTCAAATGAAAATATGTACACAACTTCACAAAAGGGAGACTCTATCATATTAAAACATAATGCCCACGTGTTCTTTATATATGCAGCCAATGCCTTGGCAATAATTTAGTGATACAAGATTTCTCTATCCCATGAATTGCTGTGTAATGTTCTACATGAAAGAATAACATGTCTAATTTTACTCTGAAGACAAATGATTTGTCATGCAGAAACGTTCATTAGATTTAACCATTACTAAAAAACAGGGTAATAAATCATGATTTTGCATCAAATGAAGAAGCAGCACCTTTCCTAGCTTGGTTGTTCAGTCATAATCATGATAAATGGACATCCTGGGACAGGTGAATTTTAACAAGCATTCAATACCCTTAGATTAATTAGATTTTTGTTTTCTAGTCTCTGTTCTCTCTTCCTTTATGAATGAGAGACTGGAGTTGAAAGCAACACTGAACAAACAAGTGTTCATTGTTGCATTAAAAAGCTGTTTGCTGTCACAAGGAGTCCTTCAGTACTTTCTCTAGTTCTGATCATTCCAGCCTTCCTTACAGAAAAAGAAAACATGCTGAAAGTAACCCACATTTCAACTTAGCATTTCATCCATAAGTAGTAAAACATCATCCTGAAACATACATATGAATGTTTTCACTCTGAAAAAGCTAAATTCTGTGCACTGTGGACATACAGGCAAATAAACATTTTTCTCTATTCAGTACTGTAGAGTCTCCTGGTACTTGCTGCATTGTTGAATCTTTATGGGATGGGAAAGAACAGGAACAGTAGGCAAAAGAAACCTATGGGTGAAATATCTTAACATTTAGTCCAATTTCTTACAGTGATGGGATCTACAGAACAGTAGCTCAATAAATCCCTAGCCAGAGAGTGAGCAAGCCCATCCTTGCATATTTGGCCACCCTGAGGCTTTTCCAGGAGCTGACTGGAAGTCAGCAGGTGTGACTACAAGTCTGACGACATGAAAGCCTGAAGAAACTGTGATTGGGGATTTAATTTAAATGTGGTAATAAGTAACCACTGTTATCTCCCAAATGAGGTGTTCACAAGAGTGCACTGGGAAGGAATAAAAGCAGAACCAAAACAAACAAAAAAGCCCCACTGAGCTATCTTTAAAAAGTTACATCTGTCCAGCCTGGATAAAGTGAGGAAGGGGCCCAGCATCGATATGGGAAATGAATTATTTGTTTAGTTTGAGCTTTGCTGAGGAAAATGGAATCTAACACTTCTATCTACCAAGCGATCTGTCAGGGCAGGATGAGCTGAGCCAAACTGCTGCCTTTGCTGACAAAATGTTCTGTGCATTGGTAGCAAGGAAGAAAAAACTAATATTGTGCCAACAAATGTTCTGATTTGAAATCACCAGTCACAGGAAAGACTATCTTGGAATACTAATTATCCAAGTGGAGAGCAGAGATTGTGCTATTCCATACCATAGTGTATGCTCAGTCCTATACCCTGAACAAATGTGAACAGAGCTAATTTAGGACTATGCCAAAGGAGCAGACAAGCAAAATCCCTCGGGCACCACTGAAGATTAACGTGGTCAGCAGAGTCAGAAAATGTCCTGAACAGAAATGAAATGGAAGAGAAGGAGAAATAGATAAGTTATTAAAGAACACTGATGAGGAACCTGTTGCCCTGGACCACAAGGAAAAGCCCTGTTAAGCTTCACTTGTAATGAGAACGTGTTTAATCACTTATACAGGTAAATAATCACCAGCTATTCCAGAACATTGGCTAGAGAAAACCAGGCTGGAAGCAGGCCAGATGCTGAAGTTCCTGGAAAGCACTGCATAGTTTTTATTGCACACACAATATAAATATTAAATGAAGAAAGAAAGAGCAGGTCAGACACCATTTGCAGAATTTCCTTCTGAAATTAATTTCAAGCATTTTCAGGGTTTTACAAAAAATGCCTAATTTCAATGTGAATTCAAAAATAATTAATATGCACAGTGTACATACAAAAAGGCTGATTGCTGAAGGAAAATTCTCCTGAAAAACCTGGCCCTGGAGAACTCCATGACTGACAATCACACTGCTGTAGTAGTCAGATGTTCCCTTTTTCCACATACCCTACATGATCCACATTGGATACCTACAAATCCAGAATACAAACCTTAACAAAGAAAAACAGTCCCTGATTGCAGGATCTTAACTCCTTTCTTACAAAGGTCAAGGAAATAAAGAATTTAAAGAGTAAATCCCTGTGAAATCTGTCCTACTTCCAAACTTGTTTTGTTTTCAATTATATTGAATTTATGATATTCTGTTATTTATGATATTAGCAAGGCTCAGAAATGCCATTTTCAGGATTTCATAATCTCTTAAATTGTTCTATTTCCATCATCTATACAACACACTGATTTTTTTTTCAGGCTTTGGAATCCCAGAAAACTTGAATAAAGCAATACTTCCGCTATTCCAATTAACATCTGAGACTTTAAAGTCATTTGATGTCATTCAGGAAAAAAACCATCCACCAGATATGACATTCCTGATGCTAACATTAAACAAGATAAAATGCTGTAACTTGACAAAGACAAATGAAAACCAAAGCATCCCCTCCAAGGCAGCAAACGAAAAGGCAAAAGTCTCCTGCAATTGACCTTAACGAAGTTACAGTGCTGGTGTATTAAACCAGACAAATCTATATGAATAGAGTTTCATGGTTCAGAGTTACATGTGCAAAAGTCATGAAAATAAGAGTTATTCCCACAATTGTTTAACATGGTTCAGTGGTTTCCTAACACTGAGGGCATCTTTTCCTCTCCTCCAGCCAGTGCTGTATCAGCTGTACCCACACGTGTGTGAGCAATGATAAGCAATTATGGAGACTTTACAGTGAAAACTATTAAATGAGAATTGTGACTGCAGTTCAGCAAAGTAATATTGCTTTGCTAATTAACAGTACAAAAGGCTTAGAGATTTCTTCTGAAGGGAATGCTGAGAAATTAAGCACATGCTGTTGTCATTGTACTATTTAACATGCTCTTGGTCTCAACCAAGGACATGCAAGTTTATTTTATCTGTGTTAATTACTATAAAGCTAAAAAATCAACCTGAGACCCTGCAGTTATGCAAGATAGTCTTTATTATAAATAGGACATTTACACAAACCTGCACATTTTATGGCCCTTTTCTAACCCCAATTATCTATAACTTACTAGTCTGAGAAAATATCAGGACCAAGGGCATTGCACTGTTGCTTAATGATCAGAAATTACAAGAAGTTTGCTTAATGATGAAATTTTAAGGTACACATTTAGTACAGAGTTCTCCTATACAATAAGGGCTAGAGCTTTTCTCCTCCAATTCCCTTCTGCCCATAAATGAAACCATTTCAGCCAAACAATGACTCTTTAGATCCTTAACAGCAGCTTGATTGGGACTTTCACTATAACCATAGATGTTCACAGGCCAACATGTTGCGTGAAAAGAGAACCAAGAATAATCATTTCAACCCAATATCTCCCAAAGATACTCTTAATTTTTCATCTGTGAATTTTACACTGACATAGACTTAAAACATGAGTCAAAACAACCTACAGCTTCCAACATCCCAAAACTGAACCAAGCTTTTGAGACACCTCAGTACAATAAAGCAAAGAAAAGGCAGCAGCAAAACTGTTAATGTAGCATTAAAGTTGTATATTTATTCACACACAGAAAGGGGAAAGGCTATTTGCTAATCTCAATTAGGCCAATGTGAACCTGGCAGCACAGATGTTTGTGATTTACATCAATGCAAGTGCTATCAATAAGTGATAAAAGATTTATTATTGGGATGTTCAGATGATTCCCCAAATACCAACTAATAAAAGTATATCTATTCAGGAGGCTTCCATTGTAGTGTTTCACTGTACTTTATATGTATTAGATTAAAAGCCTCCTCTTCAAATATCTCCTGAGTAAATGCTTTCTTTCCCTCCATCACGAGAAGTAATAGACGAAAAAAAAAACCCTGCAAGAGCTAGACAAAGTTTCCAGAGCCCAAGTCTGCAAGCACAAAAACAAAAAACCAAACAGATAAAATAAAAAATCTACCTCACTATTGTATTTACTCTACAGCTTCTCTGCTACACTCAATTTAGAGTGGTTATAAACCACAAAACAAACAAAGAGCCCAAACCCAATATGTTCATTTCAAAGATCTATATTCAAGTGCTCTTTTCTCAGAGCAGTGGCAGAGCTGGCAGCATTTCCAGCACTTTATGCTCAGGTTTGCTTTGGTGCCATCCCTGCAGACACAGGAGCACAGCTCCCACCCTGGGAGCACTCAGCTCCTTTGGGGAATTCAGTCATGTGCCTCAGGAGATATCTTTAGAATCCTGAGCCTGTCGACTACAAGCCAGAAAAATTGATTACTTTGATCACAAAAGGTGCATTTGCATGAATGAATTTTTGATTGTAGCAAAAACTGTTAAGTCAGGATCCACGAAGCAGAGCAAAGAAATGGATTTGTCGCCACAGCTTCAATTAATGGTTTCAGTTCCCAGTGGCAAATCAATGTCCACCAACTCTGACTTTCTCGTCAAACACAGGGAGGCAACACCATTTACAGAACTGAAATTACAGATCTTGTAAAATCTGGGGAACAAGACCTAACTGGAACATCTGATTTCACCTCAGCACAATTTATAAATTATACTCTGCTCTTCTGCTCTATCCTGAAAAGGCTTTGGCAGAAAGGTAGAATAATTCAGTATTGCTGAATGCAGAAATAAGCTCTGGGTAATTATTATCTATGAGCTCCAAAAGAAATACACCAGCTTCTCCTTTGGTTTGGACAAATCTCTACTAAACCTTTTCAGTGCAATAAAATTAGGATACATATGGCCTAAAACAAGGTTTGAATGAAAGAACCCAGGGACTGCACAGAGCACTGCCTGCAGAACCTGCAGTGATGGCCAGCTGTTTTAAAGAGCTTCTCAAGTAAAAAGTACCAGAGAACAAGAGGAAATAAGGCACAAACTCACACATCACACTTTATTTCCACATTAGGAACAGAAGAGCAGTGATATAACAAAGGCCAGAGGAAG
Organism: Rhabdornis inornatus; assembly: GCA_013397075.1. Taxonomy (NCBI): domain Eukaryota; kingdom Metazoa; phylum Chordata; class Aves; order Passeriformes; family Rhabdornithidae; genus Rhabdornis; species Rhabdornis inornatus. Next base: position 280,023 of record VWZS01010003.1, on the reverse strand, counting down.
CTTTAGGGAAAAATATTAAGTAGTAGATGTGGTGTCATATAATGTAATTGAGCAACTTGTTCCTTGGTAATAGCAGTTGGAGTGAGTCATTCTACTACAGCCTCTTCTGCACAGCAACTCATTTGTGTACTGCAACAAAATGGGCCAGGAACCAGGAAATTATGAAACACTGATTTCTCTTTGGCAGTTAACTGCAAAAACGTCCAAAGACCTTCACATAGATTTTGTGGAAAGAGTAATGAAGCTCAGCACTGAAGACCAGGCAGTGAACATCCTGGAGGACACACCTCAGAACTCTGGAGCTTTCCAGATGGGGAGAATGCACAATTTCCAGTGCTGCAGCTCTCAGTCTAAACATGCTTCCACTATACTTGAGAAAATTTCTCACCACACCAGCATGAGAGAAAAGCATCTCAGCTTTCCTCACGTGCATTTAACTAAGCAGCTCCTCACCAGATGATGCACATGGCCAGGGTAGCTTTCTTAAGCAAAAACACTGACCCACAGTGGGTGTGTGGTATTCTACACCTGCACAGAGCCCTGCAGGCTGGGTCTGCTGGGTCTCTACAATCTGTGCTTCTTGAGTAACTTGCCACGGTAGCTGACCATGCCTATGCACAACAAACAGCAATTACCCAAGTGCCTAGGTGGAGTTTCTGCAGGGTTTGCTGCTACTTACACCTGCTTCCTCTCTTCTGTTTTCACCCATTACTGTCTATAGTGTCTGCACTGTGTACTGTAAAATAATTTCATTTTACTAATTCCTCTCAGATATGCCCTGGGCTATTGTCATACTGTGCACTCCCTTTTCTTCTGGGCTGTACTAATTCTGTTCTTCTGATAATACAGTGGACCTATAATTCACTGCTTAGGTGAATTTCACTGGTCTCTACCTTTCAAATCAAATTCCCTTCTCACAGCACCTCATTTCAAGCCTCTTTAACAGCTCCCCACTCCAAACACTCCAGCCTTGACTATAAAGACATAATACAATTCTGAAAAAAAATCCTATTTGTGCTAGAAAGGCTCACAGGGTATAGGCAGAATTCCTACAATTCATGAGTGTTCTCATTTGGCTTCTCTGTGATAATCAACCCCTTTTTAGTTGTTGAAAACAATTAATTCCTGAAGAGCTGAAAAAAAGCCTGATAAGAAGCTGCTTTGGTACATAACAGTGTCACTATTCAGGCCCTGAGTCTGCAAACTTGACATGACTCCTGCAAAGACCTCAGGACTGGAATATTTATCGTACACCAACTGGAGAAGAGTTGTGAAATAAATAAGGAATTAGTAGTGGAATTGTCTTTTGATCTAGGCATATTAAACAAATAAAAGCCCATGAAATATTTGGCTCCATTCTGCTTAAATTTGGTTTATAATGTATTTAAGATTTGAGCACATGCTTAAGTATCCTGTTAAGTCAGAATTCTAAGGAACTATTTTTAATTGTATTAGAAATCACCTGTTAGTCTGAGGCAGTGTACATGGGGTTAAGTTTATACAACTGCAGAAAAAGATGTTTCTAGCTCCTCATGCAATAAGAAAAAAGACAGCTGACTAAAAAACACACAAATAAAAGTCCAAGAAAATAATATAAAATTTCATAATTATTGTATCATATTAAAGTCTCCTAAAAAGGGATAAAACTATCTATCTGGAGGTTTTTATGAACTTTCCTCCTACATAGCCATCAGTAGAGACTGTTCCAATAACTTGTTTCTCAGTCTCTAGAGCAAGCATTTTCTAATTAATGAGAAATATATTACCACCAGGACAAAAGCTGTCATTTATCTATAGGTGAAATATGTGAAATATGAAGTTCTTACTAGAGTTGCATGTTCATGGAGTTTAGATAATGTAGAAATGCACTTTAAGGAAAACCTAAACCAAGGCTTTAGAAAATTATTTATTCCGTCAAATAAAATGTATTAAAACAATTATTAAACTGTTACATTTGCAAACTTGATCATGTTTTTCTTAACACAATATGAAAGGTTTGCTTCCCAGCAGCCTGCACTCCGGTAAATATCCAGAAATGTGCTCAGAAAGCAAGAGAATTGTATAAATGGAATAAGGTCATTAATGACAGAGAAGAGCCAATATCTCACTGATGTAAATAAATGCCTCAGTAAGAATGTGTGCACACACACAGGAGCACACACAGCCTCAGGTGGCATGTGAAGATGTGCTGCCTCTTGAATACAAACATGTTTCATCACCAGAAACCATTTTGGTACCAGTATTGATACTGTTAATGAATTAAAGCAAGTCAAGGCCAGATGAGATAATCTAACAGGAGCCTTTTGACCTAAAAAAAAAAATTAAAATGTATTTGAATGTCAGCTTTTTGTGTTTAAAACTGAACTGAGGGTCGTTTTGCTGCTTGTTTTGTCTCCTCTGCCTCTCAAACAAGCTGAAATGGCAAAAGCACTTTCACACTGTTGTAAAAAAAATATATTCAGGTTGGACTTCTAAGGGAAAAAAAAGCAGTAGCCTGACAAACTAGCAAGTGTGGAAAATGCCAGTTTGTGAGAACTCCCAAACTCATAATGCCATTATTACAAGACACAATATCCCCTGTTCTAAGATGTACAACACCTGCTCTATGGCACATAGAACAAATTTCCTGCAATATCCACCACATTTCTCATTGTGAGATCTTATTACAGCTCATGGAAGAGTTCTGTTGAATTATTTCAATTCTGTATTATAGCAATCAAAATACAGTAAAAATGAGGGGCTACAGTCTATGGCAGGAATATACAAATAGTCTGACAAAAATCTCCATACATCATCTGCTCCATCTCCCCTGCTATTGAAAATCAAAAATACCCAAGACAACCCCTGACAGATGTTTTCTTAATAGTTCCTTAAGAAAAACTCTCTAAGGATGCCCTACCACACACCCAGGTGCCTGTTTCTACTGCTCCACTCTTTTTACAGTGGAAAAGTTTGGGGTTTTCAAACACCTGTGTTATATCTTCTTTCCTACAATTAAAGCTGATTATTTCTTGTTCTAGCCTCAGAGAATACAGAAACAAAGAAATCAGAGTCCTCTTTGTAACATCTTTTACAGACTAGATATTTGTTACTGGGATTTTCTTCAGCCTTTTTTTTCCTGGAGCAAAATAATCTAATTTCCTCAACCTTCCCTCAGAGGTTAAATCTGCTGAACTTCTCATTTCTATATTTTTCCTTCCCTATTTCTCTAATTTTTGTACGTCCGTCTTAAAAGGTGAAACTCAGGACCACATCCATGTCCTAGCTGAAGGGTCAAAAATCCCAGGAAAAATAAAGCAATGTCCCTCCCTAATGTTAGATGCAAAATTCCAGTTAAGACATCCCAAAATGTTAGCTCCTTCCCCCATTTTGTTAAAAGCACTGTGTTTTGTCCACATATTCAGTTTACAATATGCTACAACCACCAGATCTGGTTTTGCTGACCAGCTGTCAGGCCAAATATTCTATATTATCTGTAAGTTTCCTTTGTTGCACTTGCCTGTTTGATGCTTGAGTCCAGTTCTCTGCTTTAAAATCATGTTGAGCTCAGTAGTACAAACAAAATTACTGATGACAGAAGACAATAGGCTTTGTGATTTCTTTTGGGGAAGGTGATCCAAAAAAATATTAGCAGAGACAACAGCATTTGAAAGTGCTCAAGGGAAAAAACAAATGGCTGATCAGTGTGGAAAAGACACACAGGAAAACTGCATCAACAGGTCTGCCAGTGGAACGGGGGATAAAATGCAGGAAGTATTAAACAAGTTTCTATTTCGTGTAGGATCAGAGGAAAATAAGGAAAAACCTCACAGTCTCCCAGCCTGCTGAACAGTGGGGACCAAGTGTGGATCCCAACAAAAGGGACAGGAACAACTGATGAGGAAACTGCAGATCTGAACAAAGAGAATGTCTCTAAGCACATGATATGAAAAAAGGGATTGAAGGTGAAGGTGTCACAGGAACTGAGCTAACAGAGACACAGCCCAAGGATGCATCCCAGCTGTGCAGGGGGCATGTGCTGCCCATCACTCCTCAGGGAGGACACTGAGCACAAGCATGAGCAGCTCCCCAGACAGACTGTGGCCAGCCAGGGATATGGCAATTACAAGTTAAATCCATCCCCACTCACTTTTTGCCTTCATCTGTGTGCTTACAGCAAGGCTGATATTGTAAAAGGCACCTGCACTTAGGTCAATAACTCTTGCACTGAAAAAAGTAGGAACCTCTCCATTATTATCTGAGAAACTTTCCAAAGATGACAAACACATGCTTTTGACCTGTAAGGTTTGCAGAGAGACACTCTGCAGAACACCAGTTCTCCATAAACAGGCTCTTCATTGCAGCTATACTGCAGGACAACTGGAGAAGAGAATATGGAAACAGCCAGGGGCTCCTAAGGGCATTGGAACTGTTATGTAAAAGAAAAACTGTAAATGGATTTCCTTGCTGCAGCACACTTTTAGAGGCAGAGATGTGTACTGAGGTAGAAAACTATTTGTCTCTGCCTGCAAGAGCTCTTTATTATTTTTCTCCTCTATGTCAGCATGGTGATCTCTTGGATACAGACTTAAAGAAAGCACTTTCTATAGAAACAGACTGTGTAAGCCTAGAAAATTCTTAGTGTGTTGCTCATATTGTTGATCTCATAAAGGACAAAGAGAAATTGATAATTGTTTAGAAAGACTCTCAAAGCTTATTCATCAGACGTGTGGCCATATATAGGTGCCTCTCTATAGACACATGCATAATCATACACAGTGCATGTAATTTTTAAGTTAATCTTACATTTTCTATATTTCAGCTTAATTTCTCAATATGTATATTTCATGTTGTGACTACAACTGAAAAGAAAAACACCTTCTTTTGCACAAGAATTTACATCAATTGGCAAGCAAAAATCCTGTCAAAATCTCTACCATCACTTAAAGTGACATGCGAAGAATTTGCCTCCTTTTTGCAGAATTAGTCTGCTAATCATCATTATATTATAAGCCCTTATTAGGTCTTGGCAACGTCCATGGTCTGTCTTTAGCCCAAGCCATTGTGCCAGCTCTTTGTAAAAAGAAACTCTCTAGAAGCTGATCCTGTTACTGTAAATGCACTTCAGTACACAAATAAAATAGAACTTCATCTCACACAATCACTGTCTTGAGGTCAGATGTCATGCATTCTAACACAAATTTAATATAGTACAAGAAATAGATACCACTGTTAAGGTGCAGCCAATTTACCTATGCCCTGCCATCCTGCTGGACATGGCAAGGCAGCAGGATATGGTGAAGTTGGTGTTTCATGGAAGATCCCCAAAGATCTCTCTGAGACACAGGGCTCAAATACTGAGTGCTCAAGGTTGCATTTTTGCCCCTGGGAGAGAGAAGGGTGAGCATTAACTGTTTTTCATCATCAAGTGCAGTGTAATAATGATAACAGGCACTTTCTCAGACTCTTCTATTCACTGGAATTTGGTCTAAATTAAATGTTTCTGGTAGCAGACATGCTCCAGCAGCATACTGAAAAGACAACCTCTGGATGGGAACCTGAGCCTGAGCATTTTTCCCTCCACAGTGTCTGGCACATGATGTTACTATTCTATGCCAAATGATGTCCTACTTAATTATGTTTTGATTTCCAAACATTTTCTCCGCTGCTACCCTCACTGGACACCACTCTGCTCCCCATTTCAGAAGGCTCTGTAATGTCACTGGATTTCTAGACAGACCTTGTATTCCTTCCAGAATCAACCATCTCAAAAAGTTACTTACACATTGGGCTACAGTAAAACTAAAGACTACAGAAATGTAAAATAACACTATTCTGTAGGATTATGAGTTTGGAAGAGGAGTCAAAAAAAATCCCCAAAAATCAAAAAACCCCAATCAGGCACATTTGAGCTGCATATCATAGACTAAATAAACCAAGATTAAACAGAGCACAACAGACACTGAATCTGTATAATCTGCATGTATCTACCTCAGCAAGGATTGCCAAGTTTCTTTTGCTCATTGCACAGAAGAATCAAATAGTCCCTTAAGAAGTAAATTTGACACATTAAATTTGGTTATAGTAAAAGGATTAATCTGTGCACCCCCCGCTGATCATTAAATCAAATTTATCACAGCAGATACAAATCTGTGAAACAATTCATTTTCTGAATCAAATTAGATTTTTCATTAGAAAATCCCAGCCTTGTGAGGACACGGTACACATTTCTAGGCATTGCAAAGTTCTCAGATCACTTTGATCAAAGCAGGTCAATAATTGATCTAACCAGCATTCCTTTGACCTGATAGGTATTCTTCCTGCATCTGAGTCTCGAGGTAAATGCTTTCTTTTTCTTTCATGTGAAAACACCCTCATCCCAAGATCACAGCAAATCACTTCCATTCAGACGATGACAATAGGAAAAAAAAAACAAAACCAAACCCAGTTGGTACAAGTGAAAGAAAAGCCTCACAACTCCCAAGCAGCAAGGTTTGAGCTGAGTGATGGCAGTAAACAGGGCTGGAACTGCACTGGTGATGGAAGTGGGCAGTGGGAAGGCCACCAAGGGGATGATGCTCACATAAACCAGCCCCACTCACCTGACACCAAAGGAGTTCAGAGTGAAGAGAAATGCAACTCTTCACATTTCAGCTCAGCAAAAAGCAGTCCTGCTTTCTCTTTCCCTCACTGCCTGTCACTTCGCTCTGTGATCACCCATGATATTGAAAATCAGAGGAAGGGCTAATTTCACAAACGCAACTGCTAAATTTAGCTAACTTCTGTTCACATGCCACATGTTCACAGAGATTAAAAATATGGTCATGGCAGGTGGAAATAACTACAGAAAAGAGTAAATAAACCCAGCAGCAGGCACCGTCCTCCCTCTTGACTTCACCTCCAAAATCTGCATCTACAAGGAGGAAAGAAGGCAAAACCGCACCAATTTTAGCAAAACTTAATGATTTATAGTTTAAAAGATGTTGAAAATTATACAGCAAAAATTATTAAAAGGAAGCAATTTCATCATAGTGTTTTGCTTCTCTAGCTTAGCTTTGGCTGTGGAAGGAGAGTCATTAATTTCTGCACTAATTTGATACATTTTTCTTTCTTTCCTGGCCAAAGCCAACTATACATGCTAGAACTCACCTTTAAAAAATAGGGGAGTTAATTTTCAACCTTGATAGCTGGTAAGATAAATGTTAACAAATAAGAGATGTTGGTCCTGGCTGAGCTACTCCTTTAGCATATCTGATGTGTGAATTCATCTCGAGAGTGAATTAACTCTGGGGTCTAATGAGGCCATGTCAGGACAGTTTCCAAATGCATTTAGCACACGTGCAAGTAGGAGATGTCCATTCCACTTTTCTCCCATTTATGCAAGAAGTTACTGTAACTGTACAGGCAAATTATCCTATTAATGAGGAGAACAGGCACAGAGGGAGGAATGCAAACAGCAGCTCACCAGCACTGCACTCAGGCACCTTTTCTCTCCCTGCAATCTCTTCCCTAAGTACCTGTGATGCAGCTCCAGGGGAAGCCAGGCTCCAAGGGGTCCAGCTCATTCCCTTCATAAATCCTGCTGACATTTGGGAGGATAGAATGACAGTCTAAGCTATTTTTTGTCCCTGTCTAGTGGCTTGCACTCTCCCTGGGGCCCTGGCCCAGGTAGCTCTGACAGAGAGCTCTCTGTCTTGCCTGACAGAGTGGATGACAATAGGCTCTCTGCTCCAAACACAGAGGAATCCTTGCAGGGCCACACTGGACACCAGCCCTGGCCATCAGCAGAAACATCTGGACTAGGGCTGCAGCCCTGCCTGCAGGTCTGAACAAAAAATGTCATTTTGCCTTCTTGCAGAGAATGCCTGACACACCAGTGAGAGCCAGAAGCACACAGATCAGCAAAGGAAAATGTGTGAGGGTCTGTGCTATAAATCCTGCTCTATATGAGTAACAAGGAGGGATCTATAAGTGATGAGATGTGCATGAGATACATGAGAAGAAGGCAGCCAACATCTGGCACTTATCTAATTAGCAACTGGATGTGGCTGCTGTTTCAGAGATCTACAGCTCAAAATCCCTTTTCATTGGTGCAAGAAATGCCTGCATGTACATGAGGGGAAGCAGTTATACCATGACAAATTTTGGAAAAACTGGTACTTTTCTGCTGAAAGCATCTGCACTGTAAGTAAAGGTATCATATATTTGTTTAACTAGCTCAGTAAGAAGGCAATATATAACATCCCTGAGATCATCGTGAGAAAATTTAGCATTTCTTGAGGTTCAGATGGCTTTTAGAGGATAAGGGACAGACACTGGCCACCTCTTCATGTAGCACTGTATCTTGCCAGCTGCCACAACGTGGGGGCCCAAGGAAGACCCCAATCCAGCACACAAACCAGGGGCAGGTGGGAAGGGCTGTCTGCTGCAAGGTTCCTGCTCCTTCACATAAAACACTCAAGTCAAAATCCTTGCTATCATGTCCAGGGAAAGCTTTAAGGGCATTACAAAAATAAAGTCATTTAAATGTTGTGTTTTGAAGGTTCAAACATTTTATGGAGGATTGGAGATGTCTGAAGCTGATCAGAGCCTATTATTCCAGAGTAGGAAGAGAATATTTGACCATGCAGACCACCATGCCAAATCTTATCTGCCCAGTGACATCCAGTCTGACCTACCACCAAACCCAACATCAGCACTGAAAAGAACCCTCAAATCCAACAACTTAGTGCAGAAAAGTTTGGAATCACCTACACTTTTGGGTTTCCCTGTAATGATATCCCTGCAGACACTGGCACGTTGCAGCACACACTGCACAAGCATTAGGCAGAAAGTTTCTGCCTTTGCCAAGGCTCTCAGAGGAAAAACAAGGTGGTAAATCCAAGTGGTAGCATGGGAGTCTGTTCTCTTTAATTAGTTAAACAAACAACTCGAAAAGCTTCAGGGAAATAAAGACTTCTTTGCTGTTACACTTCAGTGCTACCTTCAATGTTATTGTCCAAAACCCACTGCATCATTCTATTACAGTAATATCAAAATTATTTTAAAAATCCATAAAATAATCCCCAAGCCAAAATCAGAAGAAATCCATCCTTCTGACCACTTCTTTCCCAGACACATCTATGAATTGGAAAAAAAATGGAAAAATTGGAAAAAATTTTGAAAAAAATTGGAAAAAAAATGGAAAAAAATTGGAAAAAAATGGGCTAGCAATTCAATCTGAAAACTAACAATCCTCATCTAAATGCTGTCAGACTTGTTTGCCCCATCAGGATAAAGAGATATGCACTGGTCTTTCCTTAGAAGGACCAACCAGCTGCCCTCCCTAACAGAAGCACTACTGTAAGCCAAAAGTGCCACCTGATCAATCCACTGTTGTATGCAGTAGTTATTTTAAACACAACCAGAGCCATAATCTTTAAGCATTATAAAAAATCATATATACAAAAAAAGTAATCAAGTCCAGCCTTCAAAGTAATAGGAGGCAACAGAAATGTGAATCATAAAGCATGTGTGAAGCAGATTTCTTACAAGAATTCTTACACTTAAAAGTCCTTGTATGCACAATATGGTTTAAAATTATTTACATAAAGATTAATACGGAGCTATACATAGAGTACACTAAATTGTTTGCTCCAATATTATCTTCAGATACTAAGAGCAATCAAGAAAATATTTTCAAGATAAACTGGCATTTGACAGGGGGAAAAATTGCTCTTGAATCATTGCTAAAAAAGAAAGGCTATTATAATGAAAGGATTGCTTTCAAGCCTTTTAATTATGACGAAGAAAATACTTCATAGTAATTCATATGTTGAAATATTTTTGGATTCATGGCAAGCCATGAGAATGGTCATTTTGCCAAGACAGTTATCTACTGAAATCTGAGACATAATTATGGTCAGTGAAACTCCTAATCTTGAAGGACCTGAGATTTAATTCTTTGCACACCCAATCTCTCTCCCTGGATTTCCTCCGTGTTAAATTTGGCACAATTAACTCCAAGTGGGGAACAGGTCCAAAGAATTCTCTCCCTCTGAACTGGGATGAGGAAGGGTTACTCAGTGCCTCCTACAAGAGACATATACTCAGTACTCATCTTCACCTCCTGTGTGCTGGGATATGAGGCAATGCGGAGACAAAAATCCATTCCAGGTGGGTTCCCAGGCACAGGAGGCAGGCAGGGAATGGTGCAGCTGCTGGCAGACCCGGGCACACCCCACACCCTGCTGCCAGTCAGTCTCTACAGGTTCATCAGAGGCAGCAGGACAGGCCAAGCCAAGGAAGAGCAACTCCCTTACCCTGCCTTTGGAATCCAGCTGCTGCAGTGATGACAGAAGAAGGCAGAAATGACTGGGTGTAACTGTGCCACTGCCAGTAAGGCAGGCTCATATTCCAGGTACGCCACATTTGTATACACAACAAATATAAATGGATTAAAACATTGTTTTTGGAGTAGATTGCTGACAGCAAAGACTGAACACAAGATCTGAGCTAAATTACCCAGATCTGTTAACTCAAACACTGCAGCAGACTCACAGCTCCATGTGGCTGGGCACCAGAGGGAGAAAGAACCACCACGTCTTCATGAGTTACTACCTGTAAACAATAAACTGTGAGAAGATGGCATCCAATAAATTATATCCTAAACCCCATGGTTACAAACTAGAAGCCTGAGGCAGTCTGGAATGCAGTCATTCTCCATTCCAGATCAATCCATGAAGTCTGGACTCTGTATCACTCAGAAAGTGAAATGCAGCCTTTTCCTGGTAACAATTGCTACTTCTCAGATTTCAAACTATAATGGAAAAAAACCAATCTTATTGGGAAGCTATTTCACCTGGAAAAACATTTCAGCTTTGTCTGGAAGGTGTAAAGGAAACAGCTTCTTTGGAACTTATAGTCTTCCCTAATTAGAGACTGAATTGAAATTTACTTTTATCTCTTGGAAAGGTCCCTGATTTCTGCATCATTTTGAAAAGTGCTGTTATATTGTTTTCAGAGAACCATCCAACACATATTGCACAAACAACTAGGCTGACAGGGTGTTCTCATGACAGACAGTTTGAGATGACAGAGCATCTTGGAGCATACAAGTATATTCCAAACTGTTGCCATATGGTTCTTTCCCAAAAGCAAGGAAAGGAAGCGAGAGTTTCTCCCTAAGACAGATCCTGATATAAGCGGGTTACAGTCCCAGCCAAGCACTTCTGCAAACCTGCTTCAAAATGAACTAAATCTTAAGTGAAAATAACTGAATTGTGTCCATCCAACTCCAGTGCACATTTAAAAATACTAAAGTTAGAAAGGCTGTATGGGGCACTTGGAGTCCCTGATAGAGGCTTTTCATCAAAGCATCAAGAGAGAATAATATAATAATATCCATGCCAGTGTTCCTTCCTACACAATATTATTATTATTATTATTATTAGTCTCTGTGACGATGTTTTAGTGGGTCCTATTATTTCTTCTTCTCATAAACACCACAAATTATTACATTTATAAATTTAAAAGTTAATTTTAAAAAGTCATCACATTCTACTCCCCAATTTAAGATATTGTGTAGGTGAGTGGGACTGAAAGTTTGAAGCTTTGCTCCTATTGTAAAAAGTCTACTGGTCTTTTCTCTTTTTTGGGAGTCGTAGAGTGCCTGCAATTTGCACTAGATTGATTTGATATTGACAAATGCTGAATTATGAAACCCTATAGGTAAAAAGAGGTTCAAATCAATGTAATTTAGTAGCTGCTACAAGTGCCAGTATGAAGATTCTCATTTTGGCAATCATACAGTAAAATAATCAATATTTAATACTATTACTAAAAAAATACTGGCAAGTTATATCTTTCAGCCATTTTATTCATTCATGTAATTCCCATATTTATTTCTGATAGGAGAGAAAAAAAATCTATTTCATTTCAAACACCCCCTTGAAAAAAATTAATTGCAGAACAATATAGGGCAGCATTTCTGATATTTTCTCCCAAAAAGAAGAAACTGAGATCTTAGCTACAGTACAGGGTTAACTAGTTTGCATCAGAAGGAAAAATGCCTCATTTTTAGTAGTAAGGTCATGGTCATTAATCTGCACAAATATGTAGAAGCTATGTTACATATGCCTGCACAGCAGCTGTTGTGAGAGAAAAAAACCCCACCAAACCTTATATTGCAGTGACCTGGGTCATTATTTTCTGAGAGCAACCATCTCCCCCTACTAACCCCCAAAGTATCCCCTTTTTCTCCCTGTCCCTTCAGTTCATCCCACACATGATGTCCTTCATGTAAATCTTAATAGATTCATTGACAGAAATGTTTTGGACTATTGGTGAACTCTGTTATTTGCAGTGGGAGACCATTTATTACCTTGCAGGTGCTTCAGGGGAGCTCCATTGTTTGGTGTGAAAGGAGAGCAAATGGAAAGTGTGGTGTTCATTAAAATGGATCACACAGCCAAGAATCAACCTCTCCCTCATTCATGTGGATACTGATTTTTTCCATTTCTGCTGCACTGAGCTTATCACAAGAGAGTGCACCAGCAGCTGCATCTATGATATTCAGATTCCCTAGCAGAGCTGATGAAATGTCCCCTTAATTGTGTTTGCTTTTTGCTTCCAAGTGACAAGAATAAAATGCATTGTCTGCACTCACTGCTTTTAACCACTGAAAGCTCATGTTCACAAAGAACAACCAATTTCTTCTCCTCTCTTGCCCCAGAAAGATATATTAGCTGTCTTTCCTTTACAATAAATTTAAATTGAATTTAATAGAAATTTTCTATTAAGTTTTATTTACTTTTCCTACTAAAATACAAAACAAAATCCTAGCTATTGATTCTTTACTGTTTTGAAATAAAATTGTATAAGCTTTTTTCTTTGGTTTCAAAAAAACACTCCAAGGAGGGACTTAGGATGAAGATTTAGTAATTTACTACCTTATTGCTAAACACTAGATTTGCTTTAGTTCTTGCCTGCATAACTGTTAAGAGATATCTGAGATTCTAATTCTAAAAAAGAAGTCCTAATGTTTCCAAAGTGTTTCAGCCCAGGCTGAAGCTTAATGCTGAGGGGTTAGTTCATCAAATCAGCCAGCTAAGAGAGTAACATCCCTGACAAAGCAAAAACATTGGATGGTCACAAACAAGGCTCAGGTCTAAAAATAAAGGAAAAACTCTCTGAGACTAAAAGCTGGGATTTTCCACAGAAGAGAGGCAGATCCTGTGGGAGAGATGTACAAAACTGGAGGTTTGTACAATTAATGTAATCAATTATGGTTCTGCAGCTCCAGGCTGGACATCACACCTCCAGTCTGGAATATCTCCACACCTCTCCCAGATGCAGCCGGGACTGAATGCCTTCAATCACCTCCTGTCCTGCAGGAGCAGCAGAGCACAGGGGCAGCATCCCCACTCAAAACAGGCTTACACAAACCATCTGCCCAGCCCTGGCTGGCCACAGCTTGATATTAGTTAATTCTCCCAGTTGAAAACCTTGCCTGAAGAGTTTCCAGTAATGCTACAGAATTCCAGTGGCAGCCTGGGTATTCAGCCAAGTGAGGAATCCTTAAGACAATGCTGTAACTCCTGAGAGCCCAAGGTAAACACAGCTCTAAACTCTGGACAATGAGGCAGGCATCTGGAATTTGGTTTCTGAATTGCCTGGTTGGCTGATTTGCTTAATATTAATGCAAACCTAAACCTATTAATGCAAACCTAACCTTGACATCAGGGCTTCTCCAACAATAGCTGAAAGGTTTCTGATAACTGGGCTGTCAGCCACAGAGACAGGAGCTTCAATGCAAAGCCTGGGGAAGCCAATATCAGGTTGCATCCCTTGAGCTTCAGGCCTTATTTAAAAAACAAAACCAACACACCCACACCAACAAACAAACCACAAAAAAAACCAAAACAACAACAAAAAACAAAACAAAAAAAAACCCACAAACAAACAACAAAAAAACCAACAACAACAAAAAGAAAAACTAACAACAGCATTTGAATCTGCTCATTTGTACAACCCAGAATAAATGTAATGGCGAACCCAAAGAGTGACAAGGAGCAGTGACTCCCTTGTTACTTCATCTCTTGGCCAGACACACCCAAGATCATCCTGTCTTGCACTATTTCTTGTGATCATTGGGACTGAATTCAGCAAACAAGACTTGACTTTATATTTGCTGGGCTAGTCAGTTAAGACTAGGAATGAAACCATGGCAAACAGAAGGAATAGAAAGGAAAAGCTTTTCTTTTCCAGTTTTGGTACAGCTGCTAGACCATCTTAAGCTCTGTCATGTAACTTCTCTCACCCTCAAATTATATAAACCCAGACACACTTCAGTGTTTTTCCAGTGCTTTCAGCCACTTTCTGAAATGCTTTTTTGCTGCTGAAAGGCTTTTCATGTCTGAATAGAGCTGGTGAAAGAGAAGAAATGCAGGTGTCCAGCTAGATGTGCATAATAAGCAAGTGAGTTAGAGGTAAAATTTGCACCCAGATCCTGTGTAGGAACAAGCTCTACATGATTGATCCTGGTGGGAGTAGTGCTTCTACTTTCACTTCAAATCATGGCCTGCATGAAGGGGGTTATTTTCAAATACTTACATTCCTTAGTTTGTCTTAGTTCAGGTTTAGTGAATACTCTTGTAAATAGTCACAGATGGTACAAACTATCAGCTCAATTTATGCTCATGCTGGACACTTCAGAAATGGATACAAACCACTACAACAAACAAAACAAACAAGCCAAAAAACACCAACCCCCCAAAATCCAACCAAAATAAACAACAACAAACCAAACACCCCCAGCCCCAATCCCTGCCTTTGGTGTTCTATAAGAAATTAGCCTAAAACAGACACTGACAATGAGAGACCAGCTGAGTCCCATCAAGGGAATAAAAGATGACATTGCACTCTGAGGAGGGATGCCAGTAGTTGGCTGTTATAACCTTCTAATTATTTTAAGGTCTGCTGAAAAGATTCAAGTCCTGTATCTGCCACCTATGTGAGAACACAGCACCCAGCAGCTGTTCAGCAGGAGGGTGACACGAACACCATGACTGGCAGCTGAAAGTGAGTGCTGAGAGCATTTCTCCCCCAAGAGAGAAGTTTTCATCTTGCTCCAGAGCAGGACTCTGCTGAGCTAAGCTGTACCACCCCACCCAGCACAGCTCAAGGGAAGGAGGTCACAGCCCCAGCAATATTTTTTCGTCATGGTTCTCTGTGGACTAACCAAGTCCCACCTTTTAAATCATGGCACTGAGAGCAGCAGAGCTTATCATATTCATATTAATGGCATATTTAGTGCTGCTACCAGCTCTTTCCTATTGAACAAGTGCCTCTAAACTCACCATTTGCCATTTCTCTGCCTGACTCTCAGCGAACAGCAAATTAAAAATTGTGTCACTAAGGCACCAAGATACCAGAAACTCCCCCACTGTCAGAAAACTGCTGAAAGTAGTGCCATTAATAAAGAAAAGCTTCAGACTCCTGTGTCTACCTAACCATGTCAGAAGGAAGCAAGCAAAGGAGCAGTCAGCCTGCAGTCCCGAGCTGATCTCACTGCTATCTTGTTGACAAAGCAGAACAAATGGCTGCTGTTCAAAGTAGATCCCTGAGGGAATGGGTGAAATCCCAATTCTCATACCTGGCAGCTGCTATTTCACCAAAGGGTATATTGCCATCTAGCAAAGGTTAGAATCATTTTCAGAATACTCAGTTCTTGCTCATCTGCAAAAGGCAGATTAATACTGAGTGCATGCTATACATATTCAACAAAAGAATATTCCAACATGTCCATTTGCATATTCGGGAGAAAGGCTAGAGTAGAGATTTTCACACTCTTCTCCCTTAAAAACACATTTTCCAGAGTCCCCTTTGCTACAAGTTCGTGTGATTTAGAGAAAAGAGCAATCCCGCAACTCAGCTCTGGGATGGCCTGGATGTCACAGGGCATCCCAGCACCTGGCCACAGCACCAAACCCAGATCAAGGTGCCAAGTGAAAACGCACATCCTTCAAACTGGTACCTTACAAAGGGGTCAGTGCCACCACTGCCACAATATAAATTGAGAGATGCAGGCATCACCTCCCGTACTTAAACAGCAGCAGACCATGAACAAGCTGGTATTGCATGACATAAAGTGAGATACAACAAGCATACACACTGCTACAGAAAAGTCTGGGACATTTTTTTAAGTTACAAAATGTGACTGTTCATCCAGGAAGCCTTCAATTTTGCATTTTCAAGTGTCATTTCAGATTTTATGTTCTGTCATAAATCTCAGCCATTTGTTCAGCTACATGGCCTCATGCACAGATTTTAAAACATACTTTTATGCAAGTGTCCAGCACACAGACTCCAGCTAGCCTGAAAGACAGGAGTTAACTAACAACTTTAATGAGGTCAGGAAGGCTTTATAATTCTTACAGCTACTCCTCCTTTGATTGAAACTATTAATGGAATTATAAAAAATTAAAATTTAGGCATTCTGATCACCGGTTGCTGCAGTCATCCAAGTGGCAGCTTAGTATTCATCTATCGTCCTTCACAGGTTGCACAAAATTCAGTAGGTAACGGCAGATAGAGATCGAGAAAACTCAGACAGTAAAGTGTTTTAACAGCTTCAAGCTATTTCTACATTGCCATGCTGTATGAAGGCGTTGCTGATAAAAAGAATGCCATATCAGTCTTTCAGCTAATATGAAGTTATACAACTGAATTGAATATAAAAATGAAAGCCTTAGTATCTGTCAGTTAAGTATTAGCCTGAGTTAGTCTCAGAAGAAGATTAAAGTTTAATGGACTGTTTTGATCATGCAGATGTAATGTGAGCCCAATTCACGCTTGCTTTGCTATAAGATTTTTTTTTCATTATTTTTTTTAAGCCTATCCTGGGGACTTGTTGTCCTGATATGAATTGCTCATGGAGGAAACCATGTTCAGGTCTCAGCTGTAAGACTGCATTAATCTTACAGAATCTAGGAACAATATTACATATTTCTGAACACAATTAATGGCGATTTAGAAGCTTGTTCACAGGCTGACAAAGAAATAATCAAGATTGAGCCTTTTTTCCAAATCAGAAGAAAGCAGGCTTTTAAAATCAATGGCAGCCAAGAAAGTGATGACTAATCCTCCTCAGTCTCAGTTCAGTTGTAATTATTCTGTAATACAAATATGTGATGTATGTAAAATACTGTAAATTACATAACTGATTAAATATTTCTGTGAGATCTCCCATCACAAACTGATAGAATATCAGCAAATAAATAGCAATGCTAGAAAATGAGGAGATAGCAGAGAATAAAATGGTTTCTTTGCCTCAGTGCTGATTTCAGAGCTATCCAGCACAGAAGCCTCATCAGTGGATTTTCTTCATTGAACAAAAGCACATTTTGTTTATATTATACTGCAGAGTCACTGGTATATATAGTGGTAGCTGTGGTGCATTTGCTGATCAAACTGGTTGACAAGCCTCAGTTAACTTTACGTAAAAGAGCTGGTGAAGACATTTAGAGAGGGAACTCACCCCCAGACTGACCCCCAACTATGCAAAGCTACGGATGTATTCTGCTTCTTCATCTGTGCTTGATCCTTTGTCACCCCATTTTCAGCACATTCATTATCTGTGTGACTTGGCTGCTATCAATACATTCGTGCTTTCGATTTACTCAAGACAAACTTCCAAGGAAACAAATGTCTGAGTGAGATAATACTGCTCAGTGCAGTGTATGGGAAAGTAGGTAGCCAGAAGATTAATTGCTGGTTTTTAAAATTGAGTAGGAAAAGAAAAAACAAAATACAGGAATAAACTTTCAACGATCTGGTGAAGAAAACACTGTTACAGAACCTCCATGTATTCCATATTCATCAGTTCTCTGGGAAATGGAACAAACATCAAGATGCCAACGGCAGATAAACATAAGTCCTCCTTAAACAATAATAAGCATATAAACCCTCAAGAGGAATACAGGAAAATGAGCAGTGAAAGCAACCACTTGGTGAAAACCCATGCTGACAAACTTGTATCATGAACAGAAAAACAGTGAGTGCAGACTCAATTCAGGTAATTTCTTAAAACTTGGAATAATTCTGGAAAGTGGTGCAGTGTGACCAACAAAAAAAGCAAAATAAGACTGGCAAATACTTGTCACTTCTGAAAACTCCACTGACTGGAGAAAACAGTTTCTAAAGGATTATACAGCAGATTTTGTGTCCAACAAAACAGATTGTTGTACCCGTGAGGGCTTGAAGATACCACGCTGCTGTGTGTGCCCCTTGACACCATATCAGGAGCAGGCTGATGCAAAGGCTGGCCCTGAACATTGGGGTTTCTAAAAGCATGCACAGATAGGTTTTTACAGAATCAGAACCCTGGAGGTGACAAAAGAAACAGATCAACCTACACCCAGCCAGAGGGATTTTGGCAAAACATGTTCCCTGTAGAACATGCCAAATATGGCAATCCTAATAACATTTGAAACAATTCTACCAGTAAAATTATGGTTGTTCTTCAGCTGGAATTAACAAAAGTTCATGGAAAAGTATCCTGAAAGAAAAAGACATTTCAAGATTAATTAAGCACCACCTTTAAAAGACTCATGAACATATGAATGAGAGATCCAGAAATGCAATAGCACTGTGTTTATTTCCATGAAACAGAACATTAGAGCAAAGGGTGATACTCACAAAAGATCTTTTATAGGTGGGAAAGGCCTACTATATAATTTATACACCACAGGCATCTTTTAGAGTAATTCCAAGTTTATGTACCTTTACAATGTCTTTACACATAAAAATTATATACAAGCCATCTTCACAGTTATAAACAAGGCATTTATGGCAAAACAAGCAAACTTTCTTGGAAGGATTATTCTATTTCAACATATTAAATATAGTGAGAAGGTTATCTAATTTGTTCTCTTTCTTTTCAAACACAGCTTCTTTGGCTGAGCCCTAGGGAAACAAATATATTTCTGAAGCAGGTAATTTTTAAGAGTCAAATATCAATGACATATTAAAAATTCATCTCATTTTTCAAGAGGAAGAAAAAACAGCTAAGTGGCTTGTTCATCATCAGCACAGGGAAAAAAAATAGGTAAAGATGGAAGAAAAGAGCAAAAACTTCTTCATTTAGTGATATGGTCTCCTGGTTTATGTATAATTTTCCTATTACTAACCTCAAATTTCAGGGGCAGATTCCAATGCACACCTCTAGCAAGTCACACACACTTTTTTTTTTTCCACACACTCGTTTTCAGAGCTCTGCTCTCCCTGCCCAGCAGCTGCAGTTTGGGCAGCAGCAGTGCCACAGTGCCAGGCTGCTGTGGCCAGCTGGGATCCCTGCTGGGGTCACTGCCCCTTCCAAACTCTGTGTTATTGCAGCACAACACCGGCAAAACAGATGAACGCAATGGGGATCTCAGCGCACCATCAAAACTCAATGAAGAAATCAATCTCATGCAAATACAATCTGATTAGATGGTAATGATTAATGATAATGAAGAACTTGCTTATTCATCTAAAAGCTCATGTATTTGGGTTAAACTTTGTATTTGACTAAGATCTTGAAAAAGACCTTGCAAAACACTTGGATTTTAAGGCACTGCACAAGAAGACACACCTTATGAAGTAGTACAGACATGGGAAATTTAACTTCATCAAAGAAAAAACTATTGTTATCCAATTCTAGCATGCTGCTCTTACCAAGCAATCTGAAATCACAATAGCTTATCAGTAAATGAGAAGAAAACATCACTGGTAATTTATTGACATTTGAGACAACATGTCTGTTCTTATTAACTGAAGAGTAAAAAATATCACTGACATCTTAATGCCATTAATGATTTCAACTAATGCTTAAAACAGGAGCTCCCTACCAACTCCTACACAGCTTTTCCTGAGGGTGCTGAAAATTCAGTATAAACAATTCCAGTTCCAACAGATCTGCTGTAACAAATCCGAACTCAGCAAGGGACAGTTAATTTTCCTTCGTACAGAACAGTTCCCAACACACCACACTGACAACAAAAGTGCTGCAAGTTCCACATTGGGACCGTTTGGTCTCTGAAATTCAAGTTGATAAGAGAGCAGTTCTACTACTGCAAATCTCCCAGGCTGCTTCCAGGGCATCCACACTACGCAGAGCTACTGAAGACAGAATCCCACTCTGTTAAATGCAGCCCTTTCCATCCTGTGTGTCTGCTGACAACTATTTATTGAGTTCTCCATTAACAGCCTTCCAGAGCCATGTATGCCACTAATATCAGAAGTAACAGAAAGGTTTAGGCTCCCACTACTGAAATATAATGCATGATAAAATCTCAAAAGAAAGATTTTGAAGTGGGTACAAAAGTACCACAGAACCCTGCCCCTTCTCAACTGCTTGAAGAAAATATTTCATCTCTAGTCACAGAGATGAAAAATACACCTAGCATTGAGCCAAAGCAAATTACACATTGACATATAAATTAATTCATAAGTAATCTGGTTTCGCAAACGATTAAATTGTTTCAAAATTACAAAAATTAGTCACTTTAATGTTCTTTAAAAAGATTGATTTTATTCCCTTCTCCAGACTATCTTTTTAAAAACATCATCTTGTCTTCTTGTGGCCCAGAAAAAAAAAACAGAAGAGGAGGGAGACTGCAAACTCTTTCCCACCCAATTGTATTAGATACTGATCTCAAATACAGGAATTAAGCATCTTGAATATTATTACCGTAACTGAAATCTCAGCAAACATGACAGTGATTTCCAAGATAGCATCCCAGGACTGCACATTGGAGTTGGATTCATCTGTGTAATATTTCTTGCTGCCCTTTACCAATGCCAACAGAACATGAAGCATATTCTGTGTGACAGGAATGGAATGGCTTTGCCTCTCTTTCTGCCCAGGATGTACCATAGATCAAAGTGCTCCTGGGTGGATCATCCAGGAGTATTAAACTTATCAGTAATCTGTCATTCCTTGTTCATGCTTCATGACGTGTTAGACTGTCATTTTATTGACTCCATCATCTCTTGGGGTTTTTGTGTTTTGGGTTTTTCTGGGGGGGAAGAATATTTTTGTTTTCAAAGATTAATTATAGAAGCGTAGTGGAACTGCTTACACATCTACACCAAAAAACTCTCACATGCGTGGCGTTTTAATTTGACCACTGTTCATATCCACAGTTTTGAAAATCTCCAAGGAGAAGCCTGTTTATAATGCTGGAGTCAAAAAGAAGTTTAAATGAATAAAACAACATATGGCTAGATAAGCAAATTATAGAACAAGAAATCAAAGTCATAGATGATGGCACTGTTTTGACAAGTGTACTTAAATAACATTAAATTTTCTTATTCTTATAAAATGTATCAGGAATATTGTGATTAGTTTGATGGGAATAAGCTCTGACAGAATTTGCTTAAAAAAAGATATGGTTTACACTTTAGGGGAAAATTAATTTCTCCATAATATTTTAGCATAGGGATTCTCTGGAAACATGCGACTTCAAATGAGGAAAATTTAACCAATAATAATAATCCTACTATTTTTATAATTCTTACTTTAACTCTATTCAGACATCTACAGAAGGAGGTGGACACCACAGAACTTTAAAAAAATGCCAAAAAATAAATTATTCTAGTAAAAAACTTTTTGCCTTGCAAATCTAACAAGCTTTTTTACTTGGACAGACTCCAAATGCTGTTACAGTTGTGCATCACTGAGATTAATGGTGATGTAAAGGCAGTTGTGAATTTTATTACAGGAATGTACTAATGTATTGTCTAGGGGCAGCAAGCAAGCACTGGCAAGTATTTCCATGTCCTAATTCCTGGTAACAAAAATTCAAAGAGTTTGAAACTAGTACCTGGGTCGAATATAAAGTTTGATATCATGCACTTATTTGACCTGGAAATCAAGAGCACAGGACACAATCCTAAGTCCTCAGATGCACAACTGGTCTCTCCAATCAGAGCACAGTGAAGTTATTTCCGTGCACTTGAGTTTTACCTTGAAGAGGATCCTGCTGACATTAAAGTTCACATTAAAGCTCACAATTTCACATAGTACTTTGATTTTGAAAACTCATTTTGCTGTCATTTCATCTATTACCCCAAAATTTTTTGGGGCTTAGCAAAGACCAACCAGCAGGAAAAAGGATTTCTTATCTAGCCACAGCCACACATAGGCCTGCCATGCCAGATGGCTTTTATAGGGCATATATACTCCTCATGCTTTTGCAACAACATCTCTCTTTTCTGACATCCACCTCCTCCTTCACTATTATTACAATATCACTAGGCAGAGAACCAGGGAAGAGAAATAAGGACTACTGTCTTCTTTAAATTCACTGCATGTTACTTTGTAAATGAAGCATAAATACACCCTTCACACACGAACTTTTGAGGATTCCTCATGCTCCTCTGCAGATTTCAATGCCATCTGCAAGAATCTGGCTGGTGCAAGAGTAAGGAGAAAGTCTGGGCCACCACAGAGTTGCTGCACAAACCAGAGCTGTGCAGTGCTGTGAGACAGAAGCAGGACAGCTTCCACGGGGCAGCATACAATAACCAATATTTATTGTGTTTGCTTTGGATCATTAGCAGAGAAGTCAACATCTCCCACACATACCAGCTGTCTGGGCTGTCCAGAGGTGCTCCACTGAGCATACAACCATAGAACTTGGAGATAAAAATGAGCCAGCCCAAGCCTTTTCAGAATGGAATTGTTTCTTGCACAGACCCTCCTTATGGCTTCTGTAGTTTAGAATTAAAAGCCCCTGAGAATAACAAACTACCTGATATTCAGCTTACCTTCCCCTTTTTCTTAATTTCCTCTTGATACTCCTAATTATTTTACCATGTACCACACTAATTGGTGTTCACACATGGCCAACTCAGCTACAGCTGGTCAAATTTACTGTGTCACACACCTAGCACAATTTCAGATTCTTTAAAATTCCAGTTGTGTTTGTTAAGCATTGTCTATAGGCAGGAAAATACAACTTCACTATTTTCACAGTTTTCTGGACTCCCTTTTTCCCAGAGTTTGTTCTGAAGAAAAGGCAGGTTGTCAATTTGCATTTACCTGTTTCCACCTCTTCTTCCCATGCCAATTAACTGAAACTACCACAGATGCATTTAGACACTGTCACAAGAGAAAATCCCAAAGAGTGGAGAGAAGTCTTCCACTCACATCCCAAACTACCTCCAGACATCCAGGATTAATCTACCAGCACTTTTATGACACCAGTACCAGATAATAACTGTATTTCATCAAGAAAGGAGCAGTTTGAAAATGTACCAAAAACTCACATAAATATCTGCATTAACACCATGGTAAATGCATTCTAAAATGAGCTATAGTAATTCTATGCTACTAAAAACTTCCTTGTTATATAATTGTTTTACAAATTTAAGGTATGATTGTGAGCTTGTGTGACATATCTCCAATGCAGGGAATTGCCAGCAAGCCATTCTACCAGACAGGAGGCCAGGTGATGTAACCAGGGTTTTAGGGACAATCTGTATGAAAAATAAAGCAAAATCATGCTCACACCAAACCACGGAAAATTTCTTTCTCCAGAAATTAACTTAGAGAATTCTTGTAAATCATACAAGTTATAGAGTTTAAGCAAAGGATTGCATAGACTCATATAAATGTCTTGTCCCTCCACTATGAAGGCAGCACCTCCTTTCTCCCTGTGTGTGATCAGCAGGAGCAGTGATCTCAGGATCAGGATGTCAGAGGACAGCACACCCCTGAGAGATGCAGGCTGAGCTCAGCTCCAGGCACTGCCCCAGGGCACAGGGGGTAACCAGTGCAGGTTAACACACAGCAACCTCTGCAGCAAGTCTCTAAGCATGCTGATGAGAAAATGACTTTTGCCTGAGGCAAACAGGTGTTTGTGGGTGTCCCCAGGCCCTTCATCTCTCCATGTTTCCCTGGGAAAAGTGTCTCCTCCATCAGAACAGCTGTACACAACAGGAGACCTCATTAGAAATGCAAGGCTTACCAAAGCAGAGGAGCAAGGCTGTGCTGACTTGCTGAGTTCTGTTTTATCACCATGTGAGTTTACAAAACAGGTCATGATGTAACTCAAGTTTCACAGGTTTATACAGACTGAAAATCAGGCAGAGGAATCCCAGGGCAGGGAGCCACAGGAGGGAAAGGTACCACGGGATGTTGCGCTGTGGCCAAGCAGAAGGCATCAGAGGACAGATTTGCATCACCACAAAGGTGTTGGGTCTTTTTTGGGTAACAAAAAAAGTAAATAACACTTAATTTTGTTTACTATAAAAGGCTTTCATTGAACCAAATAGGGAAGATAAATATTATTAATGATCTCTATTAATGTGCTGTAAAACTCCGAGTGTATTGCCAGCCCCCCACCAAGACCTCCCTGGCAAAGTGTGGTGTCACACCCCAGAGAAAGAAAAACATCCAAATCCAAATTTAAGGGACACTGCTTCAGTGGCTGCGAGTAGAACTAAATAAATAATTCCATTAATCCAGCACTTCTAGCACACTCAGTCCCACAGAACTGTTTGCACAGTTCTGAACTGCTCAAGGGCTGTCAAGTGGATCTGAACACACAGAAACCAATCCTTTATTTCAATTGTTTCAAAATGCTTCAGATTATGTGGTATCTAACAAACTACACCTAAAATTTAGCAATATGCTTTTTTTAAATAATATGGCACATTTTTGTTGTGCATGCAATATTTGTGGTTTATTTTTTCATTATAGATGGCAACTGATATTGTATATTATTACAACATAGGAAATATTTACCTATTTTTGCATCATGCAAATGAGATTTCCACACATTAAAGAAATTTGATATTTCTTTATAGATTTCTGATTATTAGTAGCATTCATTGCCATTTGACTGTAGGGAGAACAAAACAGGAAGAAATAAATTCACCTTATTGTACTATATTGAAATTAAACTCAAGCTGTAAAGCACAGATTATTTCATTTCAGAGGAAAAAAACCAAACGCAGAGCTGAGAGGCAGGATGACATTTTTAAGAATTATGTAAGAAAAGAAGTGATAATGAATAAAAACATAGCAATAATAGAAATACTAGCCTGTGCTCATTGACACAGGAAATACCTAAATCTGAACATTGCACAGGCCATGGCACAGTCCTGGGAAATTGGGGTGCCGAGGGAAAGTTGGACGTTTCTTGGGAGGAGAGCAGACCATGGAACTGCACAGTCACCCCATGGTCACCCTGAGAAGAAGGGTGCAGCTGGTGCTTCCAAGTCCTGTTTCATACAAGGATCCCAAGACTTCAAGAAGGACAGTTGTGCAAAGCAGATTTTGCCTCTTGATCTGCTCTAAGCTCCCTGAATCCCAAACGAGGCAGACACCAGGGCAATACATAAATGTCTGTATCTCACGCAGTTGGGTATTATAAATATTTCTAGGGGGGCAGTACTGCCTTCAGCCACATATTCTTACATAATACAGCATTTACCAAACATGCTGGGCTGTGATTTATCAGAGGTGACCCCACAGTTCTGCTGGGGGCAGTTCTTGTGCTGTGCATGTTCCAGTTGACACAGTGAAATTACATTTTCGTCTGAATCATCCACATTTAAAGGATTTTTTTTCTCCTCCTCTTCTTGTGTCTCCACACAAGAGCACTTCCAAGGGTAAAGTTTATGTTGGATGTCTCTGAAGTTCAGAGCTGCCCTGAACGTTCAGACTCAAAACAAATATATCTTGATAAAATGTTTTAGTAGATCCAAATTCCAGTTTTTTAAGAGGTTTGTTAGCCTTTGTTTTGGCCCATTCCTATTTTCAAGGCCCAGTCCACCCATCTGTATTTATGTGCAGTTCAGACAGCTTTCAACACAGTGTTGGGATTTTTCATATATACATATTAAAGAAAAAAAAAAAGGCAATTTTAGTTTTAAAATGCAATCTGTCCTTGGTGTAGAACTGGCAAGAGTGTGGATATAAAGCTAAAACGATCAGACCACATAAACTTAATAATGTGGTGCAAAGCAAGAACATTTAATTGATAGAGTGCAGCTCAATATATAATCACAGTGCCATGAGTGAAGCTGTAAGGTAGCCCATTAGTTCTTGGTGGGCTTTCTCAAGAGCTTCATTCACAAGCCTATTAATTAGCTGGGGTCCTTCAGTGTCCACTATTCAGATTTAAATCACTTGTTTCCCATTAGTGTGTTCTATGCACTGCAGGCCCATAAAATCAGACATTAATACTTCCATCAGCAGGGCTTCTGCAAGTCAGCTTTAATTATTACAGGTAAAACCTTCCTAATCTTTGCAAACAATAGTGATTAAAATAAAATGAAGTAGAAATTCAGGGAGAGTGTTAAAGACTGGAGTATGTTATGATAAAATGCCATAAAGTTTACTCCATTTAATAGGAAAAATCAATATATTTTTTTAAATGTCAGAAAATGACATGGTTTTTCAAGGAAATTCAGACAGTAAATAGATAAATTTAAGAGCTTTTCAAGTTCTTTAAATGTTGCATTTTTCATCATATCCTTTCTAGACTTTGTATCAAGTTCACATGAAAAAATAAGCCACACCATAGGGCTATAACCGACAGCAACATTTGCTGTGTCACACACACAAAGTAATGATATTAAATTATATTTAATTACTTTTAATATTTAGTTATACATTTAAAGTGAATACTTCCATATAAAATGAATTACTGTATTATTTAATGTCATCTTCCTCACTTATATTTGAGCACAGCTTTGGTTTCATTGTAAACTAAGACCTAAAGCTGCTACTTAAATGAAACAGGTTTTTTATAACTTAACTAAAGACTGGATTTCAGTTGCAATGAAAACAACATTTTGTTGGTTCAGCACTGGGATAAAGTCAGAAAACCTTACAGATGAAAGGGAGGAAAATGCTTATTGCAACACCTCTGAATTAGAGAGTGTCTTGCATGAAAAGACACTGCTGGGTAGCATTCAGGAATTGCTAAGAATAGATAAAATGAAAGAGATAAAAATCCATATCCTGCAATGAAGTTGAATGCAGAATTCCACAGATGCCAACAGAAAACTATCAAGGTGTGGCAGGCTTGGGGCCAGAGGCAGAACTTTCAAAGATACTTTGAAGATGACACCAGATTTTGAGAATCCAAAATTTAAAAACTTCACAGTGACTACCATGAAACATTCGGTTCCATTGTGGAAACCATGTAAAATAAAGCTCTGTAAATTAATGAAGCCCAATGTTTCGTTCTTGCTACAGTGTTATTAAGCAAAACACCCAGCAGATGCAGTAAATAAAAATCCCAATTTGGCAGCTGACAAACCTCCCTTACACTCTATTCTGGCACCACAGCTTTGCTCACAAATACATTTTGCTGTGTTCTTTCACTTGCAATCGCTGCTCCTGTTCACTGAGAGCTCTGAAGATCTCTGGAAGTCTCAGGAAGCAGAAAGTTATTACCTGGGGTGTGCTGTCAGGACTGAGACCTGCAGGGCAGCTCCACCCTTCCATGTGCCACGTCCTACAACAGAGCTCTGCAGCTCCTGTTTCAGTGCTGCTCTGCCCAGGAACGCTAGAGAACACTTGTACTGAACACACATCTATTTACAGTATGTCAGTCACTGCCTCTCAGTATAATAACAGTAAGCTCCACATACTCACAGGGAAATACTTCTCATAAACACTCCTGGATGGATTTTGGAGGCTATTCCTCTTCGCAGTAAAGAGCCAAGGCTACACATACCATCACTGTTCACAACAAATAAGATCTAGAACAACAGATGTTCCTTTCTAGGTGGCAGCATGAACTCTATTTTTGGGCTTTGAAGTAGAAACCACCGACCTTGAATTAATTCACATAATCATTTTGACACTGCTGAAATCTATATGACACTTTCCTGCTCAGGTGAAAGAATCCTGAAGCCTGCAGTAGTTCGTATATAACATCACATGCTTTCCACCATCACCTTCCACCTTCAGCAAAATCATTTACTGTCTTTCACTCTAAAGGTTTATTAATTTGATCAAGGGCAAAGGATAGGTAGTATGTTCCACCAGTTAATAAAGTTTATAAAGCACTAGGGGATCTACTTGGATGAGAATCATCACAGAAATGCAAGACTTAATCAGACCAAAACCCGCTGCTAATGCCAGAGAGATGTAAAACTCATTTAGAAATTAGAAGGGGTGGCTGAGCAAGCAGACAAAATTGAAAAGTTTTATTATGAGACACAGGTGCAAAGACTTTTAACCTAAGTTAAAGTTAGGCTTTTAAGGCTTAGAAAGAAAGTACTGTGAAATGCATTTGAGGTGAATAGTTGAAAGGCTATTCAGACATAAAGCATGCGCTGATTGTAAGAATTTACAAATAGGGGGTAGGGGGTTCTGGCAGAGAAAAAATACATTTGAAAAAATATTCAAACACTGAAACTCTATCAACATTACAAGCTCTGAATTACAATAGGAGTGACAGAACTAGAGGGCTTTAAAAGAGCACTGTATAATCCAATGAGGATTCAAAGTGCAGCCTTGCAGCTGGTGTGAGCAGGCTCCCCAGAGGTGTGCCTGTGTTCAGAGTGGTTCTGGACTCCCAGGCACACCCAGGCTCAGTAACAGCAGATCCACGTGTGCAACAGCATTCACCTGCCAATAAACCAACGATACTGAAAGGGAGCTAAAGAAGGAAAACACTCACTGCTGCACTCCAAGACAACTCCCCTGGTTTCAGTGCTGTGGGGTTTATTTTGAAAATAAATGGGGTGGTGTAACAAGTGTTATTACAGTGCCATCTAGTGCAAATGAGGCCTTGGGATGAAGATGGCAGATGGTGAAATATCTGCACCCAGATAATCACCACTGCCTGGGGAGGGAAGCCTCTCCACTGGGGCCATGGTAGCTCTTTGTTAGGAGTTAGGGAATCTGGCTTAATCAGAAAAATATTTCCAGTCTTGCCTTTAGGGTGAATTGTCACTCTGAAATCAGTGTCACACATTTTAAGTATCACACATTTTAAGTGTCACAATATTAAGTGTGTGGATTATGTGCTGGGCTACTTTTTCTCCGTCATAGTTACTTGCTTCTTCCTCTAACACACAAGTGAGAAGATTTTTGTGCTGACAAACTGAAAAAGGTCTGAACATGAGCAAAATAGAACTCTGATTTGCTGGAATGAGAAAAGGCTATGATCATCTTAACAAGTAATAGTCTGTGAAATACTCACTAGTTAGACAGATGAAGGCTTGGGCATGGGCCGACTTTGTACCTACAACTGCTCACAGAACAGAGGAAGCCCCTTTCTCTCATGATACCTTAAATATTGACAAGGTGGTCAATCCATCAGCTGAGAAGGAAAGAGAAGTAGTGGTTAACTGTTGCTTCTGCTAAATTCTAAAGTGAAACACTTAGTCTTAACCTATGGAGGTTTTGCAAATTCTTTGAGGAGGACATAGAAATTTCAGCTGCTCACAAATCTACAAAGAGAGTCTGGTTAGTTACTGTGGATGCTGGTGACCTTAGGTCATCTCAATCAGATCCTCAGGGGAGCTCTATGCAGAAAGAGCCACTGCAAGATGCTGCCTTTAATACAGAACTTTCTATCCATCTTTTGTAAAGACAGATTTGGGTCCAAAACGAGAATGTCTGTTCATATCTTTGCTATGCAAGTGACAAATACTCATTAAATCTGCAGTAGTTTCCATGTGAACCCTGGAGACAAAAAAAAAAGAAGTTCTAAGGCGCAGCTGCCATTCCAGCTTCAGAGCAGTTTTATTCACTTAACTTCCTTCAAAATTATAGTCTTGTATAAATTTTGTGGGCAATACAGAAAAGCATAAAACTTCCTATAAAAATTATGAGAGAATTGCTTTGTGACACATGAGCTGTCCCTGTTCCTTCCAAGGGAAGAGCACCCAAAATCCATAGGTTGAGCAAGGACAGGGTGTGCAATTCCACTGAGAGCAGTGGGAACACAGCTCCTTGCAGCAATGCATGACAAGTTTCACTCTGGCTACACCCACTGCCCCTCACTGGTTGATGTCTGACCTCTGCAGCCTGAGAGGTACAATCAATCCTGCTTATTTTACACCAAATGAGAAAATTCCTCTTGAAATCACAAACCACCAAGGGGGAGCAGCACACTTCTCTCCTGCCTACACCCCAATAAGCACACACACACACAAGTGTACTTTCTAAGAGAAGTCAGTGATACCATTGCTGCCTTCCTAGCAGCCATGATGCATGCAAAAAACCTTTTCTGTATTTCTTTACTTCCTTAAGTTCTTCATGCAGTGATTCACAAAAGTAATGTCTGGGCCCACCATAGCTTTGTCAGATGGTCTCAACGCCCAAAAGCCAAAACAAAGGAGAAGCTGGGTTAGTCTGGACCTCTCTGATCCTGAGCTGGCCAGAGACTTGTTTTACGCTCTGGTCAAACTGCACTTGTAGCTATCCTTCCTGCATGGAAGAAATTCAACATTTTTCTTCTTCACTAGCTTCTTCCACTTAGATATTCTGTATACAGAAGTCCCATATAAATCCCAACCCCTTTGTTTGGCCATTTATGGCTCCCTAGAGTCATATTACAATAGCTTTGATTAAAATACAAACCAAGTGAGTAATTGCAGGCTTTTTAATTTTACAGTGTCAGTTTGTCATTGTAATGGATATGTTGGAACATGAAAGTCTCTTAATGAATTAAAGGAAATGCATATTTAGAAGGACTTAAAACTGCCCATGACCAGCAACCTCATACACTCACACAAAAATAAGAGAGGGAGAACAACTTTTCTTGTCAGTGATACAAACCCTTAATAAAAATGACGAACTGTATGTCCTCCTCATGGCAATTCTCAAAGTGCCCTGAGGCTTCATTGAATATCATTAAGCAGAACTTTTGTGAACTTATTTTGAACAGGGTCTTCCATCTCTATATATCCAAAATGCTGGGAAAAAAAGTTATTTTTACAACAGAGTTGAATAGAAAATAAAAAGCAAAGTGCTTAGTTAATAAAGTTTATCCCCTCCAATCTGTAACATCTCAAATTAAAAACCCTTACATTTCAGGAATGTTTGTTTCCAGAAAGCAGGTTCTTGTTTTCCCTCCTTTGTGCTGTTCATCATTCAGAGTGAATTTCTCAAAAGACACAGTGAAAAGCACATTGTAGTGAAGGTGCTGGAACATCATTTTTATTGTGAAGACCTAATGAGTAGATCTAATCACACTTGGACTACCCCTCTGATAAGCAGAGCAAACCCAAACATCATTAAGGAAACTGATAAATTTGTCCTGATGCACACACCAAACATGTAGGAAATCCATTCTGACAGCTGTTGTAAATGGCAAAATCCATGGCTGAGTATTTTTTGTTATTTAAAGGGCAGCTGAGTAAAATAATTATTATGGATTTACACACATATCTCAAAAGTAACACTGGCTGGTAGAGGGCATTTCATAAAGGAGAGAATTGCTCCCATCCCATCCCTTTGAATTTACCAGTCTATAAAAAAAAACAATAGGTAACAGCAGATCCACAGTGTCACTGCTGAAGTCATGTCACATAGTATTTATACAGCATTGTCAGGACCACTATTATTCATCACATAATATGGACCAGATTAAACTGAATTTTGTAACAAAACACCTCTTTTTCCTTCCACTTTATGCATGAAAATTCCATGCATGTGTGTGTGCACAAATGCAAAAATGAATTAAAATTTTATCCCTTTCAGGGAAGGCATTTCTGGGCATTAGAAAAGGAACAGAGCTTAAAAATAAAAATAAAGGAATAATAATAATAATAATTTTTAAAAGACCAGAAGCAAAATGTTTTTCTGCATATTTCAGAGCTACCAAGGCAGGAGCAGAGCATTTTACATGGCTCATTGCTCCCCTCCCAGTGTCTCTTGGCATAGACACATGACTCGTAAAGATTTCTGGATTTAGTGGTCTCTGCTTTACATGGCAAAGCAATTTCTGCAGTTGAAAAAGCAGAAGATAACAGTACACTAAGCTGTTTAATGCAGCTGTGACTCTTGCTTAGACATCCTCGGCAATTTGTCAAGTTGCACTGTCAGAATGACTCAATTTTTTTCCTGATTTTAGCTTAAATCCTCAGACGTGCCAAGCACCTGAAATTTGCAATGATTAGAAAGTGGGAAGTATTCAGTAAGTTCTCTTGCAGCCTTGACATCATAAGCTCACCACACACTCTGAGGATTTTCATAGCTTTTCCCTGGCATTTATGCACTGACCTTTTAGGAAAGCGTGTCCCATTTCTGATATCTCTGCTTGGACCTGGGCAAACACAGTGGCAGAGCGACAGTGGATTTGGGAAATAGACATTTATACTCTGCACCTTCCTCCACAGGGCTCCTCCCACTCAGCATACACACCAAGGTGATGTACTCTGCTGATTTCTACCCCCAACCCCACCCTTTGGGGCTCTTTAACAGTGCCAGCACCACTCCAGGTGTTACTGGAATTGTTATTTACTCACAGGGAGGGAGGGAGGACTACACTGAGCAGGAGTCAGTTCAGCAGAGCCTTGTGCACCCCCTTGCAGTGATGTGTGCCCGTGATCCAAGTGGCTTCAGTGCAGTAAGTGATGGGAAAGGACCAAGGCTGGACACGCTGGGTCCTGCCAGAGCAGCACACTCACACTGCCCTACTCAGGGAAATGATCCTAACTGGGCTTTTGTCCATAGAAATGTCCCCAGCCACATCTCTTACACCAATTTCTGCGAGCAAAAACTATTCTATGCAGTGCCTGTCAAAATGAACCTGCCACAACCACTAATTTTATAACTCTTGCAAAAATATCTCAGCTCCCCAATCACATTCATTTGGCAAACAACCTAGAATATATAAAGGAAATAGATATACTTTAATAAATTTACCTCCTTTCACTTTAATAATTTCTTGCTAAAAACCAGCTCTTTTCCCAAAAGCAGTATGTGTTCAATAAGTGTAAAATTGACTCTGCTTCCCTTTTTTAGCAAAGGGATGTGTATTAGGAAATAGAAATGCAAACAATTGTTCCTCCTGCTTGCTATTCTTTGCTCAGATACTGAAAGTCTCTCTATGAATAACATGAATTGATGTTCTTGTCAGGAGCAACAATATTTACAGAGCTATGTTACATTTAATGTTACATTGAAGATGAAATTGAAAGCAAAGATGTGATTCTAATAAAAGAGACATCGAAAAATGGAGACTGTCTCACCCTTGCAAAAACTGCTCACCTTTTGTCAAGATGTTTTCCTTAGTATTCATAAACCTTTTGTATTTGATGTTGACTATTTAAATCCATTATTACCTGTCAAAGTGGGCCTCTGCAAACATTTGTGGTATCAGAAGGAAATAAACAGCAAGTTCTTACAAAGCATAACAAAAACCTGGGATATTTCATAAGCTCTACAAAATTCCACCATTCAGTTAAGGATGTTCCTTGTGACAAACACAGAGAAAATGTTCTGAAAGGGAAATACAGAACTACTGGAGCTCCTCTGATGCCCTGGAGTGTTTCAGTGCACCTCAGGAGCTCCCAGCACAGCAGCTTTGTGCCCAGTGCTACCCATAAAACTGACACAGAGAAGATCACAGAGCAAACTGCAAAGGTTCCATCAAGACCATGGAGCACAAGAGGAAATTTCATCTGAATAAATTTATCTCCATGACTTTCAAGGTGGGAAAAACTATGGGGTCAATTCCTTCTAAACATTCTGTTAAAAAAGTAATTCCTTAACTCATGAAAGGAGAAGAATGATGCATTGGGCACACAGTGGATAGAAAAATGATCACGTTTTATTATTCACTTGGAGATCAATAAATACACCCCCACAGCCATTGAAGCTCCATCAAAACTCACAACTCATAAAATCCAAATCAAATTTCTTTTTTTTCCCCATACACAGAAGCAAAATGCACCAAAATATACCACAAAAAAAAAATCCAAGAGACGACCTAGATAGGTTTTTAAATGCTCTTTAACCAACACAACAGGGGAGAGAATTCCAGAGCCAGATACCTCAGAGCAGTGAGCTTTGTCAGCAGTGCTCTCTCCTCTCTCAAGGAGAAACCAACCCTATTCCCAAAGGAAGGAGGGAATCAGTTCAGGAGATTGTGGAACAGCCTTGCATAAACTCATCACAGAGAGAAAAAGTGTAAAACAGACCCTTTAACACAAATATTTCAAAATTATGGGCTAGCTGACACAGGCCACTTAAAAGAAAAACCCACCAAAAAACTCAAACAAACAAAACAAATCCCATAACAACAACAAAAACCCCAAACAAACAAAAAGAACAAAACAGAACATCTGGAGAAAGAGGGAAGGTGCAGGTAATATTTTACTACACATTAAAAAAAAAAAAAAAAAAGGAAAACTATTTCAAAAGACTGCTGCAGATTTTAAATATAAATAAATAAAATCCTAATGATGTTGAGTATATGTGGTAGGGACCATGCATGAATGGAGTTGATGCTTTGAACAGGTTTTTCTGTTAGAGCTTCATTCAAAGCAAACAATTTTGGTAATAAAAAAAAAGGAAAACTCTGTAGAGGAAAATACTTCTCTCTCATAGGAGTGAAAATGAAAACAGCATTCATCATATGGCTCTAGAGAATTTGGTATTAAACACTACTAGTGACAAAAGAAAAAAAAAACCAATAATTTAAACATATTTCAACTATGATATACACCCATTAAGATTCTTATCTCTCAAATTTTACATCTCTCCTTTTTTTCCTGAATGAAATAAAAAAATAGCTTATGAGGAAGAATGGAAGGCTTAAAAAGCAAATCAAATGGAATTGCAGCAGGTAGGTACAAATCAAGCCATGCTTTGAGCCAAGACAACTTTTTGAATGGATTTACATTATTGCATAACTGAAGTACTGAGCCATGATTTTGAACAGATCTGCTGAGGAGTGTATTCCCAAAGCCAAGCAGAAGATGCATAGTTACCCAGAAAAAAAGAAGTGGTCCTAATTTGTCCATGGTAACAAAGGTGTCATCCTACAAAATGCAAAAATTTGTATTTTTTGGTGAAAAGACACTTTTTTTTAATTATTATTTTAACATGCTTCTAAACTTCGTGCTTTTCTGATGAGTTTACACAACTGGCATCAGCAGACTCACAGCTCATAGCAATATTTGGTAAACCAGGCAGATGCCTAAGAACTCTCCTTTTTGTTTGAGGCAAATAATGTAATTTTCTTCTAACTGCACAGTGAAACGAGGTACAACCAATAGTCAGATACCTACAGTCAGTGCAAGAAACAAGAGAGCAACAGTAGGAAAACCACTGTACCTTTTTATAATAAATCTGAAACAGCCAAACTGCCCTTAACCAGAGGGATAAAACTCCACAAGGGCCGAAGGTTCCATCCCCCTTTGGATGAGAATTGATAGAAATACTCCAGTGGCAATGCCATTCTGTTCCTACTGGCACTTGGGACAATGCTGGTGAGGGATTCCCCCGTCAGTTCCTCCAGGAAGGTGCTGAGTCTCCAAAGCAGCCATCCTCATCCCTTCAGCAGCCCTGCAGCACACAGACAGCAGCTCTCACCCTGCACTATGAGTGTGGCCCCTGCTCCCATCTCCCCTTCAATCCCTCCCTCTCTCATCCCTTTCTCCAGACCCACAGGGATACCTGCACCTTCTCTTCCTCACACCCTGTTTGTTCTCCAGGTCACCCAGCACAGGGACAGTTTGCCCGTGGAACCCTCTTCCTCCCAGAGCTGCTCCCTGGCCCCCATTTTTCACTGAACTTGCCCAGCAAAAACAGCACAACAGCCTTCCTTGAAACTCTCCTCCACTTCCCAGTGCAGACACGTGTATTTGGAAAAGAGGTTTTCCTGAATAAATATTGGACATTGTTCAAAAACCAGTTCTTGCTACAAAGAACATAAGCAGTAATTTAGGGATATGCTTCTGTTTTAGCAAACCCAATATCTGCTTTCTAAAAGCATGATTCCTCTCCTACCAGGCTGCTGCCCAGTATATTCTGTTTCTTTTCACTGAAACTCATGATCATGCTGCGTTTTCATGTGGAGATGAAAATTGGAAAATAGGTTTACAGGTTTATTCTGTTATCTTGACAATCTGATTTTACTTTGTGATGTTTTAATCCACTTTCCATACTTTCAACACTAACAACTTCTGACAAACTTTTCCTCAACCTGGAAGATAACATCCTCATAAATGACTTTCCACTTTGTCTGAGGCTTGGAACATGAATTTATTTCCTTTTATCACTTTGTACTAAAAAGGAAGAAAATGAACCATTATTAAAAAGGGCTTTCCTCCCATCCCTTTTAATTCTCCTTAGTAGTAATAGTTTCTTTTCCTTTTATCTTTTCCTTCTGAACTACAGATACAGTCCTACTATATCACTGCTGATGCCTTTAAGCATACTATTTCAGCTCAAATGCATTCCTCAGTCAATGAAAACAAATTAAATTAGTACCTGCTGGCAAAATAAATTAAATAAAATATACAATAACACAAGTGTTAAATGTTCTTCTCTGTGCAAAACAGTAATATCCAGTGACTGACATTCAAATAAACGATTTTGTGCCACTAAAATGAAATATCCGTATCTTCTTTTTTCTTTCTTTTTAAATTTTAAGATTTTTTCAGTGTTCCAATAGAAAAAGATAATAATGTATTTTCCTACAAAGAAAAGTAAGGTAGTAGAGGACCCTCATTTATTTTTGAAAGAATTATACCCTGACAAAAATACTGGTTTTCTAGGAGCTAAAAGTGAATTTCTCTCTTTACCCACAGAAGAAAACAAAACCTGTGGAAAAAGCAATCCATGTTGTTTCCCACCCAAGGTTATGGTATCAATATGGTATTTTTAAGAGCAAGAATTGTACACATCCTGGGCTCTGCTTGGAACACAGGTAAGGATTTCAATTTCTGATACAATTATCCTCAAGAAGCAAGGCTGAGCACACACCCACATTTAAAATGAGATGATGAATGTTCAGTAACATTGCCACCTGTGATTTTCCTAGATGAAATCAGGATTTGTGCCAGTTGTTATTGCTAAGTGTTCAGCACCACCTCCAACACCCTTGCTTACAAAATCTGAACTATGTGTTTTAAACCTTTTCCATCCAAACCACAACCAAAAAATCTCACCTTGACTCAAAATTAAGGTTCACTGCATTAGAAGTTCCTTAGAAAGAGAAATAAATTTTGGAAATGAACTTTTTGACAACTACTATTTGCATATCATTAAGAATCTAATCTGTGTGGTAGCCATAAATCCAAAAGGAAGGAATTATTTTTAGGAAGTAACAGGGCTACATTAGTGCCATGAATGCATGGACTCCTAGGTCTAGATCAGGCAGGAGTCCCAAGAGATATTTCACAGTTCCCTCTCTCTTCTTCCAAATTATCTAAAGTAAAAAGGGTTTAAGCATCTTCTAGAATTAGTTTTCCTTTGAAAAATAAGGAACTTTAGAATATAGGGCAAAAATAATAACAAAAAAACTTTCAGACTTGCTTTCCTTTGCTCCTTTCTGCCTAAAGCCTACCTGATTTCCTTGTTCAGCCCCAGACATGAAGCACCTCATGATTTTTTCCTGTATTAACAGGGAACATTCCAGATGAGACATGGACACAAAGTAATTTGCCCAAGCTGCTCCCGAGCCCACGGATTTCTCAAACTCCAGCCTAATTCCAGAACCAACAGCCCATCCCCTGCTTTGCAACTGCTGAGAACCCAGAGCCCATTTCAAGAGCTCATTCTGAGTTTGATTTTAGCCCAGCTAATGCTGCCTACAGGGGAACTCATCTTCTGAGCACGGGGGGATCCTGTGGCTGCCAGGCTGAGCTGCTGACCCTCCCCAGAGCCCCTGGACAGTCCCTGGACAGCGGGCAGCTCCCCACGCCCAGAACTCATCCCTCGGCTGCCCAGCAGTGCCTGGTGCGGGGAGAAACCAAAAACACATCCTGGCCAAAGGGACACCTGCTCACAGGCAGGCCCCAGATGAAACCTCAGCCCTGGAGTGCCTTCCTTTTGAATTGGAAAAGGAGGGGTTTTGTGGGCAGCTATTTTTAAATTCTTCCTTTCAAACACCCGTGAAAGCATCTACTAATTTCAGATGATGTCACGCATAGAAAGTGAGTGAGCACACTTTTTTTTTCCCTAAGATTTGAAACAGACTAAAAAGAATAATTATTTCCTCTTATTTTTTAATGAGAATTGCCAGCCCCTCAGCAGGTGGAAGGACACTGCCTGCAGGAGCTTTTTTGTTGGCTAAAAACTTGGTTCATATAATCAGCATGGTAATTAGCAAGCTCTTTGCTATTAAAAGGAACTCATTACTGCTATATTTTGCTGATTGATCCATACTCATGAAGTAATTTAAAAATGTAAAAAGCATTTTGTGAGCCACTTAAAATCTTCAATATGAATATTGAGACAATGTAACTGACAGTTGTCTTTGACTAAACTTCAATCTGTAATTCTTTAGCCATTCAAGCAAATCCACGGGGACCTGGAAAATGAAAATAATACCCTAAAAGTCATATATTGTTCTCTGCTACTTAGAATTCTCTTGGGATGGGGCCTTTGTATCAGGCACATGCCCACCTCAGGTTCTGTGACATTTTTAGAGGTGATCTTGCAATCAAATGAAGAGGCCAAGTTCCCACTCAACTCGTTGGAGTCACTGGATTGCCCTGGCTGACTCTGACCTGGCTGCTCTTTGCCCTTGGGGCTCGTGGGAGGCTTGCCCTGCCCATGAAGTCACATAGGGAGGTGGCCCTCTGAGAAGCCATTTGAAGGGAAAATTACCTCCACTCAAAATTAATGATTAGCATGGATCTCAAACTGCTCTAGGATGAGCTACTTTCAACTTTGGACCCTCTGCCAGGTTTTCTCATGCTTCAAAAAGTACTGAGAAATTATCCAACAATTTCTAATATTGAAATGCCAAGAGGAGGGAGAAGAATGAGGGAAAGATGACAAGAGGGAGGACACATGTCAACTGTTCAAAGAATTTCCCTTATTCAGGGAAATCGCGAGTAAAATTCGGCTTCCAATTAAGTCAACACAGAGCTCATTGAACTCAACAGTGCCAGTATTTCATCCTTGACCTGCTGCCTTGAACTCCATCCTTTAGTGCTTCCAGCAAACAGCTTCTTCCTTTCCTCCTGACCAGCTCAGGTGCCACTTTATTTCCAAGCTGGCTCTGGCTCTGAGGCTAACACTGTTCTTTTAGGCATAAAAAAAAATTGCCATGGCAATGCAATCTGCTATTTATAGGCTCCACAACAGCGCCAAATTATTTTACAACCCGAAAGGACATCACTAGTAACTGATAGAGATACATTTTTGACAAGGATCATGAGTGACTATGGCTGGCCCAATTCACTTGCTACTAAAGTAAAAAGCAGATTTTAGTGAGAGCCGTGTCTGGCTCTAAAATCATGCAGTGTGGTCACCCAGCACCTGCAATAGGAAGGGAATACAGATTTCAGCTCAGACAGTCATGAGAGTCAAGGTCTGTCTGCCCCTGTCCTGGAGGGCAAAGGACAACCACACCCTGTTCATGTACTCCTGTGTAAATCTGATGGGCACTTGATATGGAAAAGTGATTTCCACAGCTCAGCTGGGCCATTTGCATTCCATGCTCCCATAGGCAGATTTTCCTGCCAGCACTAACACTGCCGAAGTGCTGTTCAGAGCAATTCCTTTAAGATAATGAATTTCAATATTTAAAGATCTATTTCCCTTCTCTATTCCTTCCCATTTCCATATTTTGAAGATGAAAGGATTATGCTATTTCAGCCTTTGCTCTCTTTTTTTTTTTTGGTGTATTAAGTATTTTTAGGCTCTTTTTTTCACCCACAAAAATAACTGCTTATAACATTCATTTTGCTTTAAGAAATTTATTCTTGCTTTCAAGCTGTGGAAACAACTCTTACCGAGTCTTATTTTTATCTTTCTTAGAGATGGATGATTTATTTTTAATTGCTTCTTTAGGTCAGGATGCTGCTTACCAGTGTGCCTACATTTACTGTGTTCATTAATTTAAGCTTTTTTAAAAAGTAATATGTCGAATCAGTTTTTTCCTGCTGGAAAGGGAAGTCATAGTACATAAGAGAGATCAATTATTAATCAGCATTAACCAAAAGTAAAAAACAAACAAACAAACAAACAAACAAAAATCTCTAAGCAGCATCTTAAAGACTCAAGGGCTCTGTAGAATGAATTTATACCAGGTCATACTTTTCCAGCAGAGACTCTCCTAGGAAATTAAAGCACAGGGAGATAGAGGTCTAAATCCTCCTATTGAGATCCTCTGTTTTTATTTCAACACACAAAACAAAAATCCCACTTAAAATTTTTAAAAAATAAGGAAGAAGGAAAAAAAAGAGAAGTAAACATAAAAGAGAAAAAACAATCTCAAAAGTTACACAAAGATGAACATGAAAACAGAGACCACAGCCTGCTCTCCAAAATACTAAACTTCAATTAATCCCAATTCAGCCGTCCATCCCCTCAGAGTTAATAAACTAATATATTCATAGAAGTACAGGATCCTAAATCCAGCAAATAAATTGATCACCTACAGCATTGCAAGTAAATTCACCCTTTTTCATTTCCTGCCCTTTAATTTAGCAAATATGAAAAAAACACATGTAAAATCTCTCTCAAAAAAAAAAAATCTCTGCTTCTCAGTCCTGCATATTTATTGCATGGAGCACAGGGGAGAGCCCATAAACATCCATAAAATGATTTATAACCTGCTCTGCTATGAAGCAGTGTATTGAAAAAAGCCAGTCCAGAACTGCCTTGAAAATGTGAATCAGTGATCCCGTATTCCTATATTTTATATAAAGTACAAAAATAGCTTTGAACTCTAACTAACATTATTTTTGTCTATTCATTCTCTGCTTGGGAAAGTAAATTTGGACATGATATTGTAAATACTACACTGTGCTGAAGTTTCTGCCAGAGAATAAATTCAGTATAGAGTTCACGAGTTTCTACAAATAAATAAAAGTTAGCGAAACAAATAAAAAAATGCCTTGTGTGACATCCAAGAAAAGAGTCCACAAACCACACAGAAACTTTCCCCAGTAATCATCTTTCACTTTGAAGAACAGCATCAGCCCTAGAAATGCAGCCACTTTTAATCCTGGGATATGCAGCTGAGCACAAACACGTTCTCATCACTTCCATCTCCCCAAGATCTGCTTCAGATCACATCCCTGGAATTCTAAGATTTGGAAGTTCTCATCTGTCTATTATTTCCTGCTTTACTACACTTTTAAAAATGAAGTAATGGGGGTTTGTTTCTTTGAACCAAGGACAAGGCTGTTATAGAATCAGGGTGATTTTACTGATTTTAACAGTGTAATCAGAATATATTGCTTTATTTTTATTTCAGTCTCTTTGCTGCCAGAGGCAGATTTTGTATTTTCCTAAGAAACCTGGTTAGTATATTCTACAGAATCCATGGTTTTAATCCAGTTTCTCAGTATATCTTCTGTTCTGCTCAGACTCATTTTCTGCCTGTTTTAACTGTTTGTCTCTTAACACACAAGTCCCCCGCTTAGAAAATGTCACTCATGGGCCTTCATTGCTTTATGAACCAATGCTGACTTTGTGCCAGCAATCTTGGTTTTTAAATAGCTAATTTATGCATTACTCCAGGCTAAAGCAGCTTTTATTATCAAATGAGTCTGCACTGTGAGCTGATTTCCTCTTTTATCTCATAGACCTGACCTTGTGGACAGAAGACAACCTGAAGCAACACACTGAGTGTCAGAACTGTCCCCAGAGTGGCTGACAAATCCACTCTAAGTGACCACAGGAAGCTGTACCTTACTTTGGGGATGCATTCCAGTGTGGCACTGAGGTCAATTGTCCTGCACAGACAAACCTGAGGAAGATATTTCAGTGAAGCTTATGTTGTTGTGTCAAAGCACCAAAGAGAATCACCCTGTTCATGCTTTCAAAAGCTTCTCTCCTTTATAGTGTTCCTAGAGTCAAATTCTGAAAATACAAAGCAGTATTTTAGAAGACCACATTTTTCCCTGTACCCAACATCTTTGCTGTGTCTGGCAACAGATTAAGTGAACCAAGACAGAACACAAGACAATTTCTGAGCTCTGACATATTATGTATTTTAAATTTAGATAATAAATAACTTATTGCTTGCTCTGCTACACTATGTCCATGGCATTCTGTTCATGTTATTCTTGATAGTAAAGAAGGTTGTGTTATTTTTGTAAAGATTTTATATGTGCCCCACTTTAACTAATGACGGCAAAGGAATCAACCTGTCTGAGATTAGTGGAACTGAGAGCTCTGATCTTACATTGCTTCCATTCTGAGCTGCCTGCCAACGTTCACCTGGTTGCACAAGGTCCTCTGGCACCTCTTTATGCTCTTAATTTTAAGGACAAGCAGCAATATATTTCTTTTAAACATGACACAGAAATCGAGAAGGACACTGTGGAAACCAGACCTTTTTATAACGTATTTTCTTCTGTCTTTTCAGACTTCAGTAAACAAGTGAAAAT
This sequence comes from Rhabdornis inornatus, assembly GCA_013397075.1. NCBI lineage: Eukaryota > Metazoa > Chordata > Aves > Passeriformes > Rhabdornithidae > Rhabdornis > Rhabdornis inornatus. Next base: position 237,519 of record VWZS01010003.1, on the reverse strand, counting down.
TTCAAATTCCTTCTCTTCACACAATGCTTCTTCACCACAATGCCATGACACACTTTGTCACTGTTCAGCACAACTGCAATAAGTGAAAACAAGAAAGAAAAATTAAGAGCCTGTAGCAGTATACAAAAAAAATGGACTAATATGAATTGAAAGGCAGTACCAGGCCTCCTTATTCTAGCTAATACAATTATTGCTTACTGATAATAATTTATAGCTTAGTAAGACACATGGAGTTACCACTGACAGCAATGCAGGTTCCTTTAACAGGGGAAAAAATTATATACATGCACTGACATAAGCAGCACAAAAATCACCCTTTTAGCACCTTTCTTCTCAGATAATCCCACGTCAACATTATTAAACTAATCTACGTACCTGGCTCAAGAAAAGTAACACCCCTCTGGCAATTAGCCATTTCCTCTGAATGAGTTTTGAAGCATAATCTGCATTTTTATTCACATAGACTTCCTTTGCTACACACACAGGGATATGTGTTTCAATAACTAAAATCAGTGTATTTGCTCTCAATTGCACTGCTCAGTTCAGATTAGTTGTTTATTTAACTGAACAAGCATTCCACAGCAATTTGTGACAACCAAGATTATCATCTGACATCCCTGAGACTAACCCACAGAGACACACTCACTGAACTTTTTGGAAAAGTAAGTTTGGCAAATTAGGAAAAACATTTACACATTCAGTGACTCAGGAAGAACTTTCTACTTACATGGGAGGGGCTTTGTATAATAAAAGTACTATTTCCTGGATCTGCTGAAAATCTCATATTGAAAATCCCAATATCCCACTACCTATTTAACACACACAGTGCACCATTATACTTTGATCACCCACCACATACCTAGCTCTTCTTTCTTCTCCTATCACTTCAGAGGAAAAATGTGTAATTTGTAGTAGAAACACTTGATGTGAATCTTTAAACGTTCCTGTATTTCATAACACTAAGTTTCATCCTAACTTTAAAAAAGTTTTCTAATTCTTTCCATATTATATTCTGATTTTTCGCCCAGTTCTTTTTAAGTTTGCCTCAGCAGATTTCATTAGTATATGTCTACTTCTTGCACCAAGGGTCACTAAAAGTATGAAAATATGAAATATAACCAATTAAAAACTTGGAATAACTCCACTGGGAGTCATTAGGAGCAGCCTCAGTAGCATAATTATTCTCATAACTAAGCACAAAAAGAGAGGAAAAGGTTTTTATTTATTCTTTCAATATATAAAGGACAGAAAATACAGGCATCACATTAAAAAAAAAAACAGATGATTAAAAAAAATCTTTTGCATTACAGGTAAGTTTCCACAAGCTACTGTTGAAGCAGGTGCTTAAAAATAGCCTTAAGATCATTTAGGTGATGATGACAGTGGGCAATTAGCTCAGTCCAGGCACAGGTTACCCACTTATCACCCACAGAGCTGAAGCTGCAGTGTGAAGCAGGCCCAGCTCTTTGTTCTCAGCACGGTGTTTTTAAAGTGCTGATGTCCCCTCCAGTACCACAGACCTGCAGTAATCCAGCTCAGACCGAGGCAGGAACACACACTGCACAATGTTACAGTTTATTGGAGAATCAGCTCCTACAAGTGAATGCAGCATCCAGATGAGAAAAGGCTACAGGAAAAGCCTCTGCACAGCAATGGTAAGGGGGAGGAAAGGCAGAAAGTTACGGTATGGGGACACTTTCACTGCATTAGCTCTTAATGGCATGGCTCTGTATTGCCAACAGCTCCAAGCATTACAAAAAAGCTCTTCCTTTGCCATTAGCTGCTTTATGCTGGTTTAAAGCTGGTTTGAAGCCAAGGTTCAGCAACCTTGCATCAGGGAAAAGCTCACAGGAGAGCATAAGGATGATCAAGATCTGTACTATACACCATAAAATTGAGACAAAATTATTTCCTTTGTCACTTTTTAAATGTCACCCTCCTTACTCTGCCGCTTCGCTGAGGTTTCATAGTGGCATATCTACACACACAGTAGCAGGTGAGATTTTTTTGGCCCTACATCAAACAGCAAGCTTAGCTCAGGTGCTGCTATTCCTCTCCCAGCTTCTGCTTTGTAGTCCTAGGAAAATGGTTATTCTGACAAACCAGTAATTTATGGTCCTCTGAAACATTATAAATACTCTATTTCTGTAAGCTTTGTGCTTTACTGTGCAACTGTGAGAGATTTGCTATCAATCTCAGAAGCGTGAGTTGTTACAACATGTACAGCTAAAGCTTTAAACAGCACCTGGGGTTTCACCAACCAAAGGCAGGGCAGTGACATTCAGCAGATTGGGAAGTGGCAGTAACTCCTAATCCCTTCCTATGCACAGCTCTGGAGAGAATTTCTTGTTCCCACCCCCACAAACATTAACAGCTGGGCACAAGACAGACTTCTTCAAATGTATTAATAGCACGAAATACATATGCAAAGCAAAAGAAACCAGGATTCTCCTTTGTTCAGCCTTTCAGGTTTTAGTCAATAAAAGTTCATGGTCATGAAGTTGAAAAGTTTTGTTTCCATCTTCGGGTGTCGTAAAAAGCAAAAAATATATAATAGTGGAAACCAGATGGGAGTAAAACACATGCCCTTCTAGAAATGTCGGGGATTTTTCATGAAATGTGAAGAGAGAAAACAAGAGGAAGGGAGAAAATATTTTCCCTCAAACTGACATTTTGATGCTGCTCCAGGCAATTTCACTTAGGCTTTAGCTGCTGCCTTGCTGAGCAGCCTTTGATGCTGCCCCAGGCAGTTCTCATCTAGCCTTTGGCTTCTGCTTGGTCAGACACCTTTTGGTGCCATTTCTGATTTGTGTGAGCAGATCTTATCAATTTCACACAAATATAACCCTTTTTTGATCAGCTCGCAGTTATGTAAATCTTTGATGTAATCTTAGATCTTAGGCTTGGTCTTTCAATTTAATTTCCTTCATTTTTTTTTTTCTTTCCTCTCCACAACTGACTCAGAAAATCCCATCCTTTCTGTCCAATGAAATGCTTCTTTTTTTTTTTTTGGGCAGAGTGGAAAAATATGCTTTCTTCGTATTTACCTCTCATTTGAGTATTTTATACACAAAATGTTGAGTGCATGTCTGTCAGAAACAGATATTCCATGCCTTTCTGCTCCAGACAATTTATCTTGGCCTTATTGAGCAGGGCTGTAAGAAATCTAGAATAAGATGGCTGCTGAGGCTGTGAACACCTGCTGATTACTCCTGCATTAACAGAAAGAGCTGCCAGCAGATCTCTCCTTCCCTCATGATACTTGAACTTAGTTCTTCCTTGACTGAAAAAGACCTGCATTTAGATTAGACTGTAGCAGTGAGGTGTCATCATTTCAACTAATTTGAGTAGTGCAAGAGAAATGTTTGACCAATCCAATATTCCTAGATTTTTTCCTCATTTTTACTGTCTATTTTCATTCCTCACATTTCATATAGATTCCTTTAGATCACACCCTGTAACTTTTCAAAGTGATAGGCCAACTTCAAAGAAAGTCTAACTATTAAAGGGTCTCCATAATTTTAACCTTAAACAAACTGTATTGCAAACACAAATCTATCTTCAAATTTATATGACAGCTTCCCCAGTGTCACACCACGAGATCAAAATCACTGTAATGGACACGAATTCTGCAAAGGAAGCCCTGCAGACATTTGGAGCTGCTTTCAAAGTAGGGTGCAGTTATCTAAACCACTGATGAACAATGACTGCTGTACTAACAACACTCCACAGGTGAAGTTTGGTGGTTTGTTTGTTTTCTCGGTTATTTCTGAACAAGCTTATTCAGGGAGAAAAAAAAAAAAAAAAAAAAAAAAAAAAAGAAAGATCAACAATTCAAATCCAAGAAGTAAATGTAAACCCTGAAGTCTCAAGTTCAGTAGCACTGAGTTTTCAGGGCATAAAAATGATGCAAGATGGCAAAGAACTCAAAGAAAGATAACGTTCTGCTGAGATCAAATTGCCTGGGGTGACCAACATTTTAGCAAAAAGCCATCCAAGTTCTGCAGTTTATCTCCAAGGAAACAAACACAGGAATGAATTCTACATGGAGAAAGACACTGCACATATCCAAAAGCATTACAATACTTTTCATCTACTTCATAATGCTCCAGCCCTGACATCTTATAGCTTTTGTATTGAAGCACATGACTTTTAACTTCAAGAGGACAGGAACATTAAGCAGTATAAATTTACATGAAGCTAATGCTTGTATGAAGGCACAAAAGCAATCACAGAGGTCAGTTTGGATGGTTTACACAATGCCATGCTGGCATCTTACTTTCATGTTTGGCTAGAAAATGCTCAGTATTGATGCTCAGTAATACAAGCTGAACAACAGCTCTCAAAGAAACACCTATAAACCAAAATTTGCTTAGTCATTTTAAAATCAAAATTATTCTTTTTAAAGCTTTGATAACAGAATGTAATTCCTTTTTGCTGTAATAGTTTAATGGTTTATTCGGTGTCTAACTGCACTGGAATTTGAATTCAGATTTAAGTCTTTAAAAAATTTACAATCATTCTTTCCCAAAAAATTATAGAATGAATGTTAAAGAATTGGAAGGGACCTTAAAGATCATCCTTGTCCCATCCTCCCCTGCCACGGGCAGGGACACCTCCCACTAGACCAGGTTGCTCCAAGCTCCTTCCAACCTGGCCTTGGACATTTCAAGGCTTGAGGAATCCACAGCCTCCTTGGACAACCTGTTCTGGTGTCTCATCACTCTCACAGTAGGGAATTTCTTCCTGGTATCTAACCTAAATTTCCCCTCTTTCAATTTATACCCATTTCTCCTTGTCCTATAACTACTGTTCCATCACAGTATCTCATTTTGTCAAAAATCTCCACAAGTAGCAAGCATATTTTGCCAAACATTTCTGAGAACAGCCAGAATATTATTCCAGTCAGAATAATATATTGTTTGGTATGAGCCATATCTGCCAAACAGCTGAGCTGGGTTAGCAAATTCAAAACTTGCATCACTGCCACAACTCAGAATCCTTAAAAAAACTCCACCCAAAACCCAACCAAATAACCTCAAACCCCACACCTCTAACAAACCCTTCTATAAATATTAGCCCAGATCCTCACTTTCATGGTGAAGCACAAATTACCTCCTTTAACTCTACTAGCACTTGTTCAGTTGGGATCAGATCTTTGGTGTGACCTCATTGTGGTCTCAAGGAGAAGTGGAAGGGCAGGACTAATCTCACTCTCGTGACCAGTGACAGGACTTGAGGAAATGGCTGGGAGCTGAGCTGGGGAGGTTTAGATTGGAGAGTAGGAAAAGGGGGGCAACCCAAAGTGTGGCTGGGGACTGAACAGGCTCCTCAAGGCAGTGGGCACAGCTCCAAGCCTGGCTGAGCTCCAGAAGTGTTTGGACAATGCCCTCAGGCACACGGTGGGACACTCTGGGTGTCCTGTGCAGGGCCAGGAGCTGGACTCCATGATCCTGATGGGTCCCTTCCAATTCAGCACATTCTATGATTCTATGATAAAAACTTTATAATCCGCTAGGTAATGGAAAATATTTTATTTCTGTAGCTCTTTTCCTCCTAAATGATGATTATAAAACCTGTGCTGTTAAAAAGGCCTTCCCAGTTTTCCACCCTCTCTACCTGAATACTGTTTATTCCCACCCATATAATCCAACCACCCCACAGCTTCTACAAATTACCTTTGTTCAGAATATTATTTCATTACTGCATCACCAGTGACTACAGTTACCAACAGTACAGTGAACTGAGTTGGGTAAATCATTATCCACTCAGGCTTAGACATCACAAGGTGTGCTGGGAAAGAAATAAATTATAGATCAATAGTACTGGGACTGGAATGATCCATCCCACTTAATTAGAACTACCATATTTCTGTACAGTTAACAGTTAAAAAGAAAATGAAAAAGTCAACCCCTTAAATAAATCTTAATAAGGCCAGTCCTTAAACTACCATTCTACAAAGATGGGGGGTTTAATGCACAATCATAAAACAATTTAGTAGCAATATAATTAGCAAGAGCTGAATTTCAAAATAATAGTTCTTCATATAGCCAGTATGAACCACTAAAGTTTCACAGCCTTGTGTGAATGGACTGGGCTGGGTAGCTGGGAAATTGTTAGATTTCTACAGGATGGTTCAGCTTAAATGCCTTCAAATATATCTCTGTGTCAAGTTTATCCTGCATTTTGGGTAACTTTCAGAAGCTTGAACTGGTTCAAAGGGTTGACTAGAGCAGGTATGCATCCACCAGTGTATCCAATTGTACCAAACTAAATCTTACCACCGGAATCTGTAACAAGTTATGCATAGAACTGCTATTATAAAGTAAAATAAATTTAAGGGGAAAAAAACCTCAAACTAAAACAAACCACCAAAAAACTCAACAGAGACTTAAATTTATTTGTTCAAGTCATAACTGGAATAGTGGTTCTCTCCTACAGCCCAGAGTGATGTATCTATGTGACATGTGATATATTTACAGTCCCCCTTAACCTTGCAATTAACCCCCACCCCCAGAACAGCCCCTGGAGTGGATTCGGTTGTTGTCAAATACACTTTCCACTCTCCAGCTGTAAGTAAAACCTATCCCTCAACCAATTTCTTATGACAAGATGAAAAAATTAGTCTTTTCCCAACTTGAAACTGGTCCAGGACTACCAAAGACGAAAAAAAAAATTTAAATGAGTGCGCTAAGGACAAGACAAAAAAAGAAACAAAAAGGAGGGAAAATTACGCACTGCACAAGAAATAAAGGGCATGTATTATCCTAGAAGCGACACAATTCTCTTCTATCATTATTACACAGCTCAAAATCGCATCCTAAGAATAGCACAGAAAAAAACACATTAAGCCCTCCAAGGTATTTTGGGATCACACTGCTGTGTTTAAAAGGATCCGTGTCCTACAGAAGAGGCACAGGAGCGCTCCACAAACCCTTTCCCGCAATGTCCCGCTCTGACTGAACCTCCCTAGCGGGGATCACCGCAGGGACCTGGCAGGGGACCAGAGCGCACGGCCTGCCCTCGCAAAGGGTTACAGAGAGCACCTCGAGAAGAACTGCACCGAGAGAGAGCAAGAGTGGCCGAAGGGAAGGGGAGAAAAAGAAAAAAAAAAGAGAGGGAAAGGGGGAAAAACGAAAGGGGAAAGAAAAAGAAAGGAAAAAGGCGAGCACAAGGAACCGCAGCCCCCAAAGCCGTCTGCTCTACAGGCTCCGCTCAGGGCACGCGACTGCGTCATCCCCGCGCGCCGGCGCGTGACGTCACCGCGACGCGGCCCCCGCGGCGCCGTGACGTGTAGGGGCGCGCGCCGGCGGGGAAGGTCGCCGCGGGGACGCCGCCATGCTGTCCGTGGCCGCCCGCGCCGGGCCCTTCGCGCCCTTCGTGTCCGCCGCCGCGCACGCCGTGCCCGGCCCGCTCCGCCCGCTCGCCCCGGCCGTCGCGCAACGGGACCGGAAGGTGCCGCTGGACCTGAAGCGGCCTCTGCTCTGCCGGGAATCCCTGAGCGGCCGCGCTGCCCGCGGGGGGCTCGTCGCCAGCACCAGCCTGAACGGTGCGGGCNGGGGCGGGCCGGGGCAGCGGTGGCAGCCGGGGCTGCTACGGCCGCGGGCTCAGCGAGGGCCCTGCCAGCGCTCCCGGGCACCGCCCGGCCCAGCCGGGTCCGGCCCGGCAGGNAGAGCCGGCAGGGAGAGCAGGCGGGCGGGCTGGGGGGTCTTGGGACGCTTGGGGTTTTTAAATGTTTGAGTCTGTTGTCACCGTTGAAATTCGCGCGTATTTATAATTACAGAGCTTGTTCAAGGGCATTTGAATGCCAGCTTCCCTTTAATGGCTCTCAGAGAACGGGGCAGGCTGGAGGGACCACAGTGGATCATCTCTGCCCAAGCAGCCTCAGCCCAGAGCACAGAGCTATCCAGGCGGTTCTGGCTATCTCCGTTGAGGGAGGGTGCTCAGGTGATTTTTATCTTACCGCTGAGGAAATGCAGCTAAATTCTGTCATTCGGGAAGGTTTTTAACTGCGAGTGCAGGAGCAGAGGGGTGCAGTGAGAACCCACCGTGTGTTTTACCGTGTGGTTCCCCCCGGGTCGGGAGTGAGGTGTTCTTCAGAACCGACCTCTGGCCTAAGGGCTGTGGCTCTCGCTGCCACAAGGGATTGCAGTTCCTGGAGAGCTGCTGCCCAGCTCTGCGGCCCCCACTGATCCTACGTTCTGCTTCAGCTAGAGCAGAGTGCACACATTTAGTTCTGGGAGGGCAGTGCCGTGCAGAAGATGCTCTATAGCTGTGTACTTCACCCTCAGTTGTAAAGGGTTTGGTTCAGGTGAAAATTCTGCAGATCTGTAACTGACATAGCTGACATTTAGCAGTGCTCTACAGTTTAATTAACATCAAACATGCTTTTCACTATAGTGTATAAAGTATAGCAAATTTTTTAGAAGTTTCTCATACTATTTGTTACTAAATGCTTTAAGTCTTGATACTGAAATAACTTAGTATGGAGCACCAGCTCAGAATTTCGATTTTCAGTTTAATTTATTTGCGGTTAAAATCCTATAGCAATTACCTTCTCACTGCTGAGTTACTTGTAAATAAATGTAATTATTATCCTCATTATACTGCATATAAATCCCTGAGAGCTTAAGTACTTTGAGACATCTGTTAACTTTGTGCCAACTGCTAGAAGATATAAAGACTAAATAATACTCTGTACAAGCAGCAGGTTGTACTTTGGCAAGTAACGTGTTCTGTCCTTGCCACGTTCTTTTCTTTGGCTTATGGATTTTCAGTGAGGGAAGCAGCTTTCTTTTGCTGGAGAAACTCATGGGAGGCCTTTTTGTTTTCCTTCATATCTTGTTACTTGAGCACGCAGGTTTGATGAGGGAATCCCACTTGAAATTGAATAGTTGTTAGCTTTATCCCTAAATCTTCTCAAAAGTGAGCTTGGGGACTGAAGGTTTAAAATTATTTACTGTGGCTTTTAGCTAGGACAACAGTTTAATATGAAAGAGGATGCCTGATCTTTTTAATTTTAAAAGTGCGTAACCACACACTTAATGTTATTACAGGTGTAGAAGTTACTTCAGACAAAAAATAGCACAAAAGTGTTACACTGCAGATGTGCAAACTTCACTACATCAGATTTCTTCTTAGCAGCTCTTTACAAGGAAACATTTGAATGGAAAACAGGTCTGTCTTTCCTGAGCTAGTCATGGTATCTTACAGGAGTTTTTTCTTCCAGTTTACTGAAAAAACAGCTCACTTTTTTCCCAGAATCCCAGAACTTCTCACAGATTTTCTGCACCCTGATCAGGTTTCTTTTTCAAAGAATAGGGAAACCAGTTTCACAGACCACCTGTTAATCTACCAAAAATTCCCTCTGAAAACCATTTTCATACAACTTAAAATTGAAACAATTAATAGAATCCTACTCAGACTTTGGAACAGCTGTTACCCATTATTCCAAGAATGCCACTGAAAAAGTATAATTTCAAGTGCACGACAGTGTGTTTTACCTGCAAGTGGTGTCATCTGCTGTCCTTTTCCATGCAGCCCCTGCCAGCGTGCGCTGTGTCCATAACGATGTCGCGGTCCCCGACTTCTCTGCCTATCGCCGCCAGGATGTGCAGGATGCCAGCGCATCTTCCCAGGGCAGCAGCGATTCCAGGAAAGGCTTCTCCTACCTGATGACTGCAGCGACAGGTGTAACAACTGCCTATGTTGCCAAGAATGTTGTCACCCAGTTTATTTCCAGCCTGAGTGCCTCTGCTGATGTGCTGGCCTTGTCAAAGATTGAGATCAAGCTGTCTGACATTCCAGAAGGCAAGAACATGGCTTTCAAGTGGAGAGGGAAGCCCCTTTTTGTGCGTCACAGAACCCAGGCAGAAATTAGTCAGGAGGCTCAAGTTGATGTGTCCCAACTGAGGGATCCGCAGCATGATCTAGACAGAGTGAAGAAGCCCGAGTGGGTGATCTTGGTGGGTGTGTGCACTCACCTGGGCTGTGTCCCCATCGCCAATGCCGGGGATTTTGGTGGCTACTACTGCCCCTGCCACGGTTCCCACTATGATGCCTCTGGCAGAATCAGGAAAGGCCCTGCTCCCTTAAACCTCGAGGTCCCAGTGTACCAGTTTGTTGGGGATGACACGGTGGTGGTCGGCTGAGAGACAAGGTGCCTGCTCACTTCCATGTTCCTGGGAATGTACACCAGAAGGGTTAACTGAGACATACTGTAAAACCAGAAATTAGCTATCTAGATTCTCAACCAGAACTGCTTGAATACTGTGTTCAATTTCAATAAAAACTTGGAGTGAGCACTTGTTCCTGACTTAAAATAAAGTGTATTTCTTTGTGTACAGATTTCTGGTGTGTCCAGCCAAGGAGATGCTACAGCAGACCCAGAACACAGCCCTCCTGAAGGGCTGCTGGTTCAAGGTAGACATTGAGCTAGAAAGCCACAAAGAAGGCTTTTAGCCAGCATTGGTCCTGCCAATACAACACAGAGCTGGTGCTTCATTGCATGCAGAACAGGAGTAGAAACAAGGTTTGCTGTTTCTAGAACAAAGCAAAAAGACACCAATTATCCTGTACTATGTGTTTCCTTCCCATTCTTTACCACTGGTCTGAAAGCACTTCTTCACTGCACTGATGTGCTCCCTCAGTTGCAGAATAGAAACTAAAATCCTCACAAGCTACAGAAAAGTCCGAGAGGATTTCCAAGATGCAAATAATGAAAGCTAATTCACAATAAACTAGTAAAAAAAAAAAAAAACAGATTGCTAGAATTAAACAGTATTAACCAGAGTCTACAATCTGGTCTGACATAATACTGCTCTGTGAAAGTACTGAGGGAGAGTTCTGTCTGACAGCAGTTTTACAATAGAGGTGTCATTCATTTCAGGGATTCTGTCACGATCTATGCAAGTAGCAGTCAGTAAAAATTAAAAACCATTGTGTCCAGCCTGTTGGGTGAGCAACTCACATCATATGTGCGTGCAGATATTAACTCTAAGGTATATTTTTCTTTGTGCCTCATGAAGAAAAGATGAGTTTGCTTTCTCCCTCTCTTCAAATAGATCCAGACAGCACAAAGCTCCTGTAGCTGGATCAAAGGGACAAGTAAAGAAAGGGTGTTGCCCACATGACAACAAACTCAGGAACTTGTAACATGTGTGTGGTTCAGCCAAGGTCCCTGGTTCAGGCAGGTGAAGTTAAAGGCCAAAGCTGCATAAAGACACATTCTGGCTTGGATCCCAGAAAGCCCACGGAGAGGAGCCCTTCATGACTGCTGGGGAGCCAGGGGTGGGTGGGTGGTTACACTGGACACTTGGAGCCATAGTGCAACATTGCATTAACTCCCAGTTCTGCCTCTGACTTGGCATCCCCAGAGAGGGCCAGTGTCTGCCAGGTTCTAGAGGGGTCCATAGCATGAGAAACAAGGGCAATAACTCAGAAGTGCCAACCAGCAACTTTGTTTAACATTACCCAGCCTTCGGTGTTTCTGTTTTAGGGGGAGGTATTTTGTTTTTCTCATATCTAGCGCCTTAGCAAAATAGCAGTAACTGAGAAGTGAGACAAAACTGATGAACTTCAGGTGAATGTCATCAAGAGAAATGTGGGTTTGGAGCCACTTCCATCTCCAGCCTCAGCCTCTGCTAATACAGGGCTTTGGGGGAGTCCTCAGTCCAGGGCTGGTAGCAGTAGCACAGCCAGGAGCAGTTTACTCATTCCCACACTCATTGGATGTATTCCCATCATTTCTTGGTAGTGTTTGCAATGAGAGGAGGAAAAGGGGACCCTGAACACTTCAGCAAGGCTCACTGTGTTTAGAAAATTCGTGTAGGAATTGTAAAAGGACAGAAGTTGTGACACATAATATGGTCCCTTAGGTAAACAGCTGTATTTGTACTAAATTTTCAAAATTAATGATGCTTCACTTTATTAAAGCCTCCATTTATATTTTGTGCCTATTAAAATACATAATGCTATAATCCTATTTATAAGGTGGTAAGTAATAGTCTCCATGGATTTATCAGGAACAAATCAAGTCAATGCAATCACATTTGTTGCTATAATAGGATAGCAGGCCTTGGAAAAAGGGGGATATTAGCAGTAGCTACCAGAGTTTTAGATAAGATTTTCACACTGTCTTACAAAACATTCTCATGACTATTAAGGAACCTGGTACAAATTGGAGTATTGTAGAGAACAGCAGTTCCCAAAGCAGTGCTGATGGATGAACTACCAGCAATTCCCTGTTGGAGCAACGAGTCATGCTGTGAGGAGCTCAGTGAGAACCTGAGTCCAGCACTTGCCACTATGTTTGTTAATTAGCTGTCAGAGAATGAGCTTTGTAAAGCTGTATGTGGTGGTGAACTGGGTACAGCTGGGAGTTTTGATGCAAAAAAATTAGAATTAAAAGTAACCTGGACAAATAACGTCCTATAAGGCCAGCATGTGTTGAGATAGAAATTAATGGCTAGGGAGCAGGTCTACAGAAAAGGATCTGGGTTACCCATGAAAACGTGATGGTTTATAACATTGTCAATGCATCAAATGTTAAAATAACTTTGAAGATTAAAATCTATGGGGATAAATTATAATGGTAAAATGAATGGAATTCTTGATACAGGAATAGGGGAAGCTGAGGGACTGGACAAATTAAAGGAGGAAATAAATGACTGATTACAGAACATTCCTCTTGTCAGAAAGTTGCAAGAGAGAAAACATTTGTGGGGAATATCACTGAATGCATGCATTATGCTGAATTATTTTTAAAGTGTCAGTTTAGAGCCTCAGTCAGAGGTAGGTCACTGAGCTATTTGGGCTTTTTTTCTGACTAATTAGAATCATCATTGTATTGTTTAATGTGCTGTAGCACCGAGAGAAATAACACATTTCAACTTGGTTTGCTCAAAGAGACACAGAACTGTTGGCATTTATTGTCCTGGCACTACTGGCAACCACTTTGTGTCACAGCTGTGATAGATTTTTTTCATTAACTATTTAGCATTATAACATTTTAATAACCTCAAGACATAAATTATGACATTGCCTTGTTCTAGCAACACATAATCAAAATGTAATGTGCCACATTGTTTACTAAATGCACTTTCTCCCCCTATTATGTTAGGAATTTAAAATCAACAATTCTGGAATTAAAGCACTTTCAAAATGCATATGTTTGTTGGTTTTACCCAACTTTTACAGGGGCTTGGAGCATGAGATAGGAGAAGAGTGTCTTTTCTGCCTATAAGTAACAGAGAATTAGCAGGAGAAGAAAACTTCCATCCCTAACAACATAACAGAGTACTGATGGCTCATGTCTTTTGTCAGTCAAAGAATTGGCAACTGTACAATGACTTCATCTTCTGCCACACCAAGCAGAAGTTACACTCATGAAGACAGAGCTGGGATCAGAAGGTAAACAGTACAAATGAAAGGGTCTTGCTTCTGGACTTAGCACAAGCCTATATTTGAGCTACCATTAGTATAAAATCCACAGTAAAAATTACCTTTTAGCAAAGATTCTACAGTAAAAATCCTTAATTTGCAGGTTCTGTGCATAGCTTTCTGCAAGCAATCAAATGGTGGTGTTGGACTGAGTTGGTTCATTCCCACTACATAACACAGTAAGAGAACCCCAAATACTCCTCAGAGTTATCATATAATCTACAAGTAATTGCAATACACGGAATTGGAATCAGTAAGATTGGAAAAGACCTCTAAGGTAATGCCAGCCTCTAGTTCCCATCACAAAGAAAAAGTGCCAGCTGCTTGAAAAACTGTATTGGTTTGCACAGCCCTAGGATGATCAAAAGAGTTTCTGAGAAATGCAACATTTCCTAGCAGGTCCCGGAAAATTTATATGTATGGGGATTTAATGGTTAAAAGGAGTACTTAAAAACATAATATAAACTGTTTGAATATATATCATGAGAGAGTAGATTTGGAATGCACAGAAACTATCTTCCCTTGTTTACTTTTATAGAAGTTAAAGAAATAGCAAGAAAAAGGAAAGCTTTATTTCACAGGTTAACAGCAGCAGGGCTTTTTGTCAGTCTGTGTGGGGACCAGGAGGTGGGGGGGATGTCGAGCAGTTGATTTTGTAACCATACTTGTGCATAACCCACACAGAGCTGGTGGCTGACTACAGCACCATTTAGGCCACATTGCTATCTGAAGATAAATCAACCCAAAACTGGAGGTCTCCATCTGGCTGGCAACAAGTATGACAGAGCATTTCTAGTGTCATCCTAAGCTGTCCCCTGGAAGATGTCACCTCTACACAACAGCCTATCAGTAGTGTCAGGCCACAGCTGGGTTTCCCTACTATTTTCAGGTCCAACTGAACTGCAATTTTGAATTAAGCAGTAAAATATCAGGAGCTGCAGTGGCCTTTCCAGCAGTTTACCTGGGATTGTGGATACCCCAAAGGTCCCAAGTACGCTGAGGTACTGTGCGAGGTAGAATTTAACACACACAACAAGATGTGGCTCAGATTTCCCACTGAAATATCTGGAGTGGCATGAAACTTCTGACTTAGCAGGAATTCTTTCTCTATAACAATATCAATTTTGATGCCTGATTAAAGACTGCATATATAGGTCAATATGTTTTTCTTCCAAGACTTGTAATATGCTTGGATTTAAATGGCTTTACTCGGACTATAATGTTTCCACAAGCCAAAGCCACTATTTATTCTTTTCAGTTCTTTTAATACCTCTGCTTCAGATTACAGTACAAAATAAAAATATCTCTCTTCTAGCCACTGTACTTGATAAATAACTGCTTCAAAACATTTGTGTCTTTTTCCAACTAAAAAAAAAATTGGTATTTTCTCCCAAGGCATATCTGACATTGTATGTCTGATAGAGAAACTCTTGCATTATCATAACAGAAAAAACTTACCTCTGTGTTTACTGTTTATATGTGTTTATTGTACATGCAAGTAAGTATATGTCAGATTGTTCAAAATTTATCATTTAATATTTACAAGGGTATTTTCTATTTCAGCTTCTGGAAGGTTGGAATTCATCCAATAATTTTTGGGCCTAATCACAGTGGCACTCAGAAGAGTTGTTCATGATCCTTTTTCTCTCCTCAGCTTGTGCCAATCATTTTTTGAGAAACATTTGTTTTTGAGGACAGCTTTGTATTTTGACAGATAATGTATCCTTACTTCTAATTCATAGCAATAGATATGGGCCATTCTTACAAGCAGTCTATAAATCATCATTTCCACCCTGAATTTCTTGCCATCTCTAGACTGTTCCACTGAGGTCAGTGAGGTTGGCATTTCCACCACTATTTGTCTTTCAAATTTTATCTTGTCTCTGCCTTTTCCTTCACTTCATTTTGCAGGCAAACACACTTCCACTTATGCCAGCAGGCATCACATCCATCAGCTTCTCTCAGACAGGAGGGACTTCACAGGCTCTGGACTGTGAGCACACTCAACACTCTGAGCCCTTCACCTCAGCTGCACTCACAACCCCAGGGAAACACCCAGGGATGGATCAGTTGAGTGGGTAAAGAAAAACCTGGAAGATCAGCTATAAAATCACAGAGTCATGGTCTAGCTTGTGGTTATGGATTAGGCAGCCCTTATGTCCAGAGCCCATCAGCCTAGAAATAGCGCTTGTCTTAATTAATCCAGCATTTTTTCTACAAAGGAAGCATAAATATCTTCAAAGATATCTCAAGTCAGCATGAACTAAAGCTGCTGCAATCAAAGCATAGCACACAGGAGGAGGCAACACATCCTACAGGTGCAATGGTACAATAAATATGCCTCATTTTTATACTAAACTGAACAGTGCTGTGAAGCTTCAATCTTTAGAGGCAAAACAAATGCCCCATGAACGGTAATGAATTACAATTTCCCAATTTCCAAAGCCCCACTGAGCACAGAATGGTCAGAGGCACAGCCTCTACCTTTGGGCAGAGAAGATTCAGCAACCTATGGACAAAAATCTCTTGAATCTGTGACTGTATTCTTCCCATCATGTTCATGATGTTTAAGTCATTTTCCCTTCCATTTACCTTCCACAAAGCTCAGAGGCAGCAGAAATTGCCTTATTCTGTGATTTTTAGCTGTCTTTCATTCATCAGTAGTCTTATCAGCAGTATGTTTCTCCCAGGTGAGATATAATCTATTAACATTTTTGGCAGCTTCTTGTGTGTTGCTTTTTCACTGTCTCTAGCCAAGTGGGCTTTAATGGAATGCTTTTTAGCTAATATGTGTTTGTTTGGACAATACAAAGGTTTTCCCCACTTTCTTCTGCAATTAGCTTTATCAGTACCAGAGGAAAAATAAAATCCAAACACTGTACATATTTGGTCTCTATCTTATATTCTTTGTACTTAGGTGCAAAACAATTCTTGTTTCTGTGCATCTTTTGGAAATATCTACATTTATATGTTCTTTCTATTTTGACATAAATTACAACAATTAAATAATACTGAAGTCCCTGATGAAAATTATCTTTAGCAACCCATTTAACATAATCTAACAATCTTAAAGTGCTATTCCCATTATCTTCTAAGCTGCCTCCCAGTTGCACTGCAGTATGTATTCTGAATGACACACTGCTTTGAAGTCTAAGTAATACAAAAAAGTCTTGGCTTAGCAATGCTTTTGACAACTAATTGTAGTTTTTGATAAAGCTCTTCCAGCTCTGTGAGAACATACATCTCAGTGTTTTCATTATTCTTGCTTCATATTTTATTTAGAAGCATATTAGCTCATCACTCAGTCATCTCCAATCTCTGACTCTCCAGTAATGCCTTTCACAGTAACCACAGAAACTTCACGTGCAGCGTAATTTACTTCTGTTTCAGTTATATTCTAATCTTACATATATCCAACTCATTCCACCAAGTGGTTATACTTGTACACATCCTTCAGATGGTTTGAAGTGTGTTGGTTTGAAGTCAGATTTCCTTGCAGCTGTGGAAGGCAATTCAGGTATGACACGGTTTCTGTCAGGACAGTGCTCTAAGTCCTGTCCTTTCCCCTTGGCCATTTTTAACCCCAGCAGAAGGACACTGACTGGCAAGGAATGGCAATACTAGGAACACAATTCCTTGCAGAACAGCACATGTAACTTTACAACAGATTAAGGTTATGTAGGGCACCCCTGTACAGGTTCTAGTAGTTCATAAACTCTGTAGATTCATCACAGACTTGCAGCATCACATTTGATTGGTGATTGACCTGAATTTAAATTCTTTTAAACTCCTGTTGCATGCAGTACAAATCAGAAGAGAACATTACAGCAAGACAAGTAATTGACAGAAATCTAAAGACATGTGTTAGAAGCAGACTATACTTTCTGCCAGCACAATATTTAACATCAGCCCTTTTCTCAGCTTGCAAATTTTAAGTGGATGAGTCTTCCCTCATAGAGAAGGAAAATAAGTGGGTAGGAAGATCCCAGGGAAGCATTTTAAAGCTCTGTGACTGCACAAGAACCTAACACTGCTCAAAACACTGGTCTTTTAAAGACATTTGAGGGACCAGAGGAGAATGTTCTGGTATCAGGATGAAGTACATTCAGTGGTAACATTCAGCTACCTTAAGTCTTCCCAATGCACCATTTAGATCTTCTCCCAAATCAACAATAAATAAAAGGACAAAGAGATAAAAAGCATGATTCACCAAAAAGCAGAATAATCACCAAACTACAAAAGCAAAGCAAAAGAAAGGAAATGTGGATTCCACATGCTACCATTGCTTCAGAATGTCAGGAAGGCATAAAAATACAAGTGCAACAGAAGTTCCATGGAGTAAAGGTCCATCTGTGGATTTTGAACTCAAAGCATCCTGCTCAATCCCTGGTACAAGAAAAGGCCAAAGCAGATGAGTGCTGGAAATTGAGACTAGAAATCCAGAGGAAAGACAAATCAGGTCTTGCATGTTTCTTTTTCTCTTTCCAAAAGTATTTGCTACTGTAGACAGGGTGGGCCAGTCACGATCCCACACAGCTCTTGCAAGGAGCTCAGTGGCACTGGAAATTATCTTTCTTGGTGCCAATAATCTGCCTTTCATTTTACAATATCTGTGGTGAAGCATCAGATTGCTGCAGATTTATTTAGGACTCTTTGAGTAAAGTACCCTCTATACAGTGGGTGGCAGTTACCAGTAATGTTGTTATTATTACTGTAGAAAAGCTTTCAGTGTAAAAATGTTTATGGAGGCAAGGTTTATGCCAACTGATTTCACATGCACCTCCTACACTAAAGATACTCCACTGAATGGAAGCCACAATAATTCCATGATATGCTGCATCCAGAGGTTTGAATAGCCACTGTAATGTCTCCCTTAGAACCAAGCCAGTTCCAGAGCAAATAGACATTCCATCTTCCAAATGGGACAGGAGAAGGCCAGTAAGAACATCCCTCACAAGCAAAAACATTTAAAACTTACATATAGACTTTTAAAACCGGCATATATTTTAGCTTATTGGTACTTGGATGTCCTGTAATGAATGCCATGGACAATAAATATCTTTGGGCAAGGTAAGGATGATCTTGGATGTACTCAACAGCTCAGGAGGAACAGCAGCATAGGATCCTGTTTGGGTTTGCATCAATTCATTTCTATTGAGCTCTCTGGCAAGAAAATAATGCTCTCATTTGCTTAAAAACATTTGTTGGTAATGTTACACGTGGATGCGTCATTTCATTACAGAATTTACTAAGCTGGGTCAATGTTTTATAGATGTTGCTTATGGAAATGATTAAATAAACTTTGGACCAATCCTGCAGTGCAGCATCAACCTCCAAATCAAGGGGAAACAAAACTTCATCAGGTAATATATATTTTTAGGAACCACTCTGTTGTTTTGAACAAAAAAAAGTATCTTAAAAAAATTATTCATTATTTAATCAAGCCTATTTAGCTTAAAATTATTATCTATTTATTTAAATTTTGTTAATGCAGTTGTAATTCTTCAAGCATTTACAAAAATAAATCAAAAAACAAGTAAGATATCTGTTTTTTGTAAATAATATATTAAATTTTCTTCAAACAAAATAATTAATTCTGAACAGTAACACTGCATAAAAAAACAATTCCCAAACAATGAAGGATTCTCTAATTATAATTCCAAAGCTCATACTATTTTTGAAATTTGTGTTGGCTATTTGATAGATAATAAAAGCAAATTACTGTATGTTTTAATAACAGTTGTCAAATAACACCATAATGCCCAGCTGATGACTAATCACAATGTATAATTCCCCATAAAAGCTAATTGACAATTGATTTTCTTAAATACTGAGAGAATTCATCATGATGAACACTGCTACAATAAAATCCCAAGGAATTAGAAAAGATTTATCTCTATTTGAGCATTTCTGCAAATGTTAGACCTCCTGAAGAGAATATGTAACAAAGGTAGGTTGGAAACACAACATCCTCCTCGTTCACAGCCAGAATATGAATTATGATGATGTAGCTAAGGGGATCAGTATTTTTTATAGGTGCATTGTGGTTTATATGCACATTTGGTGCATTTGCTCCCAAGCCCTGCCAGCACACAGCTCTGGAATCATCACCACCTCATTGCTTGCAAATATATGACAGAATTGAAAAAATATAAAAACATAAAAAAGAAGACAGCAATAATATGGAACACAAGAAGATGAACCCAGCAGTAGCTATGCAGGTGATTTTAAGAAGTGGTTGATGTGAGCAAGAGCAGGTGGATTTCAGGGTGGAGGGGAGCCACCAAGGGAGGCCACAGTTCTGGCTAAGACACCCCCCCACACACCTCAACAATTGGATAATTGGAACAATAAATTTTTCCATACCATATTAAACACAGAACAGGAAAGCCAGCAAACATGATTATTATGTGTCAGCTTGTCTACGGATCTTTAGGCAGCAATTAAAATAAAAAGACATTTCCCTGCAGTTCTGCAATGTCATGGGGATGGACAATTTTGCAGTTTGTGTCCTTCACTAAACTTCAGTGGGTTTTAATGGGAAACTTTAGGTTGTCACTGTGGGATCAGGCAGAAGGTACAAGTGGCACAGAGTGGAACAAAATAAGAAGGTAAAAGGCTATTGCTGTATGAGCACGTGACAATTTAAATTAGTTATGCACTCTGTCCAGCCCAGAGGAGCTGCACCCAAGGGCAGGAGCACACCAGGCTGGCTTTTAAGCTGCTTAAGCTTCTTTCCTATGATTTAATACTAGAGTTGCCAGGGTCATTCAGACAGTCCCGCTTCTATCCAAAATATTCAGATTTTCCCTAGTGTTTAAGTAAAAACCTTTTGCTTTACACTTTTTACAGCATGCATAGCATTCCAGCTACTGCAGCAACAACTTTTCTACAGGACAAGATTTTTGCATTTATTTGATTAAAAGTTAAACTAAATGAGAAAGGATGTTGCTTGTAAAACTGATAAGAAAAAAAAAATAGATAAGGCAAACAGTACTGAAATTCTTCCCTGTGAGGGTGGTAGAACAGGTTGCCCAGAGAAGCTGTGGCTGCCCCAGCCCTGGATGTGTCCAAGGCCAGGTTGGATGGGGCTTGGAGCAACCTGGGATAGTGGAAGGTGTCCCTGCTCATGGAAGGGATTGGAACTGGACAATCTTTAAGGTCCCCAACCCAAACCATTCTATCCCTGTCTGATTCTGTGATTGAAATGATCAGCTGAGTCGTACAAACTGGAGCAGTTTTGAGAGGTGTCTCACTTCAATAATACTATGTAACATTAAAGAGGAAACTCGAGTAACAATCTACCTAATTAATTCTTTTGCTTTTCTCGTGGTTTTACCACATGCAGACAACTAAACTACAGTTTTAAAATGTCATTTATTTTCCTTACAGGAAGAAAGAATGATAAACAGAGCACAGAACTAACCAAGCTGCTCAGGACCTGGAAGCCACATTCTACATTGTGATGCACAAACACATCAGACAATAAATTATGCACGTGAAGCAAACCAAAGAAAGCCTTAGCCAAAATAACAGCAACAAAGACAACCCCCACCAAACATAAACCATACTGGTAAAATAAGCTAAAGTATTCAATTATTGAATGAAGCCATTTGCAGTGGGCAATTTTGAGATAATAGGCTGGAATGCAACAGAAAGCACACCATTGCCTGCTCAAAAGCTCATCTGAAAGGAATGCTAAACTGTCAATAACACAAACAAATAGTAATCCATTTATTGTCTAATATTCCATAACAAACTTAGAATGGTCAGATCCTCTGGGAGAAGATACAGAGCTTTGTATAACACACTAACTATAAACCCATAATCCTGTTTACTGTTGTCTATAAAACAAGAGTATGAAAGTATTTGCTGAAATGGAAAGCCACAGCTCTGAGCTTTGTGTAAGTGGATAACAACAGCCAGACTTCTGACTTCCTCTCCCTGATCAGGAACTGCCTTCAGTATGAGAGTACTAAATAAGCCATGCTAGTTAGCTCTTCTTTGCATGGACTTTTGCATCTGCCATCTCAGCAAAATGATCCCTGGTTTAAATCTCTTTTATGGCAAATACTGGGAAAGGCTTAAAAAATTACACAAAATCAAAGCCCAGCAGGATATAGGATTTATTTATGGATGTCACTGTCAAGAAACAGGAGTGAGAGGAACAATTCATTAGGTTCAGTTAAAAGCAAGCAAAACTCTAAAAACTATTTCCAGCCATGTAGAACAATATTATCTGTTTAGTACCACTAGTCCTCATGTTTCAAATTAATTACCAAACCAAACTGGGAGAACAGTCTTTTCCACTAATTGGGAAAAAAAATAAAAATCAGTAAACAGCTTGCTGGGTTGCCCTCCTGCAATCCCCTTATTGGAGTCAATGTACTGATCTTGCTGGCAGCTCAGTGTGATTACCCGTGGACAAAACAGCTCCTGGATTTACATTAAGTGATGTGCCAGCTGTAGTTTGTGTGTTTGTGTCCACACAGGTAGTGAATTCAGTTTTCTAATGTAAACACTGCCCGTGTTACTCCCGTGCTGAGGGGTGAATGTGTGTGCAAATAGGAATTTCTGTTAGAGGACGTGGTTGCATATTTTCACAAAATGATCTGTGCCCTTTTGAAAGGAATCTGACCTGCTCTGTCACATGAATCCCACACGTGAGGTCACACTGCTGCTTCCACACTGCCTTGTGTTTTCACTGTTCCCTGTAGGGCTTTTCCTGGCTATAATTAGAGTTAATCACATTTCAAAGTACCAAGATAATTATCTCCATGTCAAATTAGCTCTTTTAAAATTAAAGACTGTCTCTGCTTAATTTTTCCCATTTTGAAAGAAAAGCAGTGATCCCCAGATCTTTTATGTCATTTCTTCCTGAACATGAGGTTACGATAAGCTACTTTCTGAACCACTGCTTGAATGCAATTTATTTTACATAGTTTTGCATAATAAAATAGCATTTTAGATAACTTATTCAAAGGGCAGATAGTAATTCTCAGAGGATTTCATTAAATCACTCTTTTCATGTTAAATTAATGTGCCAAGTTAATTTTGGAATAAACAAACCAAGATACTTAATTGCTTTGTGATAAATATGTACTCCTTGCCTAGAATGTTATGATGTAGTTTTACATTTTTAAACTCCATATATTTGTGTGCATCTCAAAAGCCTTAAATGTATGTATTTACTGGTACACACAATAAGATGCATTCAATAAACTGGTAACTCTGTGTTCATATTAGACCTCAATTTATCTTTCATAATTATTTTGTATCCCATGTTTTCCTACAGCGTGAATGACAGAGGGGAATTTTTGGGAAGAAATCCTGAAGGACTTCTTCAGGTTCTAAACAAATTGACACAGAAAACCTGAATTATAGTGATAAATGGTGACAAATGAGAAACAAGCAAAAAATGCAGATGCACAAGAGCAAGACACAAAAACTCAGGACTGAAGCCAGATTTGCTTTACCTTAGATTTTACAAGCCCAGTCCCCTCGTTTTTCCCTTTTAGTCAATGTTTTAGTAAAAACTGCACCATGCAAAATACAGTTACTGGAAAATGAGCTTCGCTCATGGTTTGAGTTTCAGCAGTCCCCTTGAATGGTGCCCTTGCAGCATGCCCAGCCCCAGGGCAGTGCTCCACAGCCCTGCTGAGACACTCTGAGATGTGAGAGAGGGTGCAAAGTGACACAGCATCCCCAGGCAGTGCAAAGCAGAGCTGCTTTATTGCAAAAACCAGGCCTTTATCAGTTACATCCTCTTAAATCATTACAAACATAATTCAACCACCCTACACCATGATGTGAGCACGCAATGTTATATAACTTGTTTTTCTACCCCTAATTCAGCTGAGTCACTTTCCCCCAGTCCTTTCCTACTTAGCCAAAGTAATGTGCCTGAGCCATGGTTTTACAAGGCCTTCCCTTTGGAAGGTTTTACCTGTATAGCAGCAGCACTGAGACTCTCTGTGCACCTCTGATCCTGCAAGTGCTCCTTTCAGCCTTCAGCACTGGGGAAACAGCACCACCACCCCCTAAACCTGGGGTTAGAAAGACACGTATGCACTGCCAAGCAGCAATTAATGCAATATCTTTAATGAGCTGGTGGTCGAGTAACAACTATTTACTAACACTCCTAACAGGGAGAAAGATTTAACTTGAGATTTTAGACCCAAAAGGTGCCTTTGACAGCCATTAGCAATTATTACTATCGCTGTAAAAATACAGTTGGATGCATACTTTACTTTATTTCTTGGCAATATTTCATGTTACTTTTAAAGGATACAAAATCCATTGCAATTCTAACATTTCACACTCATTTATGCAAGATAATTTTGGAATTAGTGCTTCTGATGTTTTCTTTTGATGAGGTTGTAAAACATTCTTGGGAGTTATTTCTGTGGTTTTTTGATTTTTGTTTTTTTTTTTTTTAACCTTTTGAAGAAAATTATACTCAGCTAGGACAAATTATTGCAATTCTTCTAGTACCAGTGAAGAACAATCTTATTTAGGGCAGTTTTTCAGCATGTACTACAACTGAAGAAGGAACACCCAAGCTGAACTGTCATACAGACACTGATAGTGCATTTTTAACTAGAAAAATTAGTTATTTCACCGTTTTGTATCTGTAAAGTTTCTAGTGAAACTTCTATAGAAAAAAAAAGTGACAATTATATTTCTAAAATTATTTTCATGTAGGAAAAAATGTCTGCTGAATTTATTCTTAGTAGTTATAAGGTCGAGGAGAATTTCCCCTGCCTGTGCATCCATAATTCTCCAGCTGATCTCACTGCAGGCTCTTGTGCCAGGTGGGACACAAGGGTCCAATGTCCTCCAGTCAGGAGCACATGGAGGAAGAGAGCCAGACTCTCATCATCCTCCCAAGATTTGTCACATTTTTTCTCCTACACCAGCCTTTTAGCAGAAAAACTATCCATTTTATTTCACTTCTCTTTGTGACAGTATTATGACAGATAATAATTCCTCCCTCTCAGGAAAAAAAATGTAAAACATGTTTAATTTTCAGCAAAGGCTTAAGACTGTCTAAATTCAAGAGTAGTAGAGCTCACCAAATCCAAACATTCAGTAAACTAACAACTCTACATAACCCAAACTTCATTGACAGTGGAGCAGCTGCCCAAGAGCTTCATTGACTCAGGTTGAAGAAATGTGTACAGGGAGCTCATAAATTATATTTCCTTGGGGTTTGACACATGTATTTGTACTTTTACAATAATAAACTAGTATTTCATAAAACCATAGAATGATACAGGCTGGAAGGGACCTTAAAGATTATCTAGTTCCAACCCCTCTGCTGTGGGGAGGGACAGTTTCTACCAGACTGGGTTGCTCAAAGCTGTATCTAAATATAATTTGCCAAAATATTTCTTCTTTCCAGTGCTAGAAAAATGTGCAAACACATTCAAATTTTGGGGATTGCATGAAAAAGCAAACCCAGTTTCTCCTGTGCCCTCCACACACTAAAGCAGAGTGCACTCTAAGTGGAGTACAGGGTGGGAGTAGAGCTGATGCAGGTAAGTGCTCAAAGGGTTAAGCCCTTGGCCCATTTTCAGTGGTTTAAAATTCTCATCTCACTTCTAAAAAGTCACTATCTGAATGAAGAGGAAGAAGGAAGAGTAGATGGCCCAAGCAAGAGCAGAAAGTATAAATGCTAATGTGTGACTGGGTCCTGAGCAGCACCCAGTTGTGACCACCAGCGCTCCTCAGTGGGGTGAAAACTTGATGACAGGCTGCATGTGCAACTGAGCAACACAAACATCATCTTCTCAGCTGCACTACAGGCCTAGGCTGCACTTCTGAAAATATTTTTTTTTTTAATACATAATTTTGAGGGTCATTGCCCATGGATTGCTGAAAATGCTCTCTCTGAAAATCCAGACTTATTTGTTTGGCCATGAGTTTCTACTTCACAGTGCAAGATAAGGCCTATTTGCTGCTATTGCCCATCACTGTGTAATCAGGTTCTGTTATTATCATCAGTTTATTCATTCTTCTGTAGCACACTGTGCTGTGCTCAGGTTCAATCAGAAGAGATTTATGGGAGGAATGACTTGTTTGTTGATTTGCTTGCTTCCTCACCTCCCAGATAGATGCACATGGAGCTACACAGGTAAGCTACAACCATTAAAGGCTTCCTAACCCTAAATTGATGTAGCCTCTGGAAATGTCTTTAAACTGAGTGTCCAATTCTCAGTTTGCAGGGGAGCATTATTACCCAGCCGCTCCCGCCTCTTCACATTACCACAAATTGTTTCAGTGCAGGGTAAACAAAGTGAGAAAATGAGGGCACTGCTGCCTACATTTGGGAAACACTGCCAAGGGCAGCAGGCCAGGGCCAGAGAGAAACTCAATTCTCCTGCAAGCAGCCAGCCCTGTGGAGAAGGTTGGCAGTGGCTGAGCACACTGTGATCTTAGCCTAAGTGGCATTTCCTGCTCTGAGTTTTATCACACTGCAAACCTTCCTTCCTATATTTACAGCTACCCCAGTGCTTTTTCCTATTACCAGAAGCACTTCAAGGGTTTGCTAATGCACTGGAAGCACCTTTCTGATAAGCCAACATAAATTGGTACAGCAATGAATCAAGAAGCATTATGCTACTCCAGGATGTGGAGGGGGATTGTTTCATTATGCTTATAAAAATAAAATCAAAAAACAATACACATTATACTACCATGTGAAGGTGCATTTCTACGTACAGAGAATGTGAAGCTTAATCAGAGAGGAAAATAATTACAGGGTATTCTACTCACCAAAAGCAATCAGGATCACATGACAGCTGCCAGGACAGGGTTATTGGAGAGGGTTGCATTAGAAGACAATATGCCTCATGAGGAAGATGGAGGCATTATTAAAACATAATGCACATGCAGAGTGGTGCATGCATTACACTCTGACAAGCTAATGCTTCCCAGGAATACAGACTGCAGTAAGCAGAGCTTTAATTATTTAATTTCCTTGTTCAAGAGTGCAAAGCTCTAGCCAAGAAAGCATCTCCTTCCATATAAATTCAAATAGCACCTTTCTCCTATCTATTTGGTACTGCCCATTTAATAAGCTATTGCCACCAGAAAAATAAAGATAACAGATGTTTTATTTTTAGATATCTATAGTAAACTGAAAATTGTGCTTGAGAAGTTAGACCAACATGTAATGCTTCTACTTTAGTTTTTATTTGGCATATTCATTCAATAAAATCAGCCTCTCTTTAATTAAATACATTTTATCCCTTTATTGACATTGCATAAAGTCAAAAAGTCACAACAGGGAATATGTTATTGAGCCATTCCACATTTCCTAAATAAATGAAAGCACTTATTTTCACCTCAAACACCACAATGCTCTAGAGAAAGTGAATACAATGGTGATTATTAATAATTTCTTTGTATTTGCTTTTACAGTGACAGTGACTCCCAGCAGCCTGTGTGCAGCTCACCACACCCTGCAACTCAGCCTCCAGCTCGTCCCTCTGGAGAGCTCCTCTGCAGGGACAGAAGTGTCCCCAAGCCTTGGGGACAGCAGCCAGATTTTGGCAAGTCCCAGCACCAAAGTCAGGCCTCAATTCAGATTCAGAGAGTCCTCAACCTCAAACAAACGAAATATTAGGGGAAGATGACTCTGTAAGTTTGAATTAGGCTTTGAATCAACCCAGTGGAACGCAGAAACAAACTCAGTGCAAGCAGTGCTTGGCAGCCCCTCAAAACACAGAGAGGGTTTCCTGAACTCTGGGAGGATCCTCCTGACTAACACATTGGCATGAAAGGAAGCAGGAAAAGAAAGCATGCAGAGCATCATCCCGATTTTTTTTTAAGATACCCAAATTCTCCCTAAGTTCCAAGGGTACAAAGAAAGCATAGAGCCTTCCTAAGTCACAGGGATGCTCAAAAATTTTGGTGTGAGCTTGTACACAAGCTTACAGGGTAGTGTCCCAGGCTTGTGGCAGCCTCTCCTCTCAGCACAGGAACACCCTGGTTTTCATTATCTGGAGCACAGCACTTCCAAGGCCTTTCCTCTTCTATGGCTCCTTTCTACACCAAAGTGCAGCTACTATCAGCTCTTCTCTCTGTAATAGTTTCTTGGGTGATTAAGCAAAACTTTCTAACAGAATCTTGGAGGTCATTTCACCCCACCTCCCCTCCCTCTCCCCACCCCAACACTGCATTTCTTTTGGCTGTAGCACGTGTGAGTTTTCCTCTGTTGGTCTTCTAGCTGTCCATTACCACAACTCATTTTAGAGCCTCCCACATCTGCCACGCAGTCTCCCAAATGCAGGGCCTGCTTCCCATCACATCCCCCTCTTCCTCTCACCTGCCCACAAACAGTGCAAATGTTTGGACAAGCACAGGAAAGCTGAATCAGTCACATCAATGGGCTGAGACACAGCACAAGTAAAAGGAAGGGAAATAATTTCAATCAAATTGTTAGAGGTTGGTTTCAGTTTAAAAGACAATCTCTGAAAATATCTACATCAATTATAGCTTAATCTCCTTTGTGATCATTTAAGATTCCATCCAACTAAGGCAGTTTTTGCAAAAACCTCAAAAAACTTCCTATGTGCAAAATCTCCCTCTATTTATGCACCCTGGTTCTAAATGCTACTGCTCTATTGATTACTGTAATTCAGCTCTAATTGCACTTTTACAAAGCAGGATGAATAGATTACAGTTGAGCTAGGAGGAAGCCAAACATCAATTATTAATATAACAGAGCTGGCCTTTACCATGCCTGTATTATTTACCTTGGGGAGTTTAGGAACCTGCTGAATAATATTTATCCTTGTAAATTAACCACTTTAAAATATTTGTTTTCATTAAGAAAAGCAATCAGAGTAATGAAATATTCTTTCAGCAAATGCAAACAAGCCCTCAGTGTCTATAATGATACATGAAAACCCAATGCCCTTTCTCAGAATGAGGCAGCCTTGCTGTTTCAGAAAGCAGGTTTATATTGTTCACCAGAACACACAGGGCTGAAGATCTGCAGATTGTCTCAAATGCAGCACGGGGTCTTTGGTTACTAATGGGGTCATTGTTCTTATCTGCACAGCTGGTTTAGCCTCAACTGGGATCCTAAACCAGTTTCAGCAATGAGAAAAAGCTGATGGCAAAGCTGGTTTTTCCTCAGTGCAAATTTCTAAAAAAAGGCCAATATATCCAAGTCCTGTTATCTGCACAGATTCTGGCCAGACCCATTCTATCCCCCTGTGACCCTATACCAACCTCTTCTTTGCTTTGCTGTCACTCCCTTTGGTTCCAGGTCTTGCCTGTGCATCTTCTGCTTCATTGCTCCAGCAATCTGCATTTCCATTAGCAGCAGTTAATATCGACAGTTTATACTCTAACCTTGTGGCCTATGGCTCTGGCTGATGATTTGGATATATGGATTTTAGGTTTTTTTCAAATATATATATTGCTAAGCAAGGAAATCTTTAAATTATTCCTCTGACCTTTGCCTCTTCTCTTTGGATACTTCACCTGCTCAAAGAACAGTCATCCCTTTGTCACCACAAGTTTGATCACCTGCAGAATGATCTGGCTTAGTGCAGAACCTCCCTGGCCAAAGCACGGGGGCTGCCAGTTTGCAGCCACATGCACAGACCCACCAAGATTTTCACCTTCAGAGTGAATGTCCAGATTTTCCACAGGCAGATGGACACACACAATTCCTCTTCAGTATTTAACTGCAATTATGAAGGTAACTCATGTGCTGCACAGATTCTGTGGCTGCTCTGTAGGTAGAGGCAAATTTCCCCTGATGAATAAATACTATGGTTAAAAGCTATTGTTTCTCGAATAAAAATATTCACCAAAGCTAATTCTGTAAATTTCCACTGTATCACAATCAAAAACTTACTGTACAATATTTAATTAGTTAGCCATTTGTAGCTAGGGCTGGAGGCATTCATATCTTTCCAAAAACATGCACATCACCATCTGTAACATCCAGTCAGTATTTTGGCTCTGAACAAGATAAAACATTTAACACATTGGCAGCTAAAAGTTAGGTTTGCTGCCGAAGCATCAAATGTGAATTCTGTTGTGCTGCTCCTTTGAGGGTACCTCAGCATTTGCCACTGTGGATAGGCTCTAATCAAAAAGCCTGGAGGGAATCCAATGAAATCTGTGCCCAGCATTCAACTGCAGAAGTATTAATCCAGCTTCATTCTATATCTGATTAGACAAAATCAGCCCTTTCTACCCATTAGGCATCTTTCATCTACTCCTGCAATACAGGTTTTTCTTTTCAATCCTCTGGCAATAATATCAGTGCAGTAGTAGTCTAGCAACTGCTAATCTCTGATAAAACTTAGGGCTAGATTGTTCCTAAGAAAAACAAGATACTTCTTGGATTTGCTCAGGAGCTGATCAGAAAGCCCTGGAGCAGCACAGTCCTTGGGTGTGAGGGATCTCATGGAGGAGGAGCAAGGAAGACTGGTGGCTCTGGCTGGGTCAGATCCCTGTCCCCAGATCCCTGTCCCCAGGCACACTGTCCTGTGGGGCTCCTGGCACCTCTGAGCCTTCCAGCTCCCCCATCCTGGCTTTTGGTTGCCAGGGGTTCACACAGCCCCACACTCCACATCTCTAAACACATTACAGGCAGATTCCTGGAGCTGCAGATTCCCCTTAGCTCATTCCAGAGTTAGAGTTTCCCAGAATATAATCCCTACTGTGTGCCCAACACTCTGCTTCTTCCTGGGTGTGTAATGTTGAATTTGGCTTGCTAAAGCCCAAGGGAGCTGGCCTAACCAGCCAGCAGCATGTACCTTCCCTCTTGGGTCACGTGAAAATTGAATTATTAGCAATTTTTAATTTGCTTCATTATTACCTGCAAAAATGCTGAATAAGATTGTTTCTGATGCTGATTCATGAGAACACCCGCTCATTGATTCCTCCTTGACAAGTATCTGTCATGAACAAAGGGTCTGGCAGTCCTTACAGCACTTTCCACTGTTTTAATCATGTTGCACAGTGCTAGTTTTCCATTAGAACCCAAAACTTAAACCCATCACTATATCTACATTACCCAATGCCTTCAAAAGTTTGGAGTTTATTGAGCAACTTCACAGATTTCTCTTTTATAGTCCTAAAGACCTGAAATGTGTTACAATCCTACAGATCCTTGCAAACCAGTAATAAAAATGAGCAAGCTCTTCCAAAAAACTCAAAAAAACCTCCCCTGGTTCAATGATGAATTTTACTCCTTAAACACCACAGAAATCACACAAGGGATCAAAATCAGGACGAAAGATTGCTAGCAAAGAAGGCTGCACTGGTTTACTGTCCACCAAAGCACCTGATCAACAGCAATATTGAGCAGTGTCACCAAATTTAAAGAGCTATGCAGGTACTTTGGACATAAAGAATGACAGCAGCTTTATCTGAGATGTTCCATTCTAAAAACAGTGTAAAAACCATTCATGAAATAAACACCAACAATTAGGACAAGTCAAAACAGAATTACTCTCTCCAGATTCACATATTCATGTGTTCCCTTTTCCTTGCTACTCCCCTCATATAAGAAATTGTTGATTTGATCCAGGCAAAAACTTTCATTGCAGTTTTCTCTTTTTTCCTATAAGCCTTGAAGTATTAGACAAATGGATCAGTGAATGTTCAGTGAAAGTTTTGTTTTCCTTCAAGAAACTGAGATGAAATGCACTTTAGTCTTAAACTCAAAAAAGACCAAAAAAAAAACCAGTAGAATGCCCATGATCTTTTTAAAAACAAAGGAACAAACAAAAAACAAAAAAACACTACAAAAAACCCAAAGAGATAGCTATTATTTTAGGTGATACTGTATTGAGAAGCTTTAAAGACATCTATGAATATTCACCTTTTCATACAGTGGAAAGCACCTTTATTGCAACATGCAAGTAGCAGCCTGTTATATCTAGACCAGATATAATTTTATTAATAGAAAATTTCTCCCTCCAAATGAAAGCCTCCCATGAATATTTATCTGCATTCAAATACGAATGCCTCTCATCTCAGAAAAGGATTCATGAACTTTAATGGCAACTTCAGACAATTTGATAGGTTTATATTTCCCTCATGTAAACAGCTTTGCATTAGCATATGAATGTTATTATCCATGCTTTAACTTTGCCAGACACTGACCACTTTGTTGCATTTTTAATGGCTTACCTATGAGTTTTTTCATTAAACATTTTTGATCTACTGTTAGCTTTGATGTCTGCTTGAGAAAGAATTTTGCCTGTTTGCATATCAGTGAGCTAAAAGTTACCTAGAAACACTTCACACCAGCCTAAATTACAAAAAGACCTTCCACAGCTAGACTTGCTTCTCTGCTGTAACACAGGTATCTGAGGAAAACACATTAAGCACCACAAAGGGTGCAAAGATATTTGAATCTCTACTGCACGTAACATCATTCTCATTCTTACTTACTGCAGTAGACATTTGGGAAAAATTTGAATTCTTATTTCACAGAAAAAAGGTACTTGAACATGTTTTTTTCTAAATCCTAAGTGAATTCGAATCACATCTATAAATGTGGACTCACATAGAGAGGGGAGAGATAGAGATCCTCCTGATACCTTTAAAGAACAAGGAACTTGATTTATATCTTCCTGTTATCTTTTCTATAATGACCAACATGTGCCTGACACCAGAGCAATGAAAAGGATTTTTCCTGTACAGAGGAAACCTCAAATGTGGTAATTATTAAGGTTCCTGATGGATCTCTAGCAGCAGAAGAGATTCTGCACTTTAAGTTTCCTATTTAAAGTGTCTATTGAAACTTTTCCTAGAAAGTGAAAATAGAGAAATAAAAGGATTCTTCCTTTCCAACTTGTTTAACTTTTATTTTTACCTTAGCTGA
Source organism: Rhabdornis inornatus (assembly GCA_013397075.1). Taxonomy (NCBI): domain Eukaryota; kingdom Metazoa; phylum Chordata; class Aves; order Passeriformes; family Rhabdornithidae; genus Rhabdornis; species Rhabdornis inornatus. Next base: position 205,214 of record VWZS01010003.1, on the reverse strand, counting down.
CTCATCTAGAAAAGAGTAAATAAGATATATTGAATTGAAGACAAGGCTACAGTGGTCATGACTTGGATTATAACAAAGTCTATATTTTTTCATGCTTGATAAAACATCTCTTTTATTCAGTATTTCCATCAGTTGAAACTGATTCCTATCTTCTACTAATGGTGTATATTCTCATATAACACTTTGTGCTACATTTCTTCAACTCTCAGTTTAAGAAGTTAATGAAAGTGACTCTCTCCCACAAGAAATCCCACCAGAAGACATAAGCAAATGGATGCCTTGGAAGGTTAAAATAATTAGATAATCCACCCTGACACAGGAAAACTGCATGCATTGTTTTTACACCTACTGCGATAGATGTAGCTCCAGAGCTTTCTTGGATTAACTCAATTATTTGTCATCATCTGCTTATCAGTCTACTTGTGCCTAAAACAAATTCCAAAGTAAAATACAGCACAAGGAACTTGCTATGTCAGTGGACTGAAATCACTCACATGACTGTTCCAATCCCTGATTCACACAGGGCCAATGGGAATTGTCATGGGAATTAGGCTAATCACCAATTTTATCTTTTTTATTGCTGTGCCCTAGAAAGGAACAAAATGCTCTGCAGTAGGAAGAGGGGGGTAAACATTTAGAGTCATGTTCCTGTTCCACCCACCCTCCCAGTGAAACACTGCTTCCAATTAAATGTGAGAGTTTACACTCCTTCCAGAAGCAAGTCTGGAGTTGAATTGTGCTGGATACTATTGTGGCTTTGGCTAAGAGCTGACTGCAGTCCAGCAGAAGTTTTTCACACTTGCAGTTTCCCCTTCTGCTCAATATTCCACAATAATTTTCAGGACTGGTCTAAAGTCAATCTTCAAGAATGTAGATTCCTTTCCTTACTACGATTTTTCCTTTGGTTATCTACCCATTCCCATGCTTTACAAATGTCTTTAAATCAGTGAAATCAAGGTAAAACATTGACAGAAATGCTGTTTCCCCTGTTAGTTCTGTGCACGTACCTGGAGAGATCCAGGATGTGCTCAGCTCTTGGAGCTGCCAGCAGGCTGTTTCAACTCCATCTCACCAAACTTTTGCACTCAATATGCATTGACAATAGGAAGAGTGAAGCAGCTAAAAGCTGAAGTCTTCTATAGTGATTTTAATTAAGAGTCTGTCACTATCTGAATTATTATTGTTACTTTAGGAATTACATTGCAGTATAAATTATTATAATAGAGAAGCCTGGCAATTATGATCTTAGCCAAAGTGCCTGAAAGAGGTTTCACTTGAGTTGTGCCTTTTGGGCCACTGGAGAGAAAGAAATTCAGGGATTGCTTCCACTTGAAAGAGGAGCTGCCACATTGCCAAATATTTCCATGATTAACAGCTGTTTAACCATGGAGGCAGTAAATGCCCTGTCCCACTTCTGAAGCCCATATCCTTCCTCGGGGCACTCCTAGAGTGTTCCACCCAAGTATTTATTCCCCCCCCGGGGCTCATGGTCCCCACGCTTGCTCTGTCACTGTCTCCAGCCCACCAAACCCCCTCAGTTTGTGCTGGTCTCTCTTACAAACACACATGCGCAGAATGAAACCCAGAGAAAGCCTCCCATACACATGTACATCCCAAGTACCGTGTGCTTGAAACATGAGGGCTCCTGTCTTTGGGCTCACTGTGGCAGACGTGTGTGATGACATCACGTGGGTGATGTTATGAAACAGCACCATTATCAGCTGTTCTAAAGGGAAAAGCAGCTATTCTGGATCCACAAGTGTGCTTTACCAAACCCTGAGGAAAATCAGACTGAAGCCAAAGAACGAGTCTCATTTATCACACGAGTGGTGGGATCCCTCCTGCCGTCCTTGTGGATGGTGGCAAGCACTGCTTTGGTGGCTGTGGCAGGACCCTGTCCCTGGCATGGAGAGAGGAGCAGGAGGAAGCCTCATCCCCACCTGGAGCAGGTGTGCAGCTCAGCACCCGCAGGAGCAGGGGGTTCTGACCACGGGAACCTCTGCTGCGACCTCACTGCCACATCCCTGTCCCCTCCGAGGGCCGGCTGGGATGTGCACTGCTCCAGCTCTTGGGGAAGGGTCAGCACTGAAGCCGGAGGAGCAGGGTCCGGCTGTCCCTGCCAAGCAGCGCTCGGGAAGGGAGGCAGCGATGCCCGGAGCGGAGATGTGGTCCTCAGGCTCCCCCTGCCTGCATCGCATCTGCGGCAGCACCGACACTCAGGAATTGTTTCCTGCTTGATCCACAACCTTCTCGGACCTCTGGGTTGAGATTCCCTTCACTTCGCATCAAGAACCGCATTTATTTAATTTACAAAAGCGTGTCTCTTGGCTGATGTGATGCAGATGCAGCTCGTTTCTCAGCAGATGGATGCAATGTTTTTATTGTGTCCCCAATACCAACCAAAACTACAACAGCAAATAGCTGAGCATAATATAAAATTCACACTCTAAATGAGAGAGAAATCTTGGTGATGGGTTAAGCAGACTTGAGTGACTAACAAAAATGTGGAAGATTAAATACATTTCCAAGGGAATTGAAGACCTTTTTTTGTTATTTAGAGCTTCGTTATATTTGTATCTTTTTTGCTAAGCTGCACTTAATTCTACAACTTTTCTAATTTTGAGTATGATTTTAAAGTCCATTTTGGGATAAATCCTTAAAAACCGCACTTTAAGTTGCAGCATTTAATTCTAAATAGTCAGCAATGCAGCTTTCAGAAATACAAAGCTCAGGTGAAAAAATATCACTGCCTTAGGCTAGGGCCAGAGTTTCACTCCTGCTTGCAAAAGTAAAATGATTTGCATCTTTTCTTTCAGACTGTTGTAGCATGTCAGGATGTGGAGAGCATTAGAGCAGACTAATTTAATAATTAAGCTTTTTACATATACACACACACATATCTATAAAAAGCTGGAATCTTACTGCATTTTTTGCCAAGAAACAACAGCTTAAACAATTTGTTATTTTGATATGTTTACCCAGGCTTCACCTTAGATCATTTATTGTCCAAAAAAAAACCTGTTAACATTTAAGACACCCGGGGTCTGCCCTGCATTACTTGGGTTTCATTCCAAAAGCAGCATTATGTGTTGGTTGGAAAGCAAATAAAACATGTTTGTACAGCTGATGTCATCTTTCTCCTCTGTGGGTCTGCATAGTTCACACACACCACCACCACCACCATCAATTCACAGCTCTCACCACAAAATAGATCTGGCAAGAAAAGCCTAAAGCTCATTTAGGAAAAATTGGGCAAATCTTCACCTTTCAGAGCTGGGTCTCATCCAGCAGGTCTGATTAACTGGTTTGGCAGCCACTCTACCAGAAAGCCACAGCACAGTGTAACACAGTGCTACTCTACAGCTTTATCTTCATGCAAATCATGAGGTTGTTCACAGGTACTCAGAAAGAAATACTCTTAGTCCTCAGGTCAGAATCTCTTAAAACCAGCATTAAAATAATGGCCATTCTCTCCTCTACAAGCAGATCCAGGCTCTGCTAAGCCCCCCAGAGTGGAATTCACCCAATGTCAAGGACCTTCACTAAGACTCTCAGGCACAAAAGGGTGCCAAGGTCTTGTACTTCCATCAAGCAATTTTTCCAAGGCAGTACCTTAGTTTGCAGTTCCAGAGCTATATCCCTGCTCAATGCAATTCGTTCAAAATTATTCCCAAACCACATTATTTGTGTGGTCAAATTTTCTGGTTTGCTTCTGTTTTCACACAAGGGACAGCTATATTTGAGCAGCAGCTGAAATGTCTCCATGTTTGCTTTGTACAGAACAATATGGCATCTTGAGTAAGGTTTCTTCCATAGCATCATATTTAAAATATAATAAAAATAATCCCAAGGTATAGGATTTGCACTTGGGTTCAGTTTGAGGTCTCGTTTACCATTTTTATAGAATTGTTTTTAAAAAAATAAAACCCCAAACTAGAAATTTGTTCTTTAAGCAGTCTTGTTCCTTGTTCTCTATCCAACTCCAAGACCTTGAAATATAAATAGTGCCAGAGTAAACCAGGCATTGAAAGATGCACTAACTCTTATGCAGGCACAAAGAAAAGTGACTCACTTGTGACAGGTATATCCATTTGATCATTACCTGAAAGTGTTCAGAACATTCATCCCTGGGAGACAAAGCATCCTGCTAGGGCTGAGGGCTGTCATATTTTATGCAACTCATGCCTTTAGTGAATCAAGATTATTACATCCACCAATATAAGCCTAAAGGGGAATCACAGTAGAGAATTAAGCTGCAAATTTTCTCATTATAAGGAAATTGAGAATTTTGGTCTGGACCCAGAATCTTCCCCTAAGATATGAGGCATTCTAGTACAGCATTCTCTACACATCTGTTATATACTTCATTGCAGAGTTTTCTGAAACTCAAGTTCCATGTGACTCCCCCAGAAATCCTCACCTTCACATCCCTCACTCCATACCACGTAAGAGCAGCATCACAAGGTAACACATCTAACAAATACCAGAATCCTTTCTACAGGGAAAGACCAACAGGACAGTACAAAATAAAGAGCAGCAGCAACATGCTACCCAGTCCTGGTTCCCAAAACAGAAACTAGAAATACCCAGTTCCCAAAACATCAGAGCTATTCGATCTCTATGGAATCAAATAAAGGATTCTGAGTCAGCCTTGTGTTTAGCAGCATTTCTGTCACAGGCTCAGCTGGACTCATGCTGAGCAGCAGGAGGGGAATGCATGGAAGGAACGTTACTGTTGTGCTGCACCTCTAATCTAATCAGATCCTTTCTCAGGATCAAGTTGTATACAAAACAACTTAGCCTGGGTTTACCAATCTACCTAATCCATATTGTCTGGATTTGCATCTCCTGCCAGAGCTCAGTGTTACTGCAGCACCTTGAACCCCTGTCAGACCACATCATGGTTACAAGCACCCCATCATGGTTACATCATGGGCCTCTCTTCTCCACCCTGGCACAGGCAGGGAGTGCAGCCCTGGCAGGGCTCAGCACAGCCCTCCATCTCTGCACTTGCACATCCCTTTGGAGCAGTGCTGGCACAGACACATTGCTCTCCCAGAAACAACTGCTTCTACCTGGGGGGACAGCTGAGGAATCAGAATGGGCTTTTCCATGTGTCTGTCTCTTGTTCATTACTTGGGCTCATTAAACATTTCAGGAGGTAGGGGCTGGGTGTGCTCAGAGAAACACAGGTTTCAGAATCCCTCAAGAAACCAGCAGAGGTTTGATGCCACATCTGTCCCTCCTTCCCTCAACTCTCCCAGTTCAAGTGGAGTCACAAGCTAGCACACAGCTGCATGAGTCCCTGTAGTTTTCATTAAAGTATCCATCTTCTAGTTCCATTTGGGACTTTACTTTTCTTCCCCTGCCCTGTCCAGCACTCTCCACTCTCTCCTGCCACCTCAATGAGCTTGCAACTCCTTCAGAGGGCAGAGGCCAGATATGGCAATTGTGTCTCTTTACCAACACAACAACACTGCATAAACACTTGGGAAAATATGGAAGAGGTGTTTACAGTAGCTGCATTTCATAAGAGAGATTTATAGACCTATTAAAAATTATTAGGTTTCACTTCTTCAGTGACAAAGCTGCTTTCATAAACTGCTCTCGACAATTTCATATCCAGAGTCTGCAGGATGCTTATTTTCACATTTTTGAAGTGCCATATTTCCTTCATCGTTAGGAGTTTTTTTGTTCTGGTGTTTAAATCAGCAATTCCCTGATTCTTCTGACCTAGCAATTCAGTTTAAAAATATACATTACACTTATGGCATGGATGGACAGCATGACTGCAGACACTGCTGTGAGTAATGCTGACAAGTGCTCCCAAGCATCCAAATAACTAAAATGTGCATGTTTCAATTGCTGATATACTTTGATTGGATTCAGGGACCTGGGAGAAGACTGTGGGGAAAGTCTTTTATACCTAAGCATGGCAAGCCTGGAGGCAGGACAATGAAAATGTCCTTTTCATACTGGATACAGTGCTAGATCTCACCCTTCCACCCACTAATTCACAAGTAAACAGAAGGATTAGTCCCATCCTTCCTTACTCATGAAGGCAATGATTCCTTCCTTTAGCATCCACATACGCATTCTCAACGGCTACAAGGAGAAAACAGGACCATAATCCTAGATTTTGCTTCAGTTTACTAAAGTGATAAAATCATTTGTATACATACTTTTCTTAGAATTCAGATTAGGAAATCATTCCTGCTCTAATACATGAGCTGTAGATGATGCAGCTGGAAAAAGGGTTAAATTCAGGAGCAGTTTCATTTTAATCTATACAATAATACATTTTTTAAAAATCAATGTTCTCAGAATTTTGAGCTGAAGCAATAGATGGAAAATGCCCTACTCCCAACTTTCATTTGGGTTTGCTTGGGAGAAAATTCATATCAGAACTTTCTCAGCATACAAAGACCTTTGAAATGGGCTTTTTCTCTGTTTAAAAAGGCAATCCTTTGTGTGATACAGACATTTCAAACCACAACAAAAAATGACAATAAAAATGTATCTGGCTGGAATCTATTACCTGCTTCCATAAATAACAACAAATCACAGTACTATGATTCTGTGCTACAATTGCCAAAAAAGGGATTGTTGCTATTTCTCAGGAGGATACCAAAGCTCTGTGTTTGCAGTCAGGGCATTTTCAAAGATTTCTGTCCATCACATCCCTGGAGTCTGCAGTGCTGGCCAGGTACTCCAGGTTATAGACAGCAGTTATAGTCAAATTGTGTTAATAATTAAACACAAGGCTGTACAGAAGCAGCCATCATAATTTACATGCTAAAACAGGTAAAATTTCAGTGGTAAATCATAATGACAAAAAATGGTTTATTCAGGTTAATCCTGGTTAAATCATATAAATGTTTCAATATATGCCAGATGTCTTTTTTTAGAGGAAAGATAAACATGGCTTGAATAGGAGAAGACTGATTTCACACCTGGCTGAAGCCATTCACAAGAAGAGAGGACAAAATTCCAAGCTGGCAGGTAAGAGACAAAACAACTTGAAGTTTTCCCCAGACTTTGGTGGCCCTCTCCATGGAATAAAACCCAATAACATCATTTGGCAACACCAGCAAGTCATCACTGACCAGAAAAGAAATCAAAATTCAGCACTAGCCCAAATTATCTGCAGTTTGCTAAAGCAGGAAAGATGCTGCAAAACAAAATGTTGCAATACTCCAGAGCAGTGGAGTTTGTAAACTGAATGACAATGGCTTTCCAGATCCCTTGCTAAAAAACAACTGGATGGGAACAATTCCTTCATTTTTATGGAGCTGAATATAACTCAAAACTGCATGAAGTGGGGCATCTTTCTTTACCGCAACATCTATTATTTCCAGTGCTAATCTGCTGGAAGGAAACTATCAGCCTGAGATTATCTAATGTGTACCCAGATTCCTGAGCAATTCTGTTTTTCCTCTAAACACAAAGGAAAATAAATATGTCTGGAAAGGTACGCCTGTGTGTAAGGAATACAAGAACAAACTCCTTTTTCCCTAATTAGCTACCTTGGAATGGTTTAGCACCATTGATGAAAGTGGCATGACTCATAGGAATAATTATTTTTATGGGTACAAACACTCTGCAATCAGGACTGGAACCTATATAATTATTCCCAGTAAGTGCATTGAGCAGATATGGAGTTTCTCACATGTATGATTGCAATATATAAACCCATACTTGTAATTTTTTAAAATTATTATTATTGTTATTGTTGTTGTTACTTTAAGCACTGTAGACATAAAAACTTGGGAGCTGTTCTGTGCTGTGTAAAGCAGACTGCAAACTCTGAGACCCCAGCTGGGAAACAGAGCTGTGCTCACTGAGGGCAGTTATAAAATTAAAATACAAAGTCAGGTGAACAAAAGAAAGCAATACTCAAATCAGACACATTCACAGGATTTGGATACTTTCAAAAAACCATCCTAAAATATCATCTGGAGTTTTAGAGAATGTGGGAAATCACATAGGTAGAGAAAACTGCCTTAATGCCAAGGATCAATCACTAAATTCTAAAAACCTTTGAGATAAATACAAGGCAAAGTGACATCCTATGCCAATACTGTCCATATGCATGGACATTAAGAATGCACAACATGTCAAACATTAGTAACTAATGCTTCAGAGCAGCCCCAGAAATGTGCAGCTTTATTCTTGTCCCTGCCTAAACCACATGCTCAGTTATACCCACTTCTCTGCACACAGGCAGCAGGTGCTTTTAGTGCATATGTTGGACTTTTTGATACAAACTTTAATTTACAGTTATTGGCACAACTGCTGCTTTCCTCAGCCAACTAATAGTAAAAGAGAGAGAGGCATCAACTTTTGAGATGCCAGTACATTCACAAGCACAGGCAGTGTCCTCACAGCATCAGATACCAACAATATCAACCAAACCATCTTCAGCAATAATTATCTGCAGTCAAAACTGAAGCACATAACAGAATTAAACATTTCATTCCACTGAAAAATGAAGGGTGGCTAAGAAAATCGCCCTGTGGGTATAAATGATAAACTGTCCAGAAACACAGAACCCACAACAGCAGTACGTGCAGTAACAGACTCTGCAGACAAACACAGCATGAAAGCATGGAACAGAAGACAAGTTTTCACTCCTTTCCCTCCATGTCATGGTCAATAGGCAGCACACCAGGTATCTATTTCTGATGGTTTCACAAAAAGTTCATGCTTATGTGGCTTTGGACTACAATTTAAATAAGCCAAGCAACAATAATTAATCAAAAAATCCAACCATCTAAGCTCAGGCCAAATGTGGTGAGACACAGCATCCCTGATGGCCCAGGACCAGGATAACATCACTGCAAATGTGTAAGGCTTGAGCAGAATCCTTGCAGGTCTGAGGAAGAATCTGTGCAATCCCAGAAGGAGAGACAAGAGCACAATGAGATTACACAGCCTTGTGTTTCTTTAAGCATATTTCACCTCAATTTTATCCTAAACAATCTTTTTGTTATCTAGTACCTTCTGAGATGGGTGATCAAAATCTTTGTATAGCACTTTGTGGGTAGTTTTTCCCTCTCTGCTTGCCAGGATTTCTCCCACATGAATTACAACAGCAACTAAAGACATAGAGGGGAAATTTGTCAAACGTATTATAGATCTTCCTTTTTCTTTCTGAAAAAGTCTTTATAGAATATAATCTCGTGTTAATACAGATATGGCATCCCTGAAAATTACAACAGATAATTAGACCATGGACACCTTCAACAGCAGGACAATTATTTTTACATTGTCTGCAGCTAGGAGTTAAGAATAGCAGATAAGCTATTTCTAGGCAACTTTAAGAAGATTGTGGCTTTATTTGAGCACAGAAATATCCTTTTTCCCTGCAAGTTGCTTAGAACCTCAAGCCCTGATAGATGGATGTGTTAGAACCTTTTCATAAATCCAGTAATGAAAAGTAAAGTCATTTTAAAGGCAGCCAAGAGAGATTTGCAACGCCAGCATTTCAAAGTAATGTCTGAATACACTAAAAGCTTTGTCACTTGAGTCTCTGAAAAATTAGCAAATAGATAAATTTTCTCAATTACTCCATCTTCCAATCAAATTTCATCAGTGCACTAGAAGTTTTCCTAGGCAAAGTCTTTGCAATCTAAAATTACTTCCAAACTCCACACTTCAGTAGCTGGGCTTAGGGAATGTTCATGGCTGTGTCAAAAGCTCAGCCCAAACTCCTAGCTTGTATCCCATGAGATTCTTCCAAGCAAATCCCTGACCAGGCCAGAATCCTGCTGTTTGTCTTTTTCTGAATCCTGAACAGTCAGTTCACAGTCACCGCAGCCAAAATTGATCCCAAACTTCATTCCTTTCTTCATAAAATAAAAAAAACTCTTCAAATATATTGTTCTAATGTTGCTTCCCTCCACCTTTACATTTTAAATTATGCCACAGCATATTTAGTAAGATTTTAAAATTACATATCAAGCATACAGCTTTTCAAAGTTCCTTGAAGTTATTAAAAAACAATTAATTCCAAGTCACCTCTTTTGTCAGACCATTTTGATATTTTCTAAAGAAAAAGCAAAAAAACACTTTATCAGGCTTTTTCTTAACAAGTTCTTTCTTTGGCCTTGAAAAACAGAAGAGTGCCAGGCTATAAGAGGAGGCCCAGAGAAAAAATATCTCCCAGTGCAGGTTCCTATGCACAAACCAGACCTTGCTCACAACCAGCTGCATTACCTACTGGTATTTCTTTCAGAAAACATAATTTTTCATGCCCTAACTAGACCAAGAAGCACCCCTCTGAAAATGCAAGATTATTTTTCATCAAGTTTTGTTTCATGTTCTAGAAAGAGCCCAGCAGCAAATGTCTTGCCCAGGGACCAAACATGGAACAGTGATGCTGGGTTTTGTTTGCTTGGAGCTAATCAGCTTCCCCCTGCTGTGCAGGGGCTTTAAATAATTATTTTAAAGTTTAATTTGAAATTACCAAGTTGCCATCAAATTCAGTTTTCATGAGTACACAGACACACCAGGATTGTGCCAACTGGGGAGAACTCAGATCAGGCACTGCTGATTTCATCTCCAGCCTGGCTGAGCCCACCAGGCCAGGTCACTGAGCAGCTCCCAGAGCCCACTGCTCACAGGAGGGGCATGGGGGACCCTGCTGGGGCACCCAGACACTGAAAACCTCCGTCAGATTATTGCTGTAAATCAGAGAAAGAGAGGATGGTGTTGAGGAGAGGAAAAGGCACAAGCCACAGGCTCCAGGGCTGCTCCATGCCCAGGGCAGGACAAGGCTCTGCTGCAGGTGCCAGCTGTGCCAGCTGTGCTGCAGTGCCCAGAGTGCCCTGGGCCAATGTCTCTCTTCTCCCCATCAGGCTTGTGCCTGACATCCCTCACACATAATACTGCACGGAAAAAAAAAAAAAAAAAGAAAATCACACTTCTGCTGAACTGAACGTCTTTCAGAGTACTGTACCATTGGTCTTATTGATTTATCTATTTAAAGCAGTGTCAGAATTTTGTCATTAATATTTGATTGGTATTTTTAGACCCTTACAAGAATTGCACAGACCATAAAAAGGTGTTACAGTAAAGCACCACAGGCAGAAGAGCATTACTCTGAAGCCTGGGGGATGTTGGTTGGCACTATGTTCTACATCTTACAGCTCTCACAAGGTGTCCTTCCATCATTGCCAGGACCTGCCTTCTCAGCACATATGGATTTAAAAATGAAATAAAATAAGAAGGACTGAAAGTGGCAAAACAAAACTCAAATTGTGGACATTCATAGAACTAAACGTAGTATGATGTGTATCCAATATTCAAGGTAAATTCAACATAGTGTGCATTGAGGATTTACACATTTTAGCAGGTCCTGTTACAGTGAAAGCTTTGCACCTAAGAATGCACTTATAAATTAAAAGTTCTGTCTTGTTTCTTCAAATTCAAAGAAATACAGATCTTGGGATACTTTAAAAAGTGTGTGTTACCCCAAACACATTTAGTATTCTGAAAACATAACTCACAACAGGAGCAATCGCACTTTTAGAAGCAAGGAGAAGAGCTGCAAAGAAATCTTGTCAATGAATTTATGCAAGGGCTTATGCACAAGCAGAACTAAAATGCATTTGTTCTTCAGAGTACAAACTAAGTTAAAAATGGTGTCAGGAGAACAAAGCAGCCCAGAAAGCTGATAGCAACCTACCCACAGGAATGACCTAGAGGAAAATTCCAGCTGTCAGTGGAACTGCCCAAATTCTTGGCAAATGAGCCCAGATGCCTTTGATGGGACAGCATCTCCCAGAGTTTGCCATCTGACATCTTGGACCATCATCCCACAAAGATATGTTTGATAGAGTAGGAAGCATTCAAACCTTTAGCTGTGTTAATAGAGGCATGCCAGTTTTCATTTCTAGAAGAGGAATACTGTTTGTATTGAGTTCAGATAGAGGTGGCAGTGGTACTTAGACTTTCAGATGCCTGAGCCACCCCAGTCTGTCACCCAGAATTATGCACTTTGTAACTTTGGTGGGCTGAAGTTTCCCATCCTGGCTATCCTCGGCAGTTCCTGCTTTCTAAAAAATTTCAGAAGTGAGTTTTGGAAAACTTCTGAAGTGAATTAAAGGAAGAAATACATTCTTTATCTATGGAAAATACTCACACAGCCTTTCTGTTGAGGTGATCTAGCCCAGTATACCTGTAACCTTTATCAGAGACTTCAATTTTGGTTGCATTTAATATTCCAGATTTCTCAGCAGTTTCATTGTTGCTCAGAAATTGTCCCAAATGTAACAAAATTATAAGCCTCTATGATTCCTCAGCTTTTACTTTCATAGCATTCAAAATACATGAGAATCAGGAAGATTCACACTTAAAGCACTTTCAAAATCAATAGTACAACTTGAGCACTAATTTATTAAAATTTAATATAGAAAGAAAACACTGTATTAAAAATTGAGTTATCACCAGGGGCTAAAGCAGGACTGCAGGAATTTAAGACCAACTAATTGAACCCCAAGTAGATCACTTGGCCAGTACTCCTGAAATATGCAACAGATCCTGCCCCTTGAATAATAAAATACTGGAAATGCCTGCCAAGTTAATAAATTTTTGTGTCTCACTGAGGTTACAAAGCACATAGCTCCCGAGTGACAAGCTCCGTCCCCTTGGGTGTGATAAAATATCCCATAAAGTAGCTGTGGTAGTTTGAATCTTTGCTCTTGTTCAGGGTCAAATTTTCTCTCCCCAAGACGTCCATGGTGTGTGCAAAGTCAGTGGGAAGTTGTACACTCATCCCACAGTGGAACTAAATTTTAAGCTATGTAAAAACACCACATTACTGTCTATTATAAAGCCTGAGTCTGCTATTATATCCACAGGATAAATAAAAATAAACTCCTTTGAAGTCAGTAGAATTAGAACTCTAAATGCCAAGAACAGAATTAGATCTTCCACTCTGGGCTCTCTACCCCACAGGCAGAAGTGAAGGACTGATAGAATTGTATGTATTAAAAAAAAAAAAATGCAGGCAGCTCTAAGAATTATCCTGCCAAGAAAAGCATGTTAACAAAGTCATGAAAGACTTTTCTATAAAAATAAATTCAACAGAGAATGGAAGGAAGAGAAGACAGACATATTTACGCTGCTATGATTTTTCATGTTCAGAGAAATGCAAACTGAAGCAGGAGAGATTTGTAGTTCATATGAAAGACAGTATCTGCCAGCAAAGATGTTCCCTGACAGGAGCACAGTGGAAGTGTCTTTTGACAATTCTGATCTAGAAGTGCCCTAGTTAGTATTCTAGATGGCCATCATGATAGATTAGATGAATAATTTTGGTTCTTTGTCAGGACTTGGATAATGTCTGCCAACAATACATCTGTATCAGTGCACTCTTAATTACCGAGTAAAGGACAGATAGAACAGCACAGAACTTTTCCACACATCCTTTATGCTCAGATAATGACAAGCTCATGTAAATTATGGCATATATTACAAAAGAAAACACTGCTCCTTTTCATTATCACTCACTACACACATGTAGCATTCTGAAGAGCTGAAGGGAGAGGGTTGTTAAACAAGATTCATCAAGTTAAAGAGTAAGCTGCAGGACCTGAGATGAGAAAAGTTCAGTCCCCAGAACTCTCTTTATCATCTTATCGTAGTTATGCAGAACAAGCAGCAAGATTTAGATTCAATCTACTTGTAGATAATTGATGGAGAAAGAACTTCAGGGTGACACAAAGGCATCAAACTGTTCTGAAAGTTCTTTCCCTGTTTTCTCTAGAATTAAGGCTTCCTGTCTGTCCAGATTGATGAATAACAGGGTACAGAATGTATTCTGTAAAAAAATTAATTCTCCTACATTATTTCACATCTGTACTTTATTTATGTATCCATTTAGTCACTCCAGAAACGTATCCATTTAGGGCTCCAGAAAAGGGGCTTTTGCTTTGGTGGGCAGTCATAATCTTAGGATCATCTGTAGGGTTTTTTAGCATTTTCCCCAACCAATTAAGGAGCAGGACACAAGCTTTTAGGCTGCTCTTGTCCCATAACATATCATTTGGCTTTTGGTCTTTTCCCAAAAAGTGTAGTAGTCTTGGGAGATTGCTTTGTGGGCTGCAGTGGATGGCAAGGGCTGGAGCAGGTATTATGTGCTCTTTAGAGCTAAGGCCCTTTTGCACAGTTCCTGTGCAGATGGAGATCAGAGGGTTTAAATCCTATGTTCCTATATTCTGCATTTCTTCCATTCTAGATAGCAGCATCTTGACTTGTTCCTTTCCCTACAGCCTGATGGATATGCCTCAGAGAAAACTTATTTCCAAAGAATTCTAGATTGTCTTCGTTTTAAATAATTTAGCATTTGCTGCCACTGAATATCATTTCACTTTAATGGACACTCTTTAAGTACCTTAACACTGTGTTTGCTCACTGCTGTATTGTTTTTATGGGAAAAATCAAATTAATGATCAGCAGATCTGATGCAACAGCCAGATGCTTAGTACAGAAACCTGAGAAGCAGGAACTGAAGGAAGAAAAAACCCAAGGTACTTCTGAAACTGCCATCTTATGCTATCATATCTGCTGTGCATTTGTGCAACAGGAACTGTTACACATCTCCCAGCATACAGCAATTGATACAGTAAACTACTGGCCTGGAAAATTGCTATTGAAAACACATAATCAACCTTTCGAATTCTATAAACCCAGGGAGATGCAAGATGCAATTCTGCTTCCTCAGGACATGTATGCCCAGTCAGTTTAGCTTTCAGCTTCAGGAAATGGAGGTGAACAAATTGCAGAAAACTGCTCTTAGAGATAAGTTTGTTCAGAATCTGGTCATCCCATATGTGGCATAAACCTTCTGGACTCTTAAGTTTTCTGAAAGTAGGTAGGCCAATGCAATAACATGGGAACTGCATATTCTGAAAAATTCTCCATTACCCCAGAAGTATTAAATATATATAAGAAAAAAAAAAAAGAAAGAAAGAAAAAAAAGAGGTTTGCCTTTTGATTTACCTGACTTGATACAATTCTACCTGTACTGCTAGGCTTTGGTAGTGTATTGCATAAGAACTACAAAAGCATCTACCAGGCTGAGGTGCTGCTGGGTTTTCCCCTTTGTACCTCTATTCTGCCAGGGGATTCCTATACATCCAAGGCTAAATCATAAAAGGCAATTCATTATTTCGCATAGATGGGGAAAAAATTAATAAAATACATAATTTACTGGTCTGGAAGATATTTTCCTATAGTAATGGATCTAAGCACTTTCCATTAAAGGATACTTATCTTCAGTATACTTCCAATTATCCATGGAAGTATACTGAAGTATAAAAACCCACGAACAAATGATTGATTGTAATTGGAAGTTTAAGTACAATTGTGCAATGATTAAATCTGTCTTTATCATTTCAGAAGGCCAGGCTAAAATTCCTCTTTTCATGCCAAAGTTCTAAAATTGACTCGAGATATGGTTCTTAGTTGGGCTCACAAACTGCCTTCTTCAGCAATTAAAATTGATCGAAAATATTGATCAAAAGGTGCAGCACTTTTATTGGAGTCTCAGAATGCCATCAGCAGATACTGAACATGACCCTGGCAGAGGAACTGGCTCCCCCAGGTGAGGACACTTACCCCCCTGCCACACCTTCGCCCTTTTCAAGCACTAAACACTTCAGGAAGCAAAGCTGAGCTAGCATTTTCCAAATCTTGAGTTAGCTTCTGGAGATGTCAAAGTTTTTGGGAAACTGTCATGGACCCACAGGCAGACAAAGAGAAATAGAACAGCCACACTTTATCACAAGAGTTTCGTCAGACCCTCAAAGCTGTAACAACCCATCCTGTGTGGCAGATCCTTATAGCTCTCAATATTAATTTAAGGACACTCAGATCACCAGGATTAACAGCTCTTGGCAGCATTTCACCACCATCTCAAAGAGAAGCTGCTCTAAGACAGCTTTTCATAGAGTATGGATTTCTGGTTCCAAGTTTTATCTCTAGGCAGACCCTCACTGAGAACTGATAATTCTGTTTTAACCTACATCCAACTCCTCTTAATTCTAAAGTGGTCTTCTTGAAAGTAGTGAACTTGGTGAAAAACCTGTGACAGGTACTAACTTTTGACAAAGATTCTTGGCTCAAGTATCTTTCATTTCTGCTGAGGCTATTTTACAACTATCAAAACTTTACATTAGCTCAACCAACCACAACTTGCTGAGTTGAAAAAGCCTTTTTATCTAAAGATAGAGGTGTGCTCAGTGTGACAGGTTTCTGGGGCAGTAGAGGTAGAATGAAAAGATCCTGTAAAGATAAGTAATTTAAGATAGAGTTCATTCAGTAGCTCAGCACTGAAGGGTGTTCCCAATTTAGAACACAAGTTAAAAAACTTGTTCACTGCCTTCTGACCCAAACTCACCACCAAGCATTAACCTTTGTATTTTTTTTTTTTCAATAGCATAGCTTTCTGGCCAGATGTCTGCTGCTTGTTAAGCTCTTCCTTATCTCTGCTGAACAGTTTGGACATTATTGCCTGGTCCCCACACTGCATAACTGTGAGGCTCAGAGGTGTGAATTTGCAGGTAACAGCCTTCCTTTGGCACACATATTGTTATATCTCTCCATGTTTGCTTAATCTAAGGGAAAAGTGACCCTTCAGACCATGCCACATACTGATGGGACTGGACCAGGCAGAATTCGTTTGAATTCTGTTCACATATTCTTCCAAACTCTACAGATCAAAATTTCAAAATATATCATGCATATTAAAAAAATTATGCCCACATACGAGTTTATCAGAACTTATTTATGAATAGCTGCATGTTAAAATGAAAATGTTCTAGGAATTTTGCTAATTTACTTAAGGGAAAGCCATTAATTTAAACTATTCAATTTCAATTGGTTTTGAGAAAGTGACAAAAAGAGAATTCCACCAAAACAGGACTAGAAAACTTACCAAAAGTCATTTTACCTCTTCAATAGGGTTTTTACAATTTTGTTTTTATATTTATGCTATCTCTCAATGGGCAAAACAAAATTCAGTCCTTTTGCACTACCAGTTTGATTAGAGGAACCAATAAATTGCCCATCCCTCAGATGGTCCACAAGCAGGGTGAGAATGTAAACAAGACACTGCTGCATCACCCAGTGGCTCTCAGAGGGGCACCCTAAAACTGAACCATCAGTTCCCACCCATTCATAAGGATTGTGATCCTGACAGCCCAGGCCTGGCTCCACAGAGGCATCTCTGCACATATACTGCTCCTCTGACACAAGTCAGGGTCAGGCTCTCAGGCACGCTGGTCATGGATGCTCTCAGCTGCAAGCAAATATCACTGAGACAATTTAGAGCTTTAGAGTAAAACTAGATCAAGTTATCTGTTTAAAAAAAATTAGAAATAAGCTGTTTGACTGATATTGTCAAGCTTAAGACTAAAGGATGGTAGCCCAGAGAAGCCTATATTACACACAAAAAATATATCCCCAAAATAAACGAAGAAAACCACAAAATAACCCACCAAACAATTTGCTGGTCGTTGCCTCAGAACATCAGATCCCACAAATCAGTAGATGGTGAAACCACTACTATTCCTAAAATCTGAGGGATATTGGCAAAGAATATTTGAAATAATGTAAAATCGCACTTACTAAAGTGGCAAGAAAAAGAAAAGAAAAAGGAAAAACTATGTTAAACCCCTATCCTGTACACACAGCTAAGTGTGCTACAAGTTGATAAGAAAGACTAATATTTGAAGACAAGTTCTCCATAAAAAAACTTAGAAGATGTGTGCTGAGGACTGCTTCCCCTCTAGAAGACAAATTACTTTTGCTTAAAAGATATCCATTTCTTATCCTGAGCTTTAGCTACATTTCTGCTTCTCGATAGTTAAAATGAATTTTTACACAACACCTATATTAAAGTGGTGTAGCAGGAACACTCCTCACTGGGAATGCTGCAGGTCAGCCCATCCTGTTGGACACAATGCTATGGAGGAAGTGCATGGTGAAATTTCATCATCATTTGGATACCAGCAAAAACCAAGTTTTGTAATTTTCAGCTTATTAAAACCTCAAGTTGTTCCTTGTCATAAATCCACTATATGAGGAAGAAAAAAATTACTTTTTTATTTTCAATGTCCTCTTTTCTAAAGCATGTGGCTCAGGCAGCCAAATATCCAGGCACATAAACTCACTGCACAGGTAAAAGTAATTTCAGTATTGCAGGGGTTGTCTTAATATACAACTGAATTGATGTAATGTAGGGTTTAGAAGGAAATTATTTTTAATTCAGGGCAAGAAGCCAACTGAAATCATAGCTACACTTATTGCAATGCTGTAGACTGCAAACATGCTTGTTCCCATAAATATGCAGCAATTCAGTTGAAAACAAACTTCTTGGGTAGGGAGATCTCAATTGTGTTCTCCTGCAGCATAAAGATCAGCTTTTTATGTAACTTCTGGAAAGCAGTATGTAAGAATGACCCAGTGTGGATTTAAATTAACCAGAGCTCAATTCCATTGATGATATCTGTGGGTTTAATTACTCATCTCTTCTCAAATGAATGTTGTAGGGTTTTTTTTCCCTATTCTTTTTTTTTAATTATTATTATAATTTCACAAGCTTAGTGGTATAGCAGCAATGCATAAAGCTGCCATGCAAAACACTGGAGTTCCAAATACACCTTTGGATTTTCATTAATGGCATTTACAGTTTGAGATTTTACATTTTGATGAAAGATAAGAAAATCTATTCCCTAGTCGGTTTGTTTTTTTTTTTTAATCTTGAAAAGACACATTCCAGAGCTCTGACTTTACCACATAAGTAGCAGTGACCACTCCTACACCTCAATATTCTGGACTGCTGCAGGAAAATTCAGCCATTTCCCCAAACAGAGGGTCAGGCAACAAGCACCCTGGCAAGGCTCAGGGTGCATCTTTTACAGAAAAGCCTCTCAGCAGGGCACTCACACACACCCAGCCATGGCCAGGGAGCAGCCTGAGCTCCTGCCCATCCCTGCAGGTGTTTGCAGAGCCAGGCAGGGAGGAGAAGCCAGCAGGGCTGGGCTGGGCTCTGCTGCAGGCACAGCTCCTGCTCCAGCTCACAATAAACGGAATTAGAGCCCTCAGGAGATTTTCAGTGCTTTGGTCACTCCAAAAGTGGTGGTTTTGCCCACCTGGATCAACAAAAGTAGCTCCCCAGAACACAGAAGGTCAGAGGGACACACGGGGACAACCACAGCCTGAGCCCTGCCTGTCCCTCGGATCCTCCCCTGCCCAGGGAGCAAACAATCCACAAACCCAGCTTCACACACAGTTTGTGCTCAAGTACTTTGCTAAGGAACTCTGTTACACATCTTGCATATATTCCTGAAACTTCAAGAGCAGGTTTTAATCTCTTTTACCCTGAGTTAAACCCAGTTTCAATTCACTGTGGCAATTCAAAAAGACCAAAATTAGACTGCAGTTTTTATTCTCAAGTTTTTTGATGCAAATGAATACTACTTGGGTTTCTGGGAGAGTTCCCAATCTTACATTTCCTTTGGAAGTAAAAATGTAACTACAGTCTAGCTATTTTGCAGGGAAAATTGAGGATTAATGATGAAAAAAAATCACTATTTATAGAGGTTTTTTTTAAAAGAACTGAGAGTTATTTCAGATATTGTGCATGTTTATATATATATGCATATTATCTTTAAATTTTAAACCTCATTTGCATTTTTAAAATGACACTGTAATTTGCTTTTCCCAGATGTATCACTCTTAATCCTAACAGCTTCCCAGTCTTTTTTACATTTCTATTATCACTAAAGTTCAGAAGAGACTTCTAATTGATCCAAATTACATATTCAAATTAGACTTTTATGAGCTCAAATTAACATACCATAGACATTTTATTTAATTTGGTCCCCAAAATGTCACCAAAGTAATTTGGTTGTAATATATTAATTAGTAAAAATTCAGAAATTATTGAACTATAATAAATTCCTCTATCTGAATATTCCTCTTGAAATAGCACCCCAAATTAATTTATAGCCCAATATGGTGTTATGCATTCACAAGTCTTCCTGCCTCAGATTCTTTAGCATTTATTTATGCTGATGCATTTTTGTTCACTATCTCACAAGAACTAAGAAATTAGAAAAAGCCATTGCCAGTCTCTGCCTAGGGGAGATAATGCCTCAGATCCAGGTGTTTG
This sequence comes from Rhabdornis inornatus, assembly GCA_013397075.1. NCBI lineage: Eukaryota > Metazoa > Chordata > Aves > Passeriformes > Rhabdornithidae > Rhabdornis > Rhabdornis inornatus. The sequence goes on along the minus strand of VWZS01010003.1, from coordinate 185,032 downwards.
AGGCTTTTTGTTGGCTTTTTAAAAACATTTTATTCACGTGCAGTAGCCTGAAAAGATCAAGGAGATTGCTAAACTCTTTTCAAAATTGTGTTATTTTAATTAAAACGTTTAATTTGGGGATTCTGTTTTTCTTACTTGATAAGTCCTCCTGCAGTAGGGAGAGGCACACATTATCCCCTCTCATCTCAGAGCTCCTCCTCTGCCCTAACAGAGCACCTGAGAGATTTCCAGGGCAGAAGAAGAGCCCAGGTGGCTCTGCCACCCACCAGGGTAGCATGCAAAGTTTGAAAATGTCATTTCCAAGACTAGAAATATAAGCCTGATCATTTTTAAAAGTTCTTTTTCTCCCTCATTTCTTATTACTGAAAATTTGAAGTGTTTCAGAGCCTGTCGAGATCAGGCTCTGACATTGGTGCAAACACCTTTGCATTTCCCTGGGACTATCAAACACAATTTCACCAGTTCACTGCTCTTGGATCCAGCCCTTCCTGACTGGAAGCAGCCCTGGAGAGCTGCTGCCCACACCTGCAGTGGGATTCTGTGCAGAACAGCAGTAACTGTTTGATGCACCTATCCAGACACTCGTGTCTTTGTTCCAATGACTAACAACTAAATCTTGTCCTGGAAAACCAAGAACCTTAAAAAAACCCCAAACATATTGGCTACAATCTGCATCTGTTGATGAAATGCCACAAGGAATGTTTGTCATTAAAGTGTATGGCTATAACTGTTGGCATCTTGCTTCTGTCTGTACTCAATTTCAGTATTTGGGGCTAAGGTCAGTTTTCAGACAGTCATCATTTTATCCCAGGAAACTGACAGTTTTCCCAAGGATTTGAATGATGTATTTTGTTTAGCAGTTGGCAGAGCTGAGTGATGGCCTCATCTGTGTGAGTTATCTGCTCCCAGAGATGAATCAACTGTGCTTTCCTCATTCAGTCAGTCATCTGCAGAGCTTTAGTCTCTTCTCTTCACTAAAAGTTCAACTGTTCATGCAATAACACTCAGAGTTTTCCGCACTGCTCACGAGTGCTTGCACACCTTTGTTGTGGTTTAACCCCACCTGGTGACACCACTGCAGCATCTCACTGCCTTTGGGATGGGAGAGAATCAGGAGAGTGAAACTGAGGAAACTCTTGGACTGAGATGAAGTTTAATAGGAAAAGTAAAAGCTGCACACACAGGCAAAAAGCAAATCAAGGAATTCCTTCAGCACTTCCCATGAGCAAGGCAGGTTTTCAGTCATCCCCAGCAAAGCAGGGCTCCATCGTGCTTGGTGGTTACTTGGGGAGACAAATGGCACCACTCCAAACATCCCCCCTTCCTCTTCTTCCCCACGGCTTTATATGCTGAGCGTGATGCCAGATGGTCTGGAATATCCCTCTGGTCAGCTGGGGTCACCTGTCCTAGCTGTGTCCCCTTCCAAGGTGTTGTGTACCTCCAACCTGAATTATCAACATTTCAGCACAAAGCCAAAGCACAGCCCTATATCAGCCCCAACAAAGAAAACTGGCTTTATCCCAGACAAAAGCAGCACACCATACAATACTGATGAATGTTTTTCTACTGAATGTAATCTTGTTCTTACAAAATTAAAAGGTCTGGGCTTTTTATTTTTCAGCTGAAGCATCTATGCATGTAAATAACTCCAGACAGTAATGGAAAGACGGCAGAGGAGCACAATCTTCTGTGAAGGAGCTTTTCTGGAGATAAAACTGGCCAGAATTCTTCATTGATACCAAAACTCTGCCTGAAATTTTACTTCAGTCCAACTTAATTTTAAGCCAAATATTTTTTGAGGCTTATTTCTTAAAGGAAATTCTATATGCTGTAAGGAGGCCAAAGGGTTAAATTTTCAAAGCAGTTGATATGACACAGAGCATGAGCTCTTTGGCCAAGGAGTGTGTCCAGTTCAGACCTTTCCAGCACCAAATCCTGTGGCCCCCATGACCCCATCTCAGTTTCTCAGTAGATAAGTGCCAGGGGAAAAGGAAGATTTTCTACATTTATCCAGGACTTCGGGAACTGCAGCTCCACAAGCCTCAGGGCACAGTGTGACACAACGTTTACTATGAAATAGTTACTAGTTTCTAAAGTTACTAAAGAAAAAGCTGTTGGTCCCAAATGCCCTCAAAATACTATCCAGATACAGACTGATCATCACACTGAATTTATCCTGTGTTGTGCATGCACAGACATTCGTGTGGGAAATGCTGGACAAATATTAAAGTAGGGTTATTCTGCATCACTTTTTCATGCTGTTCGCTGTGCCTGGGCTTGCAGGATTTCTGATGCATTTTGTTTGGAACAGAAAATGTTACACAGATGGAAATGCAGTCCACAAAAGAAGTAAAAACGTCGCTTTCATTCAGTATTTCCTAGGCTACTCCTCTTTTCCTTACAGTATTTAGAATCTATAAAATGAGCAAATATGCTCTTAACATAATCCTGGAGAAAACATTTTTCTTCAGTTAAAAAAATAAGTACCAATCAACCCTGAAGACGATTTTCAATGACAAAAAGGAGAAAAAAATCTACTAACACTGTGTTGCCATCAATTCCATAATTCTTGAACAGCCCTTTCCAGAGTTCTGATCGTAGCATGAAATCCCCCAACAGGCACATTGTCTTCCAATTCCATACAATACAGTGACAAACAACCTTGCATACAGTTAAAATATGTCTTAGTTTAAAGTTGAAAAGTTTTGCAAGTTCTCAAATATATTGGATTTTACAGCAGAAAAAGAAATACAAGCAAAAGGTAGCAAATTTTCACATTTTTGCTGCCACTGGATCATAACAAAGAAAACCACAGTTCTGCTGAAGCAAAGTACATATGATCAGCAACTGAGGTGAGAGAAATTGTGGAATATAAAATCTACAATGCCACAAGTCCATAAAAATCAATAAAACCCCCTTCAACACAGAATGAAACACACATCAGCTGATGCTTTTGAAGTACAAAGGTAGAAAGTTATTTTCTATAAAAATAGCTCAAGTGAAAAAATACACTTCTCTGCCCACTTCAGGATTATATTCAATGTTTCTTGAGTCATTGCCTCTGTGTGTTGTTTTCTGAAAAAACTTTCTCTTGGGACCAAATCTCAGTCCCAAAATAACCCATCTTGATTTCAACAAAACTTCTCCTTTGTAAACAGTGTTGGAGAAAAATCTTACAAGACAGAATAATTCAAAAGTTTTAAGAAGGAGGGGGAGGGAATCCCTCAGGTATTGCCACAGGGGAAACAGAATGTGGTGTGTGAACTTATCTTGCTCACAGTTTTAAAAACATTTTTGTGTGTTTTTCATTATTTATACAGTCTATTTTACAAAGTAGATGAAACATCATAAATCCATGAGAAAACCCTTCAAAAGAAACACTACCACATATAAAGCCACTGGGTTCAAACCTCTCTTTGGTTAGTGCTTGGCTATGGGTCTTTGACAGTTGCACACTGGAATGATTTGAAGGGAAACAAGATTGTCTTAGGCCCCTCTGCAGAATCTTAACTCTGCTCATTAGTGAGGAGAGTCACTAAAAATATAGTCCAGAAAGATGGAAAGTACATGGCCCTAAAGAGCAAAACATCATCTTGCTATTGAAAATAAACCCTGAGCAGGCTGAGAAAATACCCACGTGGCACAACAACATGCTGCTCCAGAGTAATACCAAATTTCCCCAACACCTAAAGTGACTTATGGAAGACAACCCAAAATTAGTCTTCCCAAAAAGACTACCTTAAACTTCTCCTGTCAATCTCATATTACACATTTTTATTAGTTCGCTATTCCCAACTAAGGAGCAGCTCAGAAATGGAAGTACTGACAGGAATTTAGAGTAGAGGAGAACTGAACTGTTTCAGTTGGGAGGGACCTACAGTGACCGTTGTGTGTCCAAGTACCTGAACAGCTCAGGGCTGACCAAGTTAAAGCATCTTATTAAAGGCATGGTGCCTTCAGACACAGATACCCAGCAGCACTGAAAACAGAGCATGTACTGTACAAATACACTGTAGAATCTGACTAGAACATTGCTTTCAGGAACTCAGCTGAGCAACAATAAGCATTTTCAACTCTGAATTTCAGCAGGTAGGTAATAGCACTTAATCTGCAGTGGCAAAGCTGACACTGGTTATAAAATGATGCATATCTAATGGTAATTTTATTTCTTATTAAAGTCTGTTTAAAAATCAAATTTTCTCCTAGAAACTAAATTGCTCTAAGAACTTTCTCCTTGTACTACTTTTGGATCTGGAATTGCTACGAAATATTATGCAATTCATATTTAAACTCATTTATCAGAAGCCACTCTTGCCTCCCTAGGACTGGGAGAGGCTGGGGGCAAGGAGTCTGTTTGTTCCTTATTCCTGATGCTGAGCCAAGCCCTGCTCTGTTAATGCTTCCTGGGCTGGGAAATGAGAATCCCTGCTTTATTCAAAAAGACATACTCGCAGGCAATACTTGACTTTGAATCCAGACAAACAAAAATTCAGAGATCTCAACAGTGACTTTGTGGTGCTCATATCTTCACATATTTACTAAATGTATGATGTTCTGCACCAAACCAGCACAAGGAGAAAATGCTCAAGACAATAATTCCTTTCATTTGTAATACATTTCCTGAGCAACAGAGATTGCAGCTGCTGCTTCCATATCTTATAGGGCTGCACAGAGGGGATCTGCAAGTAGGGAAAGTTAACATAGCTATGGCAGTTTGAATAAAAACGGATTAGTCTTCCCCTAGATGCATGAAAGCTGCACCTGGAATTTTAATATTGATCAAAACATTTGCCAAGTGCCACACAGCCCTTCTGAAGCTCTCCAAGGGAATATTTACCATCAGTCAGACTCCTAAGGAAAACAGTATTTTCCATCACTAGATGTTACTGGAAGGCGTGTTCTGTTTTTCTAATCTCACAGGGCAATCCAGTCCTTGTTATCAATCCAATTACGCCAAAAGCTGCCCACAGTAAATCTGCTAAAAATGCTTTGAACAAAGAATAAAACAAAAAATCAGCAGACCTTAACATGTTTTTTTTAGCCAAGACTTCAACAGATGAAACTAAATCAGATTCTAATCACCCAAATTGCCCTATGGTCTTAATATCTTTCTGTTTTAAAGGGTCTTTTAAAGGGTCTGGATGGAAAAAAATAGGTTAATTCAATATTTTGACTCAATATGAAAGGTTATATATAGATATATGTAAAATACTAAACCATTCCATCTCCTTTTATTAGTTTGCTGTTCCAATGCTTAAATGTGAATCAAGTAAACTTTGCTTGTTACTTACTGTTACAGCATATGGCCAAATTGATTTACAATAAGCCACTTCCTATCCTATTTCCCAAAAACTTGGCAAAATCTCAGAACTGCATAAAATTCTCCATCCTGCATTGGTTTCAAGCTAGACTAATGAAGTAGTGCCTGATTTATACCACCAGACAGCTCTGAGCATGCACCACAGATGCATCAGTTTATCAAAAGACATTGTCAAATTAAGAAAAGCAGCTTCTGCAGACTCTTACACATCCTCTTACTCAAGCCAGGCTTACAGAGACTAATCCACTGGAATCAGCAATTTGTGTGATTCCCTACAAACACTACACTCCAAAGAATTCACAGCTACTGCCATAAATAAACATAATTTTGTCAGTTGGACAGGGCACTGGAGGCAGTGAGGAGAGCTTTGCTTCGCTGTGCCAAGGGCTGGATTTCCACTCCAGAAATTTTACTGTGCAGAAAGGCACAGCTGACCCTGCCTATCCCCAAAACCTTTACTCTGACAGCATCTCCTTGGTCTGACCACCACCTGTGCCCAGTCCAGGTTGTGCACCAAGCCATGGATTGTGGTTAAAATAACCTGAGCAGCAAAGAGGGGTTTTTGGATGGGACAGAGGCCAAGGGAGGAGGAGTGGTTCAGCTGGGGAGGGCGGAAGGAAAAGCGCCGGAGCTCTTTGGAAGCACAGCGCATTTCCCAGCCATCAGATGCAGTGCAGCTCCTGCTGCACAAGAGCCCTCTGTACCAGCTGCAGAATCCCCCCCTCTGTTTGCTTCAGGAGCTGAACAGCAATTCTGTCCCTCCAATCTGACAAACAAAAAGGCAAGGGGGTAAAGAAAAAGTGCTTAATAGGCTATGTACAAAAGACACTTTTATCCTGATTGGTTTGATTTCATATCACTGCTTTTGATTTATGCAAGCTGATTTTTTTCATTCTCATCATGCATCCTCACGACTCACAGATTTAATTAAGATTAGGAAAATGAAAAGGTACTAAGAATTAGTCAGATCTTTGAGACAATATCTGTAACAGTTATTCATTCAGGACTAGCCAGAAAAGATCTTGCATATAACACATAATGAGGGGAGAGAGTATGTACCACATCATCATTTCTAATGTATGGAACACAATGTAATTTTCTGCTAGGCAAATGTCAAACACGGCTAATAATTAATTTTTGTGGAATCTCATGCGTCTCATTCCTGAGCTTGGTTTGTTCAAGATAGAGATCTACAGAACCCTTTGGATCATCTGGCTAAGACACACTAACATTTCAAATATGTTTCACATCCCTAATGGTGACTCCTCACCGCACATAAAGGTCTCATTTTCCTTACACATAAGACTGATGGTGCAAATAAAGCAACTAAATAAAATTGATCAAAGCTTTTGCAACAACAAGTGACACTGCAGCTCCTGCACTGACTGAGGATACAGCTGGGCACAGCCTTGGTCAGAGCAAGTTGCTCAAAATTTTGGAGTCCCTGTGACAGAGTGACTGGCCTCAGGAACAAGAAGCACTGGTAAAGTATTATACTCTGATTCTTACTGACACTTACATGCAGCATTTAGCTCACTTAAGTATTGCTCTAATTAGTAAGACTTCACATACTGACACTTTGCTCAGAGGGTTACTTTTGTCCCCTTCCTCACATCATGAGGTCATTATTACTCACAGATTCAATTTAGATTAGAAAGAACAAAACATAGCAAGTGTTTGCAAGTGTGCTCAAATAGGGATATAATAATTCTACATCATCGTTCATTTTCATGTATTTTTTTAGTACAGGGGGGAAGACCATGAAAAATTAAGTGTTCATTAAATTGCCCTTTTCAAATTTTTCCTACGGACAGCTGGTTTGTGGCACAGCATTTCGTCCCTGGCAGAGGCTGAGAGCTCTAGTGGCTGCCTGAACTGGTGCTCAGCATGGGGGGCTCAGAACAAGAGGAAATGAGCAGAGGTTGCCCCAGCAGCAATGGGAGTGGGGAGGGAGGCTCAAGGCATCTATAAACTCTTCCAGCAACATCCACAGCACAGGGCAGGATAGAAGAGCACAGTAATAAACCTGGTAATTGCTTTGTTTCCTGTCTTGCAGCCTGCAGATACAGCTCCCCTCTGCTTTCTCCCCACTGGGAAGGGGATGGCTTTGCTGTTAAGTGCTGAGCTTGCTGAGGCCATTCCCACAGAGCCTCCAAGGCATGGATGTAACCTCCTCAGGCAGTGTCTAGACCAGGAAAGCAAAGATCACTTCTATTCCCCATCGCCTATTATCCTGTCCAATGCATGCACAGCAGTGGCAGACACAGGCTGCTGGTACAGATCCCTCCCCTCCTGCCATTCCTTAAATTCTTCTGTGCTGTAGAAATGTTGCCTCTAACACAGGGAAATGAAAGTTACTTAACACAAGATCAAGCACAGACAAAGAGAGGAACAGGAAAAGCACCATAAAAAGCTGTTGAAAGAAGAAATTGTAGAAAAGCTCAGAAAAGAAACCCAGAGCACTGAAGAAAACAAAATGTATTATGAAGGGTCTGAGGAGACCTTATGGCAACCTTTCAGTTTCATTGGAAACAGGCTCTGCAGAGAGGTGGGAGATGCTCCATCCCATCCACAGGGTGGGGTTGGACAGGGCTCTGAGCAGCCCCATCTTGTTAAAATCCAAGGGGGTAAACTAACTTAAATATTGAAGACCAAAAGCTATAATTGAATGACCATGAAATTTAACAAGAGTACTGACGTTAATTGTAGCAAACATCCTGTTGAAGGCTTAGGATAATGACAGATGATGAGTAGGCATGAATGGTACAGATCTGTGTAAGAACACGGCAAATTAGTGTAATACAAACATGAAAATAAAAATATAAATCTCTACAGATTTTAAAAATACACTCACAAATATTTATTTTGCACAATCTGTAGCAATTTTACATCAAATTACTCATAAGCATGTTTTTATACTACAGTGCCTCTTGCTGCTATTTCCTCACTCTGCTCCTCATTCCACACCCATAACAGAAAGAGTATAAAAAGGAATTAAAAATCACAGCACGCATTTGAGATACTGCATAATCTGAGTTGCAAACCCACAAGTGAGTCACGAAAGACATCCCAAAACACTTGACAGCAAACTGCAAAAGCCTAACCTCCAGCCAACACAGATTTGTTAACACGGGTTTTTAAGCATGATGATACCACATGTGCATTACTAGCAGGTTAAAGACACTTAAATCCTTCTTGAAGTACCAAAGAGAAATACCCTCAGGAAAAATAATTATTTAATCAGAGCAGGCTGCTTAGCTGTACATTTAAATCTGAAAAATCAGTGTCTTGCAGTAGATTTTTACAAACAAAGGGGAAGGGCACTCAGCAAACTGCCATGGAGAGAAATGCTCATGTTCAGCAGGAACTGAACAGAACAGGCCCTTTGCACTGTGCAGCATTGCTGTCTTCTCCTGGGAAGGAGCTGCTCTCACAAGTAATTTAAGGTCTAACATTTTCTTCTTAATCTAGAATGTCCTGTAATAACTTTCTAGACATGAATTACAAGGAGGCTTTGTAATCTACCTGCTCACACACAAAAAAAATCTTCTTCTAACCTTGCATACCACAAATATTCCTCACTGTGACAGTGAAATCAGCAATATTTTCCCAGGAATACATTTCAAATTGAAAAATTGTAAATCCTCTGTGGAGGAATAATCAAAGTATCAAACCCAAATCTGTAGCCTTAAGGACTGTAGCAAGCCCATGTGCTCTGTGGCTACAGCTGAGACTGTAATTCATAGCAAATGTTGAAAAGCAAATATTTTCTATTATCATGTTTAAAACCTGCCTCCAAAGAAATATGGTGAATAAATAGGAACTGTATAATATAAGTGTAGTTTCCCTTCAATTTAATCTTAGATTCTCTGAAGTTATATATTAGCAGGTAAAAGCTGCTTATTCTGGGGTTCAGTAGTAATAGTTCAATATGAAAGACAGCACCCTATACAAAACAGGTCTCTGTGTCTTGGGGAAGATTATTTGTCTGTATTGTACTGCTACATAGTGCTAAATCCCCCTCACTGCTGTTAATACTGCAGAAAAAAGTTTCACCTTCTCACATATCAAATTGTGCCAGTTCAAGATATCAGAGGCTCTGTATTCTCCAGAGGAGAAAGCAAATAAATAATAAAATTTAGATATGAAATGGAAACATCTGAAAAAATTAACAGAGAAGAGCAATTTTTATGAAAAGACAGATGAACAAAATAAAAGGATGAGCAAAGTCTGCAGATATCTAAAACTGTCTGCTAAGTATCTTCAGGTGCTTTTTATATTTTTACCAGCACTGGGAACATCATTAGAAAAAGTGTTTCACAAATATTTAGGCAAGTTAAGATCCAAGAGTGATGTCCACAACCTTCAGTATTTGCTCTTGATCCCAATTAGTCTGAAGATTTGTTTGTGGTGCACAGTTCGATCCGGTGAAGTGTTCTGCACACAGGAGGAGACAGATCACAGCAGTGACAGGACAGCTCGATACTGACACCAGTCAGGGCAAACGAGCTCATCAGTGGGCAGATTAATTCTGGAACACTTTTCAGGGTGCAATTCACACCCACTCTTGAGGGAGCAGATCCTGAGCTTGGTAAAACCCCAATTATATAAGCAGGGATGCATCAGTGGGATTTGTCTCTTGCTCAGCTTTGACACACACATTTTTTCCAGGCTTTGTGCTGCTCAGTAACCCCTCAGAGCTCAGAAGTCTGACACATCCCAGTTTGCTGCCTGACACCCACTTAGCAGCACTGAACCTAAACAGGCAGTCCATAGCTCAAGTGCTGGCTTACACCAGAGCTCTGAAATCAGCACCTCCTTTGCCTACCCAGGGTAAGATCATCTGTAGCCAGACAGGCATTTGCAGCAGGGTCCTGGAAATTTATTTTGTAATGACAAAGACAAGTAATTGCAGATATTTTATAAAGATATTTATATTTCCCTTCCCTTTCTGTGATGTGAACTCTTTGGGGAACTCGCTGCTCCAAGTCCAAATTGGTTCTCAGTCAGGGTCTATAAAATAATCTCTTCCTTGCACTTCACAAGCTTTATTGTCAATGCCATGGGTTTCGGATTATTCACAAAATCCTTTTGCAGTTATCATTTCTATTAATCTAGTTGTAGTGGCTGAAGGCCTTTCTGAAGCATACTGCTCTCAAGATGTCCTATTTTAAGCTTGGCAACCACATGTATTTGTCCAACACAATTACTTTTTCCCAGGATTTCCAAATTTCTCCTTTACAAAATATTTTCCATGCCCAGCCTAGGGTTTCAGAAGCAATACTTCTTTCTGTCCTATTTAAAAGTAATATTTGGTGATCCTCAAAGCAAGTGCTTTGATGTGTCTCTGGCTTTTATTTTGGCTGAAGGCCCAGACTCAGAATGAAGGCTTGCAGGCAATCTACCATAGCAAAGACCCCAGGAAAAGAGGAGAAGTGTTTAGTGGAAGTGGCAGCCCGAGCAGCTGCACGCACAGCCCGTTTAATGCTTCTGCAGAGGGTTCAGGTGCTGCTCTCCCAGGGCACAGAGGAACAGCAGGCTGCTATCACACCTCAGGGAGGGACACAGCCAAGGTCACCCACTGCAGGTAAGGTTTTACTGGCATTCCTGAAAACCTTCTGCTCTGGCATCGTGTTTGTGTTAATATTGAATTTAAACAACAACAACGAATTTATCATATTTACAGCATTTTTAACAAATCTATGAAAGAGAGCAATACAGTACCAACAGGGGAAAACAGGAACCACTTGAATACATCCAGGGAAATGGGCATATGGCTTGTCAAACAATCCAGCACTCAAAGGATCCAGGCGTCAGGAAATGAAGACTCCAGCCACCAGCCAGCCACAGAACCATGAGTGTGCATAACCATGCAGAAATCTCTTAATTCTGAATGACACTTCTATCACAAAGAGCCCCGTGTGTTTTTATAGCATCATGCACACTAGGCAGCGGGGGGGAAATGGAACAGACAGCTATTAAAAGCGTCCTTGGAACCATCATAAATACCCATTTTCATTTTTGGCTTAAAATTTCTCTAGCTCCACTATCAAGAGGTGATTTATCATCTTTCATTTTTCACATTATCTGTAAATAGGTTATTCCCACTAGCATTGCTGTAAGAAACATTTGTCACAGCTGTAAGAGGAGGGAGCCTGACTAATTTCTGGATCCAGAAACCAAGATGAATAGCCTTTCTTCCCCTGCAAACAGCTCTGAACATCAGTCAAACCCTTTCTTCTGAAGTTAAATAGTATTTTCAAATCTTACAAGTACCTTCAACCTCATTTTTCTCTTCATATTCTGATACTTAGAATGATCTGTTACACTACATTTGTTACTAATTATGATGTAAACTTGTAGAAAAGCAGCTTTTTTTAAACAAGGATGGTAAAATATGGAAGTATGTGGAAAAAATACTAGAAGAGAGAAGCCCATTGTTGGAATATCAAATAACTACCATTTCCTAATAATAAATGTTTGTCAACCACCAGTTTAACTTCATTAACCCCCTCTTTGTTCTAGCTGATTTACCTTCCAGTGTGCAGAGATGTATTCTGGCCTACCTAGACTACGAACTTGTTCTAAAAGAGCATCTTCCCCAAATGTCACTGGGTCCCTGCTCAGCTGAAGCCACCTATTTCTATCACTCTGCATCACACAGTGAGGAAAAAGCACATGTAAGAAACGAACACTATACTAGGACATCAGGACATGACCTTACTACTGATAAATCTTACTACAAGACTTATTACTGATAAGAACCCTGCTTAGCAGTGTTAAAAAAAAAGCTGAGAAATACTCAGTGATTTGATAATCTACTGAGTGTCAAACCTTCATTCAACACTGAAAAACTGGATAGAGAGAAGTGATTAAAATGATCCTTTTCAAGGCTCAACCTACTGCTAATTGGTCACGACCATACTGCAGAACTTCATTTGTGACATCAGTGGAACAGAAATTATAATGCTACTTTAATAACCTGAAAGAACTTTGCCACAAAAAGACTGAATCATTTCTTTAATATTAAACAGTACATTTACTCTGCAAATGATGGACCAGTATTTCATTGGAATGCACAGTTTTTAGCCAGCCAAGACTTTTCCTTATTAGAAAAGAATAGAAATCACTGTGAGCTGAATCCCAGAGTCCTTTCCCCTACAAAGCTCTCTTTGAGGTCAATAGAAAATTTGGCTATTAAAGAATGTTGAACTCTGACCCCTGAAATAACACAACACAAACCATATTCAGTCTTGAAAATAACCACCCATCCTAGGTCTGGAAAGATTTCTAAACAGGAGAAACAGAACATCCTTTTTCTAATATTCTTTACTAAAATTCTCAATACCGGAAAGGTTGCAACTTAGTCTGGCAAACCATTTGAGCCTCCCCATTCACTGGCCTTTATTGTTTACTGCACACTTATTTCTTCTTTTAGGATACACAAGATGTAACAAAGATCATGAATTAAATCACTTGAAAGTGAAGCAGCATTTATCATTAGGCACATCAAGCACAATAAGAAGGAATATTGTCAATAAGCCTACTGGGCTGTGCCACACTAAAGCAGCTGTGGGTGATGATGGACAAAGAGAGAATGTAAAGCAAACACCTTCCTTTTATTATGTGAGATATTTTAGGTGAGCAATATCTAAAACCAGAGTGACAAAAGCTCAAAGGAAAAATTTGATATAGCTGTAATATTCTGACAGAGAAGATCTAGTGGTCACTATTCACAGAAATATTTCATTCTACCAATACCACATTCAAAAATATTACTTTTAAAACTCCTGTCTTGCTTTCCAACTATTTTTGTCTACCAATTTTCTCAATCTATTAAAATAGAAGACTCAAAGTCTTGCATAGCTACAACTCTACTTGACCCAACAATCATTGTGTGTAGATCATTGTTTGGAAACATTAAACTTCAAATCAAACAGCCACTCTATTTCACATTCAACTTGTCTTTGGTCTTTTTTTTTTCCCCAAATAGATTTTCATTTTAAGTCTGTCCTTCACTTTGATAGTTTTGAAAAACTTTCCCATGGTCGCAGACTACTTTCATTTTGCTCAAAATAATAACTTTTACTTAACATGATATGATAGAGCAATTTAACAACTCAGTCTCTTCTAACAGCTAGTTATAGGTGATTAATCTTAGTCCTATTAGGTCTGAAGAGTCCCTGAGCTCATCAGTCAATCCTTTCTAGACACCTAACCAGGGGAATGCATGAAATAAATGCCTGAAACAAGATAAAAATGCACCAGAATATTTTATGCTTCAGTCAGATCTGAGTAGTTCACTTTCAGTTTAGCCAAAGATCGAGTACAGAAAATACCAGAACAGTCTCCAGTGCTGGAGATCTGGTGTAACCCAGCAGAGCAGCACTGGCAGGGCTGGAGGGAAAAGCCACTCATGTCACAGTAAAATAACACCCAGCTTCTGCCCATGTGCTTTGTTCCATCAGTCTCCAGCCCTGGAGCTGGGGTTTCATTGAGACCCCCATTGCCTTCCCAGAGGGAGATGGGTTTTATCATCCTTTCACACCTCAGCATGAAGGTATGATTATACATCACAGATGTCAAAAAATTTCATACTCATTCAGATAGGGTGGTTCATCAAGGGTGAAATAGGTCATTGCCTCCTCCCTTCTTTCTTAAATGCATTTTTCCCAAAAAATCACAGCCCTCACATTAGAGTTTTCACTTAGACGATTCAAGAGACTCCACTTTGGTGCTGCTGCCTCAGCAAGTGAATGTACCCTGAGAGCCGTTCCAAATTCCCTTCCTTTGGGCCTGCCAGAGTCAGATCCAGCCCCACTAAGGGCACTCAGGGCTCCCAGCCCTGCCTGGAAGGGACACCTGGGGCAGAGCTCCTGCTGATCTCCCAGGCAGGACCTCACAAACACAGGGAACACTTCACCACAAGCACTGACAAGGATTCAAAAGCAGGTTGGATTTTTTTCCCAGGTGTATGACTTTTACTTTTGAGACCCTGAGAAAAATACCCTGAAAAAATTAAACTTTAAACCATACACTTAAATGTCAGCTTTACCACTTGCATTGATTGCAATTCATTAGGTAAACTAGGAGTAACTCAAGGGGTAAATTACTGCATGAAAGATACAAGGAAGACACTACTGATATCACATGACTTGTGCTGACTAAGCAATGAGTTATGATGCTTTGTGGAATGACAATTAAATGAGAATAGTAAGAATAACATTGCTTCTGGAACAAAACAATATGTAAATTTAGATACATTCTACTTTTTCCTGCCTCTCTCAGCATTTTGATCTGATATTTTCAAGACACTGAAGATGAAAGGTGATTTTTTGGGGGAAATCCAAAAAATGTAGACTTGTATTTTAAATTGAATGACCTGTGGTAACCTGGGCATATGTATATGAAATTAAGCTACCTCAAGACCCCAGTTCCTTCCCAAGACAGCTCAGAAAAGTATAGTGTGCACATTTTTCAATTAGTTGTAAACCAGGATAGAATTTAAGGAACTGCCTAAGTTATTTCCTTAAACAAGGCCACCCTCAAGTCAGAATGTAGGGTCTGCTCTGGAGTTTGTGTGGCTCTGCCCTGAATGCAGCCCTGAACTCCTGCCTGTGCAGGTGTGTCCCTTTCCACTGTCTGACAGTGAAATTCTTGTTTTAGCAACCTGCATGCTTGCACCAGGCTGTAGAATGGAAAGACTCCCAGTTTCATCCTCAACAGGGAGGAGATTTGCTTTCCTCGGAAAAAACTTTTGACTATATAGAACCATCCTGAGGTCTGACATCAGCTGAAAGGTTTAAAGGCAAGATTGAAGTTTAACAGGAGGTGTGTAGCCCAGTTTTATCTTTTCAGTAGTAAAATTTTAACTACTGTGCTACACAACCATCAAACTGGCTTCCTTATTGCCACCCAGTATGGGCACATTAAGAGCAGAGAGAGAGCAGGACATTCAATATGAATTACACACAGAAGATAATAAACAAATGGGCTCCTCCTTTCTCTGCTTTGCCTCTTTCCTCTCCCCAGCCTGCACCCCAAGCTTCTCTTTCCCACGAGGACACTCACCAGACACAAGTTTGGAGATGGCAGTGGCACACACATGGTTCCACATGCCAGGTGGGGTGAGCTGGAGCTGGAGGATGGTGCTGGTGGCCTGTGGGTGCCAAGCCCTCCAGTCCTGCCCCAGGGATCAGGATTCCAGAGCTTCCTTCAGATCCCTCAGGCACCCCTGGGGCCAGAACCACCAGTGGAGAATTCAAGGGCTTCAAACCCTCTCAACAACAAGTGCCCAGTTACACCAGGAATAAACCTGCTCACTTCTTTATGTTTTTCAAGATAAATGCAACTCTTATTGTAGAATATTAAATACAAACAGTTGAAAAGTCATGCTACGCATATTGGTCAAAAACATTGGCTCAGTTGACCCAAGTATAAATAAGTCTTTCAAATATTTTTATGGTGCAGAATGCACTGCAGTGCCATGGTAATTTATGCATTTGTTGACTCTTATTTTAAATGTTGAGCCATAACACTGCAGCTCTGTGCTTGCCATAATTTCCTCCTTCTCCTTCAGCCACTTCTATAAACAATTTTATTGACTAGATCAGCAAGAAATACTCTCCATTCTAATACCCACTTCTACATTTAAGAGTAGTTATCTTCTATCTCAGCTCCTACTAATTCTGCTCCCTGTGCATGTATCTCAGCCCTTCTTGTACCCCACCAGGCAAGGGATGGTGCAGGACCCAAGGGACCCTGTACAGAACTGCCACAGAGCCAACTCAGTCAGGACTGACTGCAGAGCAAAAGCAGCTGCGAGATGCTCTGGGCTGTTCTAAGGGTGACACTCGTGCTGTGCTTGGGAGGGGCTGTACCAGGTCCAATAAACTCCTGGGTGCTTGGGGAGGATGTCTCTGCTATTGGTAACCTGCATCTCACAAATATTCAGAGGCCATTGAGCCCCACATCAAACAATGGTCATCCTCCTGCCCCTAAAAAGGAGAGATTTTGAACCTTCCAGATATACTCAACAGAAGCCAGCTCAGCAAACAGGGTGTGCTTCAGACATTGCTATATTTATATTAACTGGAATTAAATTTTACATTTATGAAAACACGAGGTAACCTCACAGCCAGAGAAACAATTTCTGTGCTGTACGTGGCCTGTTAGACTTTGGTCTTCATAATTTTCGCTTACATATTGAATTAAACAAGAATAAATTATATTGAAGTCAAAGATTTTATGTGGATTAGTTCAAAGAACTAAACTTACTCCAAATTCAAGAAGGGGGGAACTTAAACAAGTGCATTCAACATGCAGAAGTTTTAAATGCTGTCAAGAATGATTTAGGTGCTCAGGAGCCTGATTTCAGAAACCTATTTGTCTCCTGACACCTAAGCAAGCTAAGCTGCTTTTGGAAATAGAACTGTGTCAACCTGACAGTTTTGACAATGCTACTCTCTGACTTCCTCCAGCATCTCATTCCTCCTTGTCCTTTCAGAAACTTCACATTAAAATCCAGAGAGAACAGAGACTTCAGCAACTGCTAATATATTCACAAAATGGTACCACAGTGTATGAGACCAACTAACTACCCCAGAATTGTCAGGCAAGTAGCCCATAAATCATGCAGACAACTGGCTGCAGCTGTTCAACAGACATGAAAAGGAATTCATTGCTTGAAGAATAGTTAGCAGAGTCTTACAGGACTGTTAAGAGTAAAGACATTACTTTTCCTGACAGATTCTGCTTCATGATTATTTTAGAATAAAAGTTAAATTATTTTCAACTGAAATAATTAATCTCAGTTTTTACCAAAATATTCAGAGGATGAAAAGGTTTGTTAGCAGGATCATAGACACATCTCCTGAAAATTCCTGCCACCTCCAGCAACCAAACACTCTCAGAATATGGAGAGTTGCTCAAAGAGAAGCTCCTCATTCTATTCACTGCTGAATATTATTTGTATGTCACTTCTGAAGTAGCCTCCTCTTGTAACTTTACACCACATAAAGCTCTATATGGGATACTCTTTGCTTCCTAGAGACAACAGGTCAAAATTTAAAATTCCACTTTTTCTGGGTAGTTCCTGGAAACTTTCTCAGCCAAAAGTACCAAAAATTCCAAATAATATGAGCTGAAATAAGATTCATGGGCATGAGAAGGGTGCACAGGAAAGCCTGGTGGTCCCTGCCATTGTACACCATTCTTCTGAGGACAGAGAAGGAAGGCAGTGCACACCTGAAATCCAAACAGGCATCAGGAACATAAAGCTCTCTGGCAAGCCAATAAACATTTACTCAAAGTGTGAGCTTTCACTTCTCACATTTCATCGAAATATTAAGACCTAATCAAGTTTACTCCCCAATAACATAGTGAAAGAAACATTTTTGTTGTTGTCAGTTATAAGACTTGGTTGTTCTTCCCCCCTCAAAAGATTCCTGCATTATCATCTACCATATAAAAAAACCTCAGTGATCAAAATATAATAAATTAACTGCTGTCAGGATCCAGTTTTAGTGGAGAAAGCAAGGCAGGATAGGTATAATTAAACAAAAAAGCACATTATAGTAGAATGGACTGCACTTGGTGACCTCTAGCTTCTCTATAACAAAACCCAATAAGGTACTACATGAGTTAATTAAAAGTACACTGTCCAGAGTGAACAAAACCCAAGCACAATGCTACAGGCTATTAAATGAAATTATGATCCTGAATTGTAATTGCTTTATAGACCACTGAATTCCTTCTGTGAAAAGATTTGCTAATGATATCAAACATCTCCTGTGATAAAAGTTTAATTATTAAAAGGTTTTATCTCTGAAGGCAGAGTCTGTTTCTGTGTTTATGTTGCTTCTATTTTTTCCCTAAATTATTAAGAACAGCCATCACCAGCCCTACCCTCACTTTAACCCCCTTGAAATATTTTATGCACTCTTAACCACCTTAATGTGATGTAGTTCTCTGTGGTCTCAATTCTAGAAAGCAGGTAACTATATCTTAAGTGCCACAGGGACAAATCCTCAGCTGATATATATCACATTTATGGAGTTTCAGCATCCACCTCAGTGGGACTTAAATGCTTTCTCAGTACATTGCTGAACCAGGTTATTAAAAAGAAATTACAAAAAAATACCCTGTTCCTGAAATTCTCATGGAGTATTGACAACACAGAAATGAATACTTGTATGTGGAATTTCATTATCATGATTCTTATGCAATATGAACATTCTGTAGTGCATGTAAGTGTTACTGTGCAGCAACAAAATTTTTCAGCCCAAGGTAATGCAGAGCTTCCTAAAAGATCATTAAAGGTCCTTGTGGTTAGGCAGTCATTTAGTTGGTGATCTCATTTTGTAGCCAAAGCCAGAAGGACAATATAAAACTGGTTTCAGAAAAGCACATTAGTTAATTATAAAGCAATCTAAAGCAAACCAAAAGGAGAATGTTTGATTTATTCTGAATGTTTATAGATGTTATAATACTGTGGTTCTATACTGTGGTATCTTGTCCAGAGGAAATGACAATATTTTATAGGAACAGTCTATGAGGTTTAGACTTCTTGCTTTCCTTTTAAGCAATTTTCTAATAATTCACTTCCAGCTTCTCCTGTCAAGAACTAGTCCAAGTTTTATGCCTGATTTTGCACTTGTCGATACCAACAACCTTCATTAGGTGCAATATGAAGGTCACAACAATTTGTGAACAACAAGAAATTAGAGTTTTATAGCAGCTTTCACCAGCTGGTCTGCACGAGCTGCTCCCATGATCTCAGGGTGCAAAGCCCAGTTCAAACCTTTCTTACAAACACACCAACATGACAAGCTCCCCAACTGCCTGCACGGCTTCTTTCTGCTGTTTGTGCATCGTTTGCTTTTCCTGCATTCTCACCACACCTTTTAGACAGCATTAGCCCTCATTCTGTTTTCCAGCTGCTTGTAAAAGTGGGGCTAACCTGTTTGCAATCAGTGTAAATGTTAAATAAATCATAAATGTCTTCATAATGCAGCACAGCCTGGATCTGTCTCATTCACAACACCAACATAATGATCTTTTCAGAAGAAAATCTCTTTAGGTTTTGCATTTAAATAGAACCAACCACAGTGGGGTCCTGGGATAAAATTGGGGCTCCTATGCTCAGGCTTAAAAATGGATAATCAATTCCATTGGCTTCTGTCACTGTTCTGGGGTTGCTCCTGGGATCCTGCTTTAATGTGCAGAGATACCAGCTCCAGTGACACACAATTGCTGATTGCATCTTAAGCTGTTCAATCTCCCCAGACTGCAATATCTATTTATTTCTTGTTGCTGCATTTCCTGTGCAACTTGAGGCCTTCCCTTATTCACAGGCATTCATTACACTCATCAGAAAGTTTATTCCTACCTAGACAAGACCAAGCATATTTAAAGAGATCTCCTAGGCTCCACAGCAGATTCATTACAAGTCAGATTTGACATATTCATTCCTAGTGCTTCATGTGTTGCTTATGGATAGCTTATAGCTTCTTTCTCTAATGTTGAGTTCTGCAGGCAAACAAATTTCTGCCTGAAGCACTCAAGTAAACTAGAAGGAGCTCCAGAATGCCCCCAGTCTACAACTGCCATGAAATGTTTCATAACATCTTTCTCAAAGTGTTTTCCGTAGCAAGAATTATAAATTCTTCCTTGGCTTTATCCACTACTTCCCAAAAATAAGTGTCCCAGATCCAGGATATATTATGCAGATTCTCTCAAATACATCCAAGGTCAAGAATTTTGAATGGTTGATTTGGGCTTTTCTGTTTTTAGGTTTTTTGGGAGCTTTGTTTGATTTTCTTGTTACTGTTTGGGGGTTGGGGGTGTTGGCTTTTTTTGGTTTCAGGTTCTTTTGTGGTAGTGGTGTTTTCCTAGGGGTTTTTTAATGATTTAGAGTCTATTACAAATTGGGGAATATGGGAAACTTGAGGCTCTGAATTAAACCAAGTGATTCTGACTGTAGATGCTCCTGTTGCTTGAGGCTCCCAACAACACAGCTCTGCACCCATTGTTGTCTACTGCACCAATCTCTGTGATTCTGGTGTAAGGGAAACAATCTAAACCTATTTAGGTGTGTGCTTGGTTGTCCTGCTTTTACCACAGAGAGGTAATTTTCCCAAATTAATTATAGCAGAGAATATTCCTAGAGCTCGTTACTGTAGCAATGGCTGCAGAAGAGCTGATATTCCTTACAGGATTTGTGCTGATCCTCCCATGGCAGGGCATGGCTCCCAGCTCAGGTTCTTCATGGGGAGGTCTCTGCTCCAAGCAGCCCAATATTCCCGAGCAGGGACATTTTCCACCCTCCCTCTCTTCTGCATTCCCCACAGGGCTGGAAACAGTCCTTTGGAACAGAGGTCTGAGGAAAGGGGAACTTGCTTTATCCTGCTCCATCCCACAAAGCAATTCTTGGGAAACTTGCAATTAGCAGCTACATTAGGAAACTAAGTTTGGGTTGATTTTTCTTCCCTTTTTATCCTCCACAGATGGGCATGCTTGGATTTATTTAGACAGAAACCAAAGCAACGTCACAGGGAAGGTGGGCAATGGAAAAAATGTGCTGAATGAGAGGTAGTGTGCACTACAGCTGTAAGGAAAGAGGGAGGTAGGAAGGGAAACTAAGGGATAGCTTTCTCCTCATTTGTCAGATCAGAACACATATATCCAAACAAAGTCTTTTCATGCAAATTACTTTTAAAGACATTTTGGACCCCTGTAAGCCAGTATTGTCATTTTTTGCCTCTCATTTTTATGCTGTGGGTGAATACATGTACTTCATGTCACTAGATCTGTAAAGAGGACATGCACTCCTCGATCTCAGAGAGCAGAAAAGGTGCAAAAGGTGAAGCCAGTACTGTGCAGCCCTGGAATAGCTTGGAATAGCCACTGGACAGTATCTTTTTAAACCTATCAGTTTTTTATACCTGATCTGCTATGAACATGCATTTGTACCAATGCATAATGAAGATTCTGACTTCTTCCAAGGCTTTCCATAGTCCTTACAACTTTTTCAGTTTAGTCTTTTCAATCAAGTTTCAGAAAATGGTGGCAACAAATCTAAGTTCCATACTCCTCTTGGCTCAGGAAGAGCTCCTGAATTATGTAACCAGTTTGGGCTCAGAATTATCTTTCCTGGCCACTCTGTACTTGCATGAGCAACATGTACCAGCGCTTCCTTGCTTTTGCACTTTCCAGAGCAGAGAACATTCACATTACTCCCCAGATCCCCAAAGCTTGTTTGAACCAGATTTCCTTCCTCTAGAGTTTCTAGGAGGTGCAAATACATTATTATGTGGACCCATTGGCTGTCATTGATCAGCCCTGATTTAGCAGGTATGAAGCAAACTTGGCACAATTTAGTAACTCTGCAAGGGGCAAAAGGTCACAATTTCAATTATAATCTTCATTATTTACTACGATTAAATGAATTTGTTAACACCAAAGCTCAAGTTGTTTAACATAACTAATTAAGCAAGTAACAGACTGTTCCATCCATTAGCATTGCATTGCTTCTGGAGTTTTAAATTTTTGTTAACTGTTTCTGTAGGAGGCTGTTAGCAATTAAAAGCAAAGCAGGGGAACTAAAGTCTGGCACCATCTGAAGCATCTGTCATAGGTGAAAACTCAGTACAGGATGTGAACATCAAGCCCAAGCCAAGGCAGTATTTCTCTTTTCCACAAACAACAAAACAAATTAATCACGACATGATGACAAAACATAAATAGTTGCTTTGACATTGTCACTATGTTCTTCTAAGAGAGAGGAAGGAGAGCAAAACATTTTGTACAGAGGAGGTAAAATGCAGTCCCTGCTGTCCTCTCCTGTTGTTCTTGTGGCACATGAATATCTTGGTTCATAGCCCCAAAAGATATCTAACTCCCTATGACTTCAAATAGACACATAGTATTGCATAAAGGAGAAAAGAGCCTTTTCTGTTTAGATACTATGGGTCAGTTAGAATACAATAAATATAAATATCACTTAAATACCCTCAAGCTGAATGACTGTAAGGTCCAGAGAAACTGATTCCTGCTGAAACCAGGCACTGAGACCAAGCCCTGTCCTCCTGCCCAGTGTGGCCTGAGGGACACAAGGGACACAGCTGTCCCCAGGTGTGGGAGGCAGAGCTGGGAGCAGAGCAGGAGCTGGGGCAGCTGCTCCTGGTGGCAGAGCTCCAGCAGGGCAGGGCAGGGCAGCTGAGCCCCCCCAGCTGCTGTCCCTGGACAGGACACAGAGCTGCTGCCAACAGTGGGAGCCAGGATTTCCTGGGAGTGCTCTGGGAATGCTCGTGCACGCTCAGACACAGACTGAGCTCTGCAGGGCAGGCACCATCTGTCTCTCCTCAGGATCAGGGCTCTCCTTTTTCACTGCATTGTTAGGGCCCTGCTGCAGTAAAGCAGGGTAAGTACACAAACATCATCCTTTCAGGACTGGAAAACTGCAGAACAAAACAGATGACTCAACTGCAGAGTGACAGGCAGGCAAAGACTAGCTCCCAGCAAAGCAGGGCATTGCTCTACACAGCACATTCTGTTCCCCAAATACAGCACACACTGACAGGCATCCTTCAGGACTGCACCTCGCTGTCTGTCAGGTTTAGCACATTTTTTGTTTTATGGTTGTTTTAAAAACCAACCAGCCAACCAACAAACAAACCCAATAAGATCTCTTCTCCCCAAGTATGAAAAAAGCATTAAAAAGCCCCATAAACTCCTAGGCAAAAAGTGACTCCTGTTCAAAATATCTTCTTGCAGCTGTTTGTTTCCCAGGTACTTTAGTTCATTTTATACAGCCACACTAAGTATTCAAACTCTACAAAAGCTATTACAGTCCATCAAGACAGTGCTGCAGAAATTCTAAACTTAAATACCACAAAACACAATCACAACAATGAGAAATTTGATAGTTCTTGAATCAAAACCTGATGATGTCTGAGATAAGCACCTTTCCTATTCCTTCTTACACCTTTTACTCTTTGGCTCAGAATTTCATTTTAGTTTCTGCAGTCTCTGGTTTGGCAAGTGATTTGATGATAAAACTGCTGACACACAAGGGAAACTAACTGCATTCACAACATCTTCATCTTCCTGTACATAGGCAGATACATATTTATGCTGCAAACCCACCACCTCAGTTCTGCCTTAGACCTTGCCTATAACAAATGGTTGAACTAAATAAGGAGATCAAGAAAATTAGAAACAAATAATTCATATGAGTAAAATCATTAAGTCCTAATTACACTGAGGTCTTGTAGAGTACATGTTGGAGCTGGTAGTTTTTCACTAATATGGCAGTGAATGGTCCACGTACCACAGCTATGCCTTTCCCACTAATTAATTGTAATTCTAGAAACTGCCTACAAAATATGTTTCCCCTAAGTATCATTTGGCTCTCCAAATGGAGCCATAGCTCTATTGTGCTAAAATTGGGAATCTAAAGGTGTTCAAATCACTCAAAGTGCTGAGGGATAAGTACCCAACACATTACATCTGTGAAGATGACTCCTATTCCTACCTTCCCCTGACCTACAAATATATATTCTGACACTCCCTCTTGTCTTTCCCAGATTTTTTAGAGGCTCCTCCTTCCTTGAAAGTCACTACCTTAATCGCTCCCATTTCTACCAGCTCATGGCTGAAAATTTTGGACAGACATTTCCTCTGCTCCTGGCAGAAGAGAAGGGCACAGCTGAAACAACACCAAAAATAGCTGAAAGAACACCAAAGCCTGCAGGAGTGATTGCATGGCCCATTTTGTCCTTCTATATATATTTAAAAAAAAAAAATCACAATTGATTTTCCAGACAGAAAGCAGCAATCAGAGGTGCTCTACCTGGCATCCTCTCTCCTCTGGTGCTCACCAAGACATCCACGACCAGAGAATTGTGGCAGAGCAGCGCTGAGCAAGGGGCTGAAAAGCACTGCCTGCAGTGCCTGCCCTGAGCACTGCCCCTCACTGCTCCACAGGCACAGGAATTGGATGCTCCAGAGGGAAAATTGATGTCCAGTTATGCCCTGCAGTGCCATAAACCACTCAGAGGGACAACAAAACCTTGGAAAAGCACTGGCAAGCATTTTGGTGAAGTTCCAGCATAAAAAACAAGGTTACCAATACCCAGCTTTCATCACCTGTTCATGTTTAATTTCACAAGCCCTTTTTAGGCTGGGGAGAATCATAAGCTTATTACTCAAAATCACAAATACTTTGTGTTTACTCTCAAAAAATATGAGATAATGCTGAACAAATTAACAAAAAAGATTAATTTAAAAAATCTGTTTCAATACCACAATGTTTCCTAACTCTGGAGAACACTGCCATACAATATGGATATAATAACAAGATTTAATAAATGAAAGAAATGAAATATCTATTTTCTATAGCAAAGCTGCAAAACCTTATCGTATTTTAACTTCATGAAAACCAATTAGAAAAGTACCCTTGAGCTACTGTGAACTTCTCAGACATACAAAGAGAACTAAAGAAACCATCAGAAGTATTTCATCACTTTAATTTACCTAGATATTTGGCATAAAATCATATCATTAGGTCATTTTCTATAATATCTTTATCCTACTAGGAGGAACACATGGGAGATGGGATTTTATTCAGTAACTTGGCATTGTCCATCAGTAAAGAAAGATGGTGTGAGCTGACCAGACTGCCCCAGATCAATTATCTCATTTAAACAGTGCAGAAATGGGGATCTATTTAGCACATATTTTCTGAGTTCTTTAGAAAATATTTCAAGAACCTAACAGCTACTTATTTCCAATTGCTATTACCCAAAATAGTGCCAGAGTTCAGATACACCCTTCAGCACTTTGGCCTTTTTCTACCCCATGCAATAATCTCACGAGTGCAATGTCAACAGAAAACACAAAACCAACTGCAACTGAAGCTTAATGTGGGGAATGTTGAGCAAAACCACAGATGAGAGATACTGCAGAAACACCTTCTTATTAATAAAGTGGGAGAGCCCACTTCTCTGAAATTAGAGAAGAGTTAAATGCTTTAGCTTATAGTTCTCATAGGCACAAAGATGCAATTTTAATCCTGATATTTTCATAACCTCTGAACTTTTCTTCCCTTTCCTTGTACCAGGCACAGTGCTTTGGACATATTTCTTCCCAACAATCTAATGAGAAAGTCTTTCACTAAGGCTGAGCTGATTTCTAGCAATTGCTATGGTGGCTCCCACCCTATAAATCACTTACAAATATGACCCATTGTATTATCCTATAAAAATTCAGCTGCACAAATTTTTAACCAAAAGCTGCTTAACTGACTTGCGTTATCTTTTGAATTGATGTACAATCCTATACCAAGATATCTGCATTTGCTCCTTAAATTCTGTGCCAGAATCGAAGCACCTTGACTCACTCTTTATGCTTATTCCAATATATTAATGGCCATGTTCATGCACTGCTTTTTCCTAGTGGGCAAAATACAGCTTATAAACAACCTAGTCTGGGCTTTCCTCTGAGAGTTCAGCTTGGTGTGGGACAAGGTGTTCAAAAGCCAGGCAACACTGAACAACTAGAAATGGTATTTCACTAGAAGAACAGTGAAATATCAAAAATCTGCTTCTCATTTTCTCAAAAGATGTAAAGCAGAATCATCATCTCATTTAATGCCTGATCCTCTGATATTCAGTGATTTGTTAACAAGTAAAGCAATTTGGGCTCTTATAACAAACATCAGCAGGGATTTACACTCACAGCAGAGCTCATAAGCCAGGAATCAGAGGTGTTGCAGGAGAGATGAGCTGGGAAGCTGCAGCCAGGTCAGCTTTTGGTGGGTGAGCTGGGGCCAGCAGCCTGTTTGTCTTCCAGCCCAGCAGAGACTCATTTCCTCACTGTCCAACAACTGTTTGCCCACTTATGAGAAGAGTCACATTTTGCTGAGGTAGGAGGGACTCGTTGTCACATCCTACAGCTCTCCTATCCATGCATGCTTTCATTCTTCAACACTGAGCAGGAAAATAAAGAACTGCTCACCCTCTGTGGGCTTTACTGCTGGTGCTGGACAGGAACATCACCTTCCTCCCTTCAGGTTTCATTGCCCAGCCCCATCACCCTCCAGGAGCTCTCCCCCACCTTCAACCCTCCACCCTCTCCTTTATATTTGAATAAAAAGCACCACCCCTTTCTCCCAGCTGATTCAATAACTGAATAGGGCCAAGTGAAGCTCGTGGTGTTGTATTGTGATTTACAATCCTGTAAATCAGTATTTACAGTATTGTATTAGTGATTTACAAACCACAAGGACACAACAATTCGTGCTATTAATACGGAGAACAACAGTGGAACACCGTCCTCCTTTGAAAAGCAAAGTGAAATTTTCAGCTGGAAGCTCTTATAGTTTCAGTGTTCCTTATCTGCCTCTGTCCACAGCTGCTGATGACAGCTAAACTCCTGCATCCATCCCAGCAAATTACATGAGTTTAATCAAGTGGCTGTGTGATAGATTTGGTGACAGCAGATTTAGTTACCCTGCTGTGATAAAGGGTTGATCAATGTACTATTATTCTTTCCTTTATTGGCTTTTCTTTCTTCCCAGCAAGTATAATACTACAGTATCACAGACCAAATTTTCTGCACTTGAGAGCATACCACCAGCTTCTAAATCCAAAGACAATGTTTCCTGCTTCAGCAACAAAGGCATTTGCTGCATCTTAAAATTCAAGGTTTTCTAGCCATGCTTTCCATTTCACAGAACTGAATTGTTACTGCACTGGATTTTGCATATTGGACACGATTATCTGAAGATTTCTTTTCTGATTAGTTCAAAGCAACTGTCCCTTTTCAGCAATAGCCAAAGGATTCCTGCTTTATGGTCTTCAAAAAAAAAAAAAAAATGACAACAAAGCAGTAATTTAGTCTTTTGTCACATTTGTTTCCAGCCTAGTCCAACACAGTTCTTAGCCCCAAACCAAGGGAACAATGTGAGCTCCACAGATACAGCCACTGTACCACCCATCCCAGCAAACCTGGGGTCACATAACACAGCCTGGCTCTGTTCAATATTCAGATGACTCAAACATTTTTGGCTGCCTTCTGTAAATGTGTTTGAAAAATTCTTCTTGGAGGTTGAAGATTTCTCTCTCAAAATGCCTCCTGCAAGGTTTGGTGACACTGCTGGTAGATCACTTTGTTCTGTGGCTCACCTAGAAAATGTCCCCTGAGGCTGTAAAAGCCATCTGACACCAAGACAGGACAGCATTGCCTGGGTTCTTCCATTTTTGTGTTTTGGAGTTTGTTTTTTTTAAGGTCTTGTAATCTCAATTCACTTTGGGATATTAGAAGAATACAACTCTTTGGAGTAAAAGGGCAGATTTCAAACGAAAGAGAATCTCTGCTGGATGTAAAACTTGCCCTGCCATTCAGTGTGCTGTTACATATTAAAATGTATATTAAATTTAACTTTATGTTTAGAAAGTAATTGAAGGATCAAAAAAACCAAAACTCCCCTTCAAGCTTTTTGCTTTTACTGCCATTTTCTTTCTTACTAAGCAATGTCTTTATCATGATGCCATTTCTTCTAGGGCAGTAATTGCAAAAAAATGCAGAGATCATTCATCTACAGTAGAAGTTTGAAACAGGCACTTAACATTGGAACTTACCTTTACATTTTTATTATAAAAGAAAATGGCCCATACGGCATAAATATCTTGAAGTGAAATGGGAGTACATAAATTTATAGCAGATGTGATAAGGGTAAAAAGACCTCAAGAGGAAATGCTGCAATAATGGTCTTTTAAGAGACCTAAGAGGAAAACTGGCTAACTCTTACCAGAGCTGGGGAAATAAAGGCACAAATCAATGAGAAAAGTTGCCAGTTAATCAGAAAAGGATCCAGAGCAAAGTTCCTACCATAAAGTGATCTGCCTTCAAATGAAAGTTAGAAGATAAAATTCCTTGTGAGACAAACCTAAGAGCAATAAATTAGAGTACAAACGAAGATATATCTGCATTGGTGGATGTTAAAATCCTTTGTGTCTAGGTTTAGCAACTGAAAAGGCACAAAACTGTTCACACAAGGGACTTGGAAAAAGAAGAGGTGGGATTGGTTTGTTTTGGGTTTTTTTTGTTTTGTTTTAAAATCAATGAAATTACTTTAATGTACACAAAATTTAAATCTCTGTTTATCAAGGAGTTAAAATGCCCAATTCTTAAGGAGATGCCCTGTGGTTTCAATTACTAGGTGATAAAAATACTTCTGAACTCATGGTCTGTGTTCCTCATTCTCAAGCCACATATTTACTTCTCTGCTGCAGATCTAACTCAGGAAAAGAAATCAATTTTTAAATCCAATATTTAAAAATAGTAGTAGTCCTTTCAGTAGTATCCAATATACTACTGAAAGGACTAAAACTCCATTTTTTTAAATTATCTTGAAAATCTGTTATTAAAAATTCTCAATTTTTCCCCAATCACCCTAACAAACCAACACCTCTATATTATCATAATTATGAATTCTCATACTTGTGCATCTTGAGACATCAGAAATTTAAGTCAAAAACTTGTGCTCCAGCCACAGATCTTTACACACTGAATAAGACTCTAAGTGTTCTTCAAAACACAACCAGACTCTAAATCACATATTCTTTAAAACACAACTTATGTGTAGGGATAATACTTAATGGAAAGGTTACATGTGAAACAGAGTTAACAACATCTTGTGTTTGAGATTAGTTTGATTTCATAGCCTGAAAAGCTTTGTGTCACACAAACAAGTAGAGTGGAAACAGATTACTACAGAGAAAAGAGAACACCAACAGTGCCTCGTGTAAAATCGCTCAAGGGAACGTTCCTTGATGGCAAATGTCATGAGAAGCAAAAGGAAGACCCAAACACATGGCATGACACACCAAAATCCCCAAACATTTAAATATAAGCAATTCAAAAAGTGCAATTTTTCTTAGTTCAGTCAATAAATATTATGATTGTTTTTTCTTTTTTGTAAAAAAATGAATCTCTAGAAGACAACACATGCACTGATACCCGCATACACCTACAACAGATACCTCCTACAAAGTCCTCCACACTACACTCACTGACCATTTTCACATCTATGAAATACTCTGCTTTGAAACCTATGATGGTCACAAATCAAATCCTCATTTTCTAGTAAAGCCAGGCAGAAAGAACCACCTTTTATTGTAGAATTTAGATCCATTTTGCCCCATAATAAAATAATGTTTCTTTTTTTATTATTCTCTTTTCCGTATTACCTACACAATAGCTTTGGAAGACATGAAAAAGAGTGGGCAAGAAGTCAAAAAAAATCAAAAACTTTATGTTCTGGTCAGTCACAACAAGACAGGTGAAAATCCTTGCCAGGTTAGTCACTTAAATTTCTCTTCCATGCAGCAGAATGTAGGTGGCAGAGCAGATGAGATGCTGGCCAGGACTATACAAAGCCAGACATATTGCAGAAAAGAAAGAGTACAGACTTCTATGCTCAAATTCTGTTCTGTTCTAGGCAGAATTACATTCAACAAATCACTTCCTTAGAGAAAATTCAAGAATTATCCATGTTTCCAACTGATTTTGTTATGGTCAGGTTTATAGCACAGTTTATAAAAAAATCTCTTATGAAACAAGGTCCTTCTGATGAAAATTGAATAAATACAACTCCCACACTTCTAAATACCAAAAAGGTAGCTGGCTGTTGACTAGGTGATCAATTTTAAATTATTCCCTCACATCTAACTGTTAAAGAGCATGACATGCTTATAGTTTTGTCTTGATATGTGCTTAAAAGCTCTTGTTTCCAATTTTCTACTCCTTTTCTCCCCCATTTCTTCCAACAGCCACTCAAACTCCAAAGCAGATTTGCAAACTGGTAGAGCGAAGGGAGAGGAAAAGGGAAGTTTTCTGTTATGTGATCACCAAAGGTCCTGGAACAATAAAGCCCAATGAGAGAATGTCTGAAAAATTAAATGTAACTGCAATATAGTGACCAAGAAAAGGATTCAGGAGTTATTGGAGAAAAATCCCTCAAAGTCTTCATCCTAATGAGCCACAGCACAGTAAGGAAGCTTTTAAAGCCTTCGGATTTGGTGCAGCTGAAACAAGTAAAAGCAGAAATTCTACTTTAAAAAAAAAAAAAAAAAAAAAAAAAAAAAAAAAAAGAAAGAAAAATTTTCTGTGGCCAAAATATTGTTCTGTAGAAAATTAAAAGATCATGACCCATTCTCAGTGACCTATGAAGTAAAAACATTTGTCTCAAATTCCCAACCAGGCTAGCAGGAGCCTCCAGTGGCCCAGCAGTCCCAGAGCTGTCCCTGCCTTGGCTTTTCCTGGCACAGGAGGTGCAGGAAGGGGCTGGGAAAACTCCTGAACCAGCAGGAAAAGTTCACCAACCACCAGCTTGTACAGTGTAACTCCAAACCACATCAAGGCACTGCTGCACATGTGCTGAAATAGAAAAGGAGCTGAGCAAAGTAAAAGGCACTCCTGGAGGGCCATCTGAGAGCTGGTTTGCTCAAGGAACGACATTCATTGCTGCTCCGACTTCTCCCCATCCCTCCTGTATTTGGACAGGACCGGCACTCTGGCAATTCCCGATTCTGCAGTACCACCTAGTGACAGTGACCAGGGGAGCATCACTCCTGTCACCTCTGGTGCTGCAACCCATGCACCAAATCCTGCAACTCGCCCCTGGACCACTTCCCCTCCTGGCTTGATAGGAGTCTTGTGAAAGAACTGACATGACAGAAGATACAGCCTGGACAAAATGAAATCACCCATGAGCCCAGACACAAAGCATTTCCTGCCTGGCTGGAGAAGAGAGGGTTCCAGTGAATCTCCAGGTGTGAAACACATCCTTTGTGAAACAGCTCTAAAATAAAATGCAGCAATTAGTAAGGCACCGATATTAATCTGCTCCCACCATCAGATAACTCTGCCACAGTGTCCTAGTCCTAAGGTGACTGCTGTTATTGAGGAGGAGTGAATCTAATAAACTGTGTCATTGATGAAGGCAGCTGGTTCCCAGATCTTCTCCAAGCCAGCCCTCTGAGACATTCCTGGGAGATCTAGGCAGGGAATAATTACTTCTAAGCATATCACATATTCTCTTGTATATTGAATATAAATGCTCTTATCAGAGTGTTAAAATAGTGACTATTACTGACGGCTAAAGGGCTGTATTTGTTAAAAATACTTTAGATATTGTTCTTACAGAGCAAAATAAATACTTCATTTGTAGGTTGCCTTATCTAAGATTTGCTGGGGAGATTGAGTGGGACAAAGATAACGAGTTTCCACAATGTCACACAAGGTAAACAAAACCTAAAACTATAAAATAAAGTCCAATATAACAAAAAGTTTAAACATCATTTTACAGAGAGAAAAAAACTCCACATCAATATGTATTTAATGACTGCTTTTCTTATTTTCCAATGTCATTATTCTGAACACAGCTCACAAAACAAAAGCTCAAATTCTCAACCAGAACTTTCAACACCTATCTCTAATTAAACCCCGAAAGCTACATCTTAGATAAAAAACACACAAAACCTTTGAATGGGTTTTGGATCTGCTATATAGTCCAGGATATAGATTAGAGCCTAATGACTAATGTTATACTATTAGAAGTTGTCATTTATGCCTGATAAAGAGAAAAAAATTATGTGCAATATATAGCTTGAAGATGTATAAAATTCTCTGGAAAAAATAATAGAAGGATTGCTAAAGGCAGTGGGCCAGAATTACCAGTAGTTGAACTTTATTTTTATTTATTTAATAAATATTCAGACCCTCTGGGCAGGTAGAATGTTTTTGGAATGAACTGTGATCAGAGTCAATGCTGGACAATGACCTATGACGATTTTTATCAAGTGACAGGTAAAGCCATTATCTGTGCCAGTGCAACCTCTGACTTCCCCTGTTTTGGAGGTTTTGGGGAATCTGGCATCAGTGGGACTGTGGGGAGGTGACACCAGGGCACTGTGGCATGGACAACCCTTGGTGCCACAGCTCTTGTCATAAAGCAATGACACCTAAATGTTTTAGACTTTAATTTCCCTGCTTTTAAAAACTCA
Organism: Rhabdornis inornatus; assembly: GCA_013397075.1. Taxonomy (NCBI): domain Eukaryota; kingdom Metazoa; phylum Chordata; class Aves; order Passeriformes; family Rhabdornithidae; genus Rhabdornis; species Rhabdornis inornatus. The sequence goes on along the minus strand of VWZS01010003.1, from coordinate 152,641 downwards.
CAATTTTCTACTGCAATATGGCACAACATTCCTGTCAGATATACATAATAAAGGTTTGACCCTGAATAAGAAATTTCAGTGAATGCTTGTCCACAATTCTGGAGTTAAATCACATTCAAAAGTACAGTGCTGTAAAAAATTCTTGGCAGCGTTTAATTTGGTGGTCACTGCATTCAATGGAAGGCCTGCTGTTGTTTTCAGTCGAACAAAAGAAATTAGTAAAGTCAAATTGAGAGTTTCTGAAAACCCTACAAGCACAGGCACTATGGTCTGGTTGGGGTCCCTGGTTTTAATCACCATCGGGCTCCATGAATTTAAATATCAAAGCCCCAACCAAACCTACTCTGCAGCACCATCTAGTGATGCTCCGGGCTCCACAATAAAACAGCGCTGCAAAGCTAATTAACTCTATCATTAATTACACAGTTTGTGCGTATGAACTCATTGCAGGCAGCTCACACCTATCCCTTGAGAAGCATTTGAACCAAAACGTTTAGCTACATGCAAAAAACCCCAGGAACCCAATTCCTGGGGGAAGGAGAGCTTCACTCATGTGAGCTTTGCTGGGTCTGGTGAGACCCCATGGGCACCCTGAGCCCCCCGTGCCCATCAGTGGGATCAATAAAAATCCACCTCCACGAGCATCCAAACAAGCCTGAGAGCCCTTTCTGTTCACATCTCAGCTGTAAGGAATATCAGCATCTTGGGGGACACAAGGAATGTGAATTCATAACTGCAATGGCCTAGAAAACCCAAAAGTATAGATCACTGGCACTGCTGTGGCAAAAATGTGATGGACACTAAAATGTAAGTCTCCTGAATTTTTAGAAATCTGGACTGGTTTAGAGCACAGGCTGTAAAAGGTGACTGAAAAAGGGGATTTTCACTTGCTTTTATGAATGTTGTTTTATAATGCACAGGTTTTGTCATTGGACACAAAACAAATGCACCTGAGTATATTTTTTCTATTTCTAGTAGCATTTATTTAGTTGTGGTTTTATTCTCCCAATAAAGCATCAATTCATTCTTCCCTTGCAGCTGTCATCCAATTTATTCATCAGAATAACAGATCTGCATTTCAACACTCATTTGTAGACAAGTTCCAGCACCAAGTTAAAATAATATCTTAATAAAATCAAACTGCAGAACAACTTGGAGAGAATATAAAGGGACAAAAAATCACTCCCAGGAGAAGAAAAAAAAAATTTCCTGGCTTCCTGCTGGGTCGAAGCCAAATTTCCACCTTCCACTGAGCTCTTCAGCAAACCAAGCACCCAGATGAACATTCTCTGGGTCTGCTGGAAGCTGAAAACTGGGCTGGGAGCAGTTGCTTTGTAGCACATTTCATAGGACAATTTTTCCCAGATATCAGGAGTTGCCACGTGGGACAACTTGAGCTTTTCTGGCCCTTTTTTCCCCCCACACTTCCAGAGCATTCCAGCCCCAGCTGCTGCTCCAGGCTGGCAGCCACACCTGACCCAACACAGGCACAAAGGAGCCCAAACCCCTCTCCCCTGCCTGTTCTCTCTCCCACTGCCAGGACAGTGCCACTCCAGAGCTCAGCCTCGGGCAGGAAGCAATTCAAAAGGGGCAGAAAACACCTGATTTAAATTATTTTTCTTCATCAGACTCCCTGGAGTGACTGGTATAGAGGACTCTTTAAGCATGGAGAGCGTTGAAAAGAAAAAGATTGAAGAAGAAGGTGAAAAGATTGAAGAAGAGCCACAAAAGTTTGTTTTCTCTAGGGAAAAATTTGTTGAATAATGAATTTAATGGGGAGATGACAACACCCAACTGTTCAGTTGAGGTCTGAACAGCATCTTTAATGAATAAAATATTAGCACTAGAAAGCACGTTTACAGTCTCCTATAAGAGGGCTTATAAGCAAACCATAAACAAACTATGGCAACAAAAAGGCAACGTACTTGTAAATATTCATGACATTTTCCATTCCATTTATTTTCTTACTAGGATTACTCAAGGCCCAAATCCCTTTTTGAAGACAGTTGCATTAAAATAGAAAGGAGTAAAGGTACAAAGGTCATTCTCACCATGCACAGTCCTTCTTAATTATGAATTTATTATGTGATGGTTCTTTTTATGAAGAAGGCAATGCCAGAATTAATTAGAATCCATGCACTTTAATCCACTACAAAAAATTAATTCATTGTACAAGTTCCTTTGGGACTGCCACCATCTCTAGATTTCTATTTTTTTTTTAATAATGAGGCAGATATTTCCATGTCATTGCAAATGATTACAGGAAATGCAAGCCACCATAAAGAATCAGTTTATCAGAGAAGAAGCAGATAACCTATGGATCACAGTAGGTGCAAGCTTCTGGTATAATTTGGTGCAAGAACTGGGTAAATTTTTACCTGCTTCAGAACAAATGGTCAAAGCCAGTTTATGGCCATGGCTGGTTCAGTCTAACCCTGAACAGGACAGAATAACAACTGCAGCAGCTACCAACACCTTATACACTCCCTAGATGATATTATATCCTCAGTAACTTTAACAGATTTACATGAATGGCTACTTTATCTTGTATAATTTGCATATCAAGTATTTTTTTTATGGTGCTTTTACATTTCATTGTATTAAGCATACTGATAATCTCATGCTATAAATGACTTAATTTATCTTGTCTTGCCATCAGCTATTTGCAAGAATTCTAGTGATAGTAAAGCTACTGCTGCTGTTCCATTTCATATTTAGGGTTTCATTTCAAACTGAGGAATATGACATTATCCTAGATCAGCCCACCTGGGAGGATGAGGGGTGTTTATGAAAAAATACCATTCCACAGGTTTGAACCAATGGTGCTATGAAAACCCTTGTTTTATGAGAGTGACATGTCAGGATTTTAACCCTCTGTGCATTCTCTGAGAGATGGCCAAGTGCCATTACTTTGGCCTTTCTGCTGAGCTGCAGTTTGAGTCATTGGAAACTTTTCCCAACCCTAACACACTGAGCAGAGCTCCAGTGAGCAGAGCTGATGTGCAAAACCCCTCCAAAGGGGACAGTGAATGAAGGAGATTCATAGGAATTCCCTGGCAGTTACAAACTTCCTCTGGGATACTCAGCAAGAGAGGAGGAAGAACAGCTCCAAGCACGGGAAACCAAATAATCGGCAGATAAGCATCAAAGAATTTTATCCACACTGAAGTCAAACTTCAGGGCAGCTCCCCTGATCACAGCAAAGCCACAGTTTTGAGCAATTTTCAGAGGCTAGAGGCTGCAGTTAAAAGAGCTTTGTCATAACAACATGACAACCACCATAACCCCAGCCATTCTCCATTCTCCAGACAGCAACTGCAGTGTGCTTTAGCTCAGGGGGAGGCACAAGAAAGGAGGTTTGTGTCACAGAGGGTTTCTTGGGAGAGTTTTATAGGGTGTACTTCTTAGGTTTTGGCTGTTTGTGGTTTTTAATTGTTTTATTTTTGGCCTTGAAAACCTATTTTTAAGAAGCACAAACCGCTCTGGTATCTGGTGATTAGCAAGAAACAACTTCCCATCTTGGTGATGTTAGCTGAGCTACTTTGGGGACACAGCTGATGTCTCAAAAACTGACAGTAAGAAAGACATCACGGAAAGGACTGGGGTCATGCCAACAATTTCTGAGAGCAAACATAATTTGGAGTAGTTTGTTCTTAGAAAGCAAACCAGAAGCCAACCATCACAATACTACAAGAATTAATTTAACTTTTTAAAAAGTTATCAGAACTTAAAGCAGAATATTTTTGTATATGTTTGCATGCTGGACTACATCACCTCAGAATTGCATACTACTACAGCCAATTTGATTTATGCATTCTCTGTTATAAACAGAAAAATAATCTGACTTTCTGGGCTGCATATTCCAAATCTCCTACATTTTCAGTAATGCAAAAGGAAGAAAGGAGAGGGGGGAAGCAGGACTAAAGGTTAAACACAACTACTTGCTGAAGGGAGAAAAAAGCATGTTCATTAAACATTTAACTTTTGTATACTGAGCCTTTGAGGCAATTATGCTGAAAGATCATGCCCTTCCCACATGTTATACACCCAAAAAAGGCTTTCTCTTTCACAAGAAAACTGTTTTCCAAGAAAACTGCTTAACAGGCAGCTCAGCTGCTCCCTTCAGCAGGGACAATCCCCACAGCCATTAAAGGCAGGGAAATATCAGATACTGAAATCCTATCAAAACAATGAACAATGCAGCTTGGAAGAATTAAATTGCTTGGTGTATTTCAAGCCTGCAGTAAGGAAAACAGAAGCATATAGGGCACATCAGGGACTGCTTTTTAGGTGTTAATACGCTGCTTGATAATGCATGTTTCTGAATTATTCCATTAGAAACACACAGAGATGAAAAGTCTTGACATTCACCAAGATGTTTCAAAGCCACGTTTTCTTTCTTAAATAAGATAAACAAGCAAAGCCAAAGCTCCAATTCAAGAGAATAATGCAGATTAAGTGACAATATATCATTAAAACTAACACATTTCTAGCAGAACCTTGTTGTTTTATGAAGACACAGTTGGGGAGTTGTTTCCTTTTGTTTAAAATACCTTGTTCTTTCATGGGTGCTTGTCCCTGCTTTACACTCTCTGGTCTGTACATGGATGAACATTATTCCAGGTCAAGCAATGGCAGCTCCAGATTCACTGGCTCCTAAATAAACTCCACTCCAAATCAAAAATGGGTCAGCATTCATTCCTTCCCACAAACAACAACTAAGAAGGTCTTTACAAAAGGAAATATGTGAGTTCAATCTGTTTTAACATTCCTAATAAGCCACTAACCTCAAGTTTATTCAGCTACCTCAAGAGATTACTCAGCGCACAAAAGTGAAGCCCCAAGAGTGTTCAAACTTACACTATTTTATTGAAGAGACTCTGGTTCCTTTGTGCTGGAAGAAAGGTGCAATCCAAGTGTTTCAATGTGTACAAAGTTTTAATAATGATAATGAAGACTTTCCTTTTCTGTCAGACCTGTGAGTCTGTAGATCTCAAACTCTCAGCCATGTCAGTAGCTCTAATGCACTAATGAAGTTCACCACACAACAGTTTATGGAATCAAACTCCTACATCTCACTGCTGCAGAGATGTGGTATGAACCATTCCAGGACTTTTTCTCCATCCAAGTCAGTGAAAGGATCTGAGCTCACAATTTTATATACATATATTTCACCACCAGCTGGTGTCACCATGCACCTTAAATCTATGCCAGGTTATTTCACACTTATCTTGGTCTCCAGCAAGACATAACTGGAAAAAGTTTAATGTTAGAAATAAACACTGACACAGCATTCTATATACAATCACCTGACTGTCCTTATTTTCATGTTTTTAAGGATCTGAACAAAGTTTCCAAAATAAAAGAATTAAGACCTTTTTGCTGCCTTTGTACATTATTATTTTCGCCCCACTTTGTACATTGTTTGCACCAACAGCAACCTCCACAAAAATTTAGTCTTGTGTGAAGAAAAATTCACTTGCCATGGAGTTGTTCCTATTGCTTATACTTGGAATCATACTTTTCTACTTCTGTGTGCAATGAATACTAACTTGTCTTTTGTGAAAGAGAGGTAAGTGAAACCATTAGGAAGGAAGATAGTTGGTTTGTTTTCTCAAACACTCAAATCCACATGGTAAGATGAATTTCCTCCTAGGATGTTTAAAGAACTAGCTGATGAAATCCTTAGAGCCATCAACAGTTTATTTGTGAGAACTCAGGAGAGATGGCTACAGTGCAAAAGGTTAAACTTAAAGAATGGACAGCATACCATGCCTATGGAAGAGGAAGAACTGGATAGACAGAGAGCCAATAATTACTGGGTTTCACTGCATTAAAGACAACAGTGAAGGCCAAGAACAGCAAGCAGGATTTATCACAAAGACACATCAAGTTAATCTAGTATCTTCCTGCAGACAGGTAATACACTTTATAAAAATAAAATAGGAATAATTCTTTAACTACATCTCGATAAATAAAAGCACAAAAGATATTAGAATGATGGCATCAGAACAGCTTCCAAGAAATGCAGTGTACAACAGTCTGTATACACAACCAGCCTGTAGTGAAAATATTGCAATTTCCTGCCAAAGAGAAAGGCTGCACTGAAGAGCAGTCAGCAGCAATTAATCCTTTGTGTCAGTCCTATCAAGTACTTGAATGGTCTGGCTGATGAACCAAGAATTTTGATTATTCAGTTTTCAAACTACCAAAGCTGGAAGGGTCAGGAAATATCGTGGGAGCCTGGATAAACTCACAGTAATTTTAAACTGGAGATGTGCTTTGGAAAACAACATATGACCAACAGGCCCAAGACTTCAGCACAAACAATCTGCTACTGCAATAAAATGGACAATTTAGCATAAAGAAGTGAAAACTGGAGCAATAAAAATCTGCTGCAGAGAACAGTTTGCCTTTGTGTCCCTGTGAAATGAAGACAATAGCAGCATTCCTAAATTGTGGCAAAAATCCTCACAATAAGTAATGAAGAGTATAAAAAGACAACACAGAAGGTGTACAGGGAGTACAGGAATAGCACAGGGGTGCTATTTGATCCTGCTTCAGAGTCAGGAGTGCTCTGTCAGAGGGGCTAAAGGACCTTCTCCAGCCCTGCAATACCTGGGCCTCGTTTTTTTTCCTGCCATCTATCCAACATCCTTTTCCATTTCCTTACATCTTCTTCCCCCTCCAACATCATCCTAATTACAAGTTTCACTACATTTGTGAATTAGCATCTTTTTCATATTAGCATATAATTTTCTAGAAGATCACCAATACTTTTCAAGGTGATCTACTCATTTCATTTATCTCTCATTATAGCATGACACCCAGTGATTTTCCAGTCTTTTGAAAACTCAAGCACAGCACAGCCACAAAGTCCAGCCTGCTGTGATCAGTCTTCCATAAGATTCACCAATATTAAGGGTTTGGTAGCAGAAACCCAAACTTATCTTGCTGGGGTTTTGATTGGGTTTTTATTTGCCTTTGTCCCCCTCCCCTCACTGCTTCTGATAGTAGCAGCTACAGATAACAGAAGTTGCTCTAAGCGTCTGGAGGCTGAGTATGCCCTGATTTCTCAGCATCCAACCCCAAATCCTCATTTTGTCACAAGGAGAGACTAAAACTGCAGCTGGGCACATGGGGAAGCTTAGGGCATTAGCAGTAAAGAATATGGATACACCCCAAAGAGTAACAGGTAGAAATGTGTAGCTTTCAATTACAGCTCACTGGAAAATCCACAAGTGACAATTTCATGCTTTCCAAGTATTTAACTCCATTTCTTGTGCTCTCCTAGTTACTACTGAGAACAAAACAGTCATTTCTATGTAAACACACTTACATAATTGTAGTAAAAACCTACTGATCACCAATAAAGTTGGTTGCAGGAAAAACATACAACAGCCATAAGCACAGACACAATGTTATTAACCTTTTGTCATGTAAAGAGATCATTAGCATCATCACTTTATAATGAAGAAGTAACAAGTATCCTAAAAATTAGAAGGCAAATAAAATGAAAGCTTGTGGTCTTGGATATCAGAACTCCCATCAGCTGTAAGTGGACTTGTAACTGTATCTCACTATTCACTAAGTCCTTGAGAACATTTACTAATTAAACTGTCACAATGCAAAATTGCTGAAGCAGTTCAGCAGTTACAAAGTATTTTTCTTTAAGAAAATTCTTCAGCATTTCTAGCATCTCAGGGAGCTGAGATCTGTTGCACTGAAAATCAGTCACCAAAATACCAAGATGCTTCAAGACAGTTTTCCTGAAGCCTAAAGAGCAGAGGAAATATTACAGCAAATGAGTAGCAGAGGCAACAGTTTAACACAAAAAAAACCACCTGGGTAGACAAAGTAAAGAGCAGGGAAAAGAAAAAGGTTCCCCAAAAGGCATTCCTGACTGCTTAGCAAGAACAAGTTCTGCCCAGATTGTGTGATCCCAGCATGGTCTGTGAGTTCCAAAGGCTTGAACAATAGGGGTTCCCTGTTTTCACCGACGCTGGCAAGAGTGGAATTAATGGCATTACCATTATAGGGGAGCTTAATGTCCATATTCTCATGAGAATACAAAAGGCTAGCCAAATTCTCCAATGCTTTGTGTTTAGTTGGTTATTTATCACCTATTTAAACACTCCCATGTTCAGTTCCCCAGGTTTGAACAGCTATGGAAAGACTGCAACAAGAGAATAAAGACCATGACATGTATCTTAGCAATCCCTATTACTGCCCCCACAGCTATCTACTGTTAAGATCAAACCAATTCACCACTTTTTAGAAGTCAAGGTTCATGAGGTATTGATCACTTTCACTGCCTGCCTACTGTACATTTAAATAATGTATCCTATGCTCAGGCCTCAGTAGAGGGCAGATCCCTTTGATACTTTATCATCTCTACAGCTATAGATTTTGCCATTATTGTATTTGCCTTGCGTTGCACTGGACTAAGATTGTATTTTTGATTTATAGAACCAGACAGGCAATTTATTCTACTGTTTGCTTCTCATAGTTGTTTAGGTGGGAGTAACATATAGAAGAAGATACTGGCCTAAGTCACTAATATCTTCTCTTGAGTAGTATATATATTTTTTCAGAGAACAAAGACATTTGGCAATTTGTACAAAAAGCAAACAGTGCACACTGCAGAAACCAGCAGCATCACCATGATCTGCTAAGGGTGATTAGTTATAGTTTTATACACCCACGGAAGTCTTGACTGAAACTCAGAAAAACTAACATTCCTTAGGGCAACTGTCCTGCCTCTCAGAGTTTTATTCATTTATTTACTGTTAAGGTAAAGAGTGAGACAAAGCCAGACTGAAAGAAATTCTGCTAAGTTTAAAGTCAGGGTTGGTGTTTAGTTTGATGCTGTCATCGTATGACACATTTTCCCATTTTCTTGCTTCCCATCTCATGAAGATTGATTTTGTTTCTACCTCCATATTAGCAGAAAAAGAGCCCAGGCAGGTATGAAATTTAACTGGAAAAACAATGGATAAACTGGCCCTGCAGTACTAGCAAGATCACACAAAATGCACAGAAGTTGCAGTTCTGCTCAGACTGTGGCAAAGTGTGCTTGTAAATGAGGTGCATGAGAATGCCTGTTTCATGAGGATGCCTGTTTCATGAGGATGCCTATTTTCAGCTCATTCTCTAATTATGGAGATTATCTTCAGGTGCCAGATAACAGAGCAAGATGCTTGTGATTCCCCTCACTAAACTGCCTGAGCAGCTCCAAAGGACCACAGAGCTCACAGCCCAGAACAAACTACTGGATTTGTTGCAAGAAAACCTTGTCAGGATTTCATCTGCAAAAAACAGATACTTTTGATATTCTATAAACATTTTTACCTCTATCCAGGACAGTGGTGCTGTCAGACAGCTATCAGCTTTCCTCCTCTTAAAGAGCTCCCACAAAGCATCCCATTCCCAACTGCAGGCATCCTACACACAATGCTTCTGGATCATCTTTGAGTTACCGTAACTATCAGCTGCAGTGTTAGATCTCCTGTCAAAGGGAGCACACAACTAGGAGTCCCTAAATATAGCCGTAAAGCATAGTCTGTGCTTCATTTTTAAAAAAAAAAAACTTTTTAAAAAGTATAAAATCACAGGAGCATTAAGTGACTGGAGTAAAAAAAGGCAGTGAAATAACTAAAACAATTAGAAAGGGCAGCACTGAGTTTATTCTAATAAAGTCAATTTCTTTCCCTGTCCCATATACATTCTCACATTCACTGATGCAAATGAAATTTGTTTGAAAGAAGTCAAGAAAGAGACCAGTGCAGCTGAAAAAGCAGTATATCATTGTACAGGCAACAAACCAAATCCATGCTAAGAAATTCTTTTGCAGAACTCCAAACACCTATACAAACAACAACTTGCTTCATGCACTTGCAATTGATTCCTGCAAGTCACACAGAAATAACTTTTGAAGGAGAAAAATAGACCTGAACAATCTCTTAAAAAACAAACAAACAAGCCCGAACCACAGAAAAGAAACCTCTTAAAAATACATTCATGCATTTCCAAATGATGTGTAGCAAGTGTCCAATGGCAAAAATTCACATGAAGTGCTCACAGATTGACATGTTCTCAGCATTTGGCTCATTTTCAAGGAATCACAAGTGCGCATCTCAAACGCCTGCGGCTTCACAACTCTGTACCTTTTGTTGGTAACACTTCCTTCAGTAAAAGTAATTCCTCTGGACACTTGCTCAAATGAGAAAAGCACACTTGGGAAAAAGCCTCTGCAGAGCTCTCATGTTCACAGTTGAAAAGCTCTGTTAACTCCTGCTTTAGTCAGCAAAGAACTAGAAATGGCACTATTAAAGGAAAAACATCTCTATAGAGTTAAGAGCCAAGCTAGGGAAAGCATTCCAGTCAACTCTGCAGTGAGGACATGCTTGTTTATTCACCTATTCTATCAAAACCAAGCACACTTTTCTACCACGTGAAGCTGAGGGTTACTGCTTCAAAATAATCCCTCTAAGAGATGTCAGCAGACAAATCTCCAGGCTTCAGCCCCTGGAGGATAAACATTTTCCACTGGTACAGCTGTTTTTGTGGGCACAGGAAAGAACACATTTTACACCACTGAACTTCTCTGGAAGAATCAATCCCTACAATACTCATTTCTGTGCAGTTAAGGGCATAGTCATGGAAGATCAGCATCTAATGGATTTTTTTTTATTTTTTTTTTTAATAAGGTATCTTTTAGAATCAGAATATAAAACACTTTTGGGACGTTACCACAGCAACACAGAAATGAAGGATGAGTCTCATCTTCCATCATTCACCTCTATTCATATCACCCAGACTTCCCCTTTCCCCCACCCCACACCAACAGCACTCACTCAGCATCCTCAAAAGGGCCAGAAAGAAAAAAAAAAAAAAAAAAAGGACCTAACTACACATTGCTGCTAATTGGTGATTGGGGAATTGAATCCAGCTGCTCCTCCAGACAGGAGGGAAAGTGCAGCCCCAAATGACAATAGAAGGAGAGAGGAACAGTCAGGTACACCTGAAACCCGAGGCAGCAAGGCCAAAGATAACCATTAGCAGAGGCATTCAACACAATCTAAATTTACAGGCAGAAACAGGGACTCGTTAGCATGGCCAAGAGCAAGAGTATTCAGCTTAGAGAAAAGATATCTATTGAATTTGGCATTTGGAGATGCAAATCCAAGCTAAGTCATAAGAAACACCACTGCTCACTTGCACTAACCTAATAATGTGCTAACATTTACTGATTAACATCACCACCACCTCCCTTCATTCAAGGTGAGCCTACAAAATTGTTACCATGACATGAGGCAGCAGTGACCAGTGCCACCGTGCAGTGTTTGGCAAATGACACAGCTTCACCTTGCACAGCCCAGTGTTTGGTTGGCACCCCCCATGCAGCCACACTCAGCACTCAGATTGCAGCGCCCAGAGTGTCCAAGCACACTGGGTACACTCCTGCTGCTCCTGTGGTGCCTGATCGACTCCAGGAAAACAGGGGCAGATGAAGTTTTGAAGAGGTTGCATCCCAAAGCATCTCTCCTCACCACAGCCCTGCCCTGCTCCCATGACAAATGCTTCTCTCTCTCCATGGTTCTTTCAGCAAAAAGGAAACTGGGAACACTTTTTGCTTGTCTCTGCCTGTGCTTGCTGCTTTCCCACAGCACTGCTCACCAGCACACAAGACATAAAAACGTCTTTTACAACAGAAATATTTCTGCCCATATAAAGTTGACCTTTCAGTTGCTGTTTCAAAAGGACAGCAGAGTTTTTTAGCACGGAAATCACCACTTACCTTCTCACGTGGGTACACAGCACCAGACCAACAGTGAAAGCTGCACTCCTCTGATGGTTCACACTCCATCTGGGGGGATTCAGGAGGTGTGTGCCATGAAGTGACACCAGAAGGAGCCCAGAGAGTGCACTGCCAGGAGCAGGCACATCAATGGCCCGGCAGGCTCAGCCTCAGCTCCTCCTCAGGACAGAGGAGCACCATCCCACCCCAAACACATCACTCATCTCAGAGCAGTGCTCTACTTCAGCAAAACAACAGCGCTAAAATTACTGAAAGTTTCTCCTGAGTGCATCCCAGCACAGCCCCTTCCCTTTAAACCCTCTGGTCCCACAGGTGCTGCCAGCCCCAGTGTGGTGATGGGGAATTGGCTGGAGCTGCTGCATCCCTGCCCTGTGACCAGAGCCCTTTCCCAGCCTGGGGGCACAGAGGCTGTGGCAGCATCCTCACAGCTTCACCAGAGCTTCCAAAGGCTCTGACCACAGCCAAGCAGCTCTTGCACAATATGTTTAAGCACAAGCAGAGCACAAACTTGGTCTCACATCAACATTTGTCACTCCCAAATTCCCACTGGTGATAAGGATATTTCCTCGTGTGGGAGCTGGCAGGTGCCATGAGCCTCCAGGTCATATTTAAATACTGCATTTAATGTACATAAATAACATGCTTTTACTTGAGAATTTCAAATAACTCTGCCTATAATATGGAAACGTATCTCTCAATGCCTTGTATATATTTGTTACTATTGCCTTCACTCCCAAGTCTCATCTCTCAGACCCTGAACTGCTAAGACCCCCACACAGAAAATGAACCAAATCCAGGACTGAAGTCCAGAAGTACATCTCCTTCATTCACAGCTTCAGGAATGCTCAAGAGAAACTTCTCTGGATTTGGGGATCAGCTTAGCCTAGTGTCTTCTGAGAAGCTCTGTTTACAGCATTCAAGTTCCCACAATTTACTAGGGGAAAAAAAATAAAGTTTTTGTACTGGGAAACAATATTTTTTTAACTTTGTAGTGGAAAGCTTTTGGAAGATTGTCATAATTTTGTAAACTCTAAATAAATATTCACAATAATTCAGTGCCTGTATTGATGTCAATGTTAACCATTACTATATTAAAAATATGGCCTTGATGTAACGTTGTTTAGACCTTTAATTCAAGACTAAAAATAATATTTTAATGACCAGTAGAATAAAGATCTAAAAAATGTGTTCTGTATCAAATGGTAAATACTACAGAAAAACTAGAATGGAGACCACAGAACTACAACTCATAAAATCAAACTCACAATTCTTTTTGAGCTATACTGACACAATCTCTAGTTCATCTGATTTGGAATCAAGCTATCACAGAATTATTCACAAAGCAGCTCTGGTTCATGATGGGGCTTTTATGTTTGAATTTCTTTTCAAAACTCACTCAGTTGTGCTGTATTGGATGTCAGAAAGAAAGTATTTTTCATAAGAAAAACTTTTGCTTCCTGCTGCATGATTTTGATTTTATTTATGATCTAAGAAACTCCCAACAAAACATTCATACATAAAAATTAAATAACACAAGAGTTTACAAGCCTCAGGAGTGCAAGCTTAAAATATCTAACTCTGATTTCAAGAATCAATTCTTCCTGTAGAATACAAGGGATCTTTGTTACATTAACAAATCTGCAAAATTGATTTTTTTCACTCCTAGCCATAATTTATTATCTTCAAAAACACGAAGCCACACAGCACAGTAAAAAAAAAAAAAAAAGTCCTTTTTAAAATGGCCATACATTTCAAAAAGGTATTTTAAAACATATCTTCTTCCTATTGTAGCCAAGCACAAGATGGGAGGAGAACCATCCTACAAAATCAATTGCAAAGACAATTACATTGTGCTGTGGATGTAAGGCTAAAATTGCACACAAAGCCCAGAATATGAGGCTCACATGGACAGCAAAGTAAGGCCAGGTGAGAACATTTACTGTCCTGCTTTCTGTGACACAGAAAAGTGTCCCTGTGCCCAAGGCAGGGCAATGCTGCTGCTCCCACAGCCACCCCTGGGATTTATTTGGGCATTCCCAGCACTGGACACAGTTCTGGCACCCCCAGGACGGGACAGGCACAGCCCAAGGCTGGCACTGCAAGGACCAGGCTGTGCCCAGGGTGTCACTGGACTTGAGCACACAGCTCCAGCTGCTGAAGATTCAGTGAACCTTTCCAGGCACTTGTGGTCATGGTGCTGCACAAGAAACCCCTGGAGTTTCCAAATGACCTTCACTGAGGAAGGAGAGCTGACCTCAGGTGATGCAGTAACTGCACCTGAACCTTGCACTTCCCCCTGGAGGGTGTCAAATGATCTTTCCTCCACAAGCTGGTTTGCCCACACAGCAGCTATTTTTAATTTGCTCAGAAAATCATCAGGGTTTAATGACCTCTCTGTTCTCAGCCCTGTAACATACCCCACATGGATTTCTAGCATTCTGCAGATATAAGTGATGAAAAATGGCTAAAAAGCTACAAGTGCAGAAAAATTATATAGGGTTCATAATGTCACCTAGAGCTGAGAGTTTGTACAAAGCCATGTCACCCCAAATACCACTCCTCCATCCAGACAGGTGTGCTCCTGACCCTACAGACAAACCAATGAGAGAAGGGGGACAATACACCAACCACTGCTCTGACATGTAATTATGCCCCCTCAGAGTATTTTCAGCATGTTTCCTCTTGACTCTCACTGGCAGAAAAGCTATACAAAAATACAGCTCAAGTAGATATTGGTGTATCCAGCACTACCCATACAGCTTCCAGAATAAATCACCCTTTTTCTCCCCCATGTATTTTGATATTACTCAGTAGGATGCAGTATTAATTAGCACAATGTACAATGGTATTAGGAGCTCATTTATCAGTTGCAGTATTTAATTTGAATAGAGTTACCATCCCTAGTTCTGAATAGAAATGAAATTTCCAATTCAATATGTTTGGCCACTAGGAAAAGGAAAGTCCAAAAAAAGAGTCTCCTGAGCTTCTCTGAGTATTTTGCTGAGTAGAAATACAATGCTTGCTGCTCAAACCATTCTTGCATACCTGATGTATATAATGAAGAAATGCAGAAACATTTTAAAGGTTATAGATATATTTTGATAATCCCAACTTTGAGAAAAATGCAATCAATACAGTTGATGCATTAAGAATCACAGCAGCTAAAAATATCTTTCTGTTATGATGTGTTGGTTTTGACACTAGGAAACCATAACTATAAAATTTGTATTTATGTGAAGCCAGAATGAACTGATTTAGAGCTTCCTTTTCTCCCAGACAACCTATTTTATATTTTAATTTGCTGGAGGTAATTGATTATCATGGAGTAAATGCATTGTACTGAAAACTCTATTAAATCACTGACTTAATGGGAACAGCTTTTTTTTCTCTCTCCTTTTGGATAAAATGTAACCTTTGTAAGCATTTTAAAACTAATGTATCAGGCTCTAAATATTTTATGGTCTGTATTAAGCACTGTTTGGGGTTCATGTCCCCTTAGACTCCAGCCCAGTACATTACACCATACAAAGCAATTTGCCCAGAGTAATGAGTCTGTAGTAGTTTCATGAAGACCATTATCAAATTGCTGCTGCTGCAGGCAAGCATTTGTTCTGATATAAAGTGTAGTGGGGAAGAGGCTGGGCATCCTGTTCCTACTGGAACCAGGAATATCCTGTAACTAACAGGTGCTGCTGGTACATAGCCCACAGAAACCAATCCAAATTTACAGACCAGACTGGGTAAACCCATCTTTTTAAATATTCAATATAGCTTTAAAGTATAATCTAGTAGATAACTAGACCAAAAAAAAATCAAAGGAAATTGATGAAGTGTAAGGGAAATAGAAAAATCTATGCATTTCTAGCAACCAATACCCTCAAACTGAAGACCAGAATAAAATGAATATATGAATAAAACCTGGAAAATTAAACAGATAATATCTGTTTTGTTAACCTTGTGCTTCTATGCATCTGTAGTGTTTGCTTATACTGGTCACATTTACCAGGGTAATTTTTATTTTATGAGGAATATAATTTTTTTCTCTGGGAGTAGCTGTCCAGGTTTTTCAGCTGTTTGGGTTTAGGTACACATAAGCTACACTCGGTTGAAAAAGTTCAGGTTTTTCTAAGCAGTGAGACTTTTTAGAATTCAGGAATATTCTTTTCCTAGCAGATGGCCTCTTCTCTTATTTAAAAAAATATCTACTTAGGTAATGAAAAAAACCAAAACCAACAACCACTTATGGTGATTCTTCACCAATTTTTAAAGTCCACATCTGTAGTATATTCTGTACCAACATTTTGTATAGTATATGTACACACATTCTCTGTACACAATAAATTAAACCCACCCCTGAGTAAAACATTTCTGACACTGGGGTTACCTGTTAACTCATGCACAAGCTCATTTGTGAAACTCCACAGAGATGAGGCTGAAACCCTAAAACCCTTCATCCATGCTGGCCATGCCACAGGGCTCATGGACTGGTTTTGTGGCCAGGTTCTGATGGAAGGGGCAAGAACCTGTCAGAGGAGAAGTGAAACTCTTGAGACAATGTCATATAATGGATTCCAGTTAATATCAGTGGAGCTGATATCATTATTCTACAGCCCTGGTGTAGTGCCAGCTGTAGCATGAATTAGATAAAGAGAAGCTGGACCTGATCTTTGGTCTCAGAGCCCCTTTCTTTCTCTTCCTTCTGTGATGGAAAATGCTCCAAAGCAGTTCCTCCAACCTGTGCCTTTCCTTGTGTCCTGCTGCATCCTGTTTTACTCACCAGAAATAGCAGTTCTGAGTTTACCGGCTAGCTGTACTCTAACATGCTTCTGGAAAACGTGGTCATTTTTTTCAGAAAGCAACTACAAGGCAGATAATGATGACAGCAAATTTCTGGGCAGTTTTGAGAATCCATGCTCCCTAGTTCTAACTTCCCCACATCAGCTGAAAAACTTTATTTTATTTAACTTTCAGATTAAAAAACTGAATTCTCTTGAACCAGATGGTAAATGTCCACTGTTATTTTTTAGCAGATGTCACATGCTAATTTCCTGTACACCATCCTGATAATTTAACCACTCTTGTCCAAAAAGAGAATTATTTAGAAAAGGAGTCTTCTTTGGAAAAGAACAGATAGCTGCGTAGGCCTAATACAGTCTGTAAAGGTGAAAGGTTTCTGCACCTCATCAACTCCTCCACCCTAAACTGTCCCAGATACCTCTGGGGGTATATATATGTATTTTATTGCAAAAAGCAGCTGTGATGCAGGTGTTCTACCATCAGTGCTCTGGATGCCAGCAGTGGCTGATTCACCACAACTGATTTATAAACAAATCCACAGAGGTGGCTGCAGGCAGGGCTGAAAGAACTTTCTCCAAGCACAGCCTGACTTATTCAGAAAGAGATTTGTCAATGTACAGGTCAATCTGAGCTGTTCTAATAGATCTCCTCTGAAAGAACTGAACAGACCAAGCTACAGAAAACTACAAAAAATTTTATCTAATTATTATATTTTAAATCCTATGATTTTTTAAATCCAACCTTATTTTAATGCCCACTCTGTTGAGCATATCTGATAATAGCAGTTAAATAGGATTAAAAGCAGGGTAGCATTCAGTTCACCCTGATAAATGCAGAACATTAGGGTTTTCTGGGACTCAGAAGTCATTAAGCCTGGAAATTCATCATGTTCACAAGCCCTGAAAAATCTAGTCTACAGAGAGTTTTGCTAAAATTCAGAAACAGATTCTCTTTGAGTTAAAATCCTTTTGTTCACTGAAATTAAAAAACAAGCGCAGTAAATCTCAACACCAATGCCAGATTTGTACTCTGCAGTTACCAGTGTTTGTTCTGTATTAACATCTGTCTTGGTGGTTGTGTTCCTAGATACATCTAGATCCCAGACAGCGTTTCAGACATGGAAACAAAGAGTGCATTATTGCTGCTGAATTTATGCAGTGTAATTACTTGTTATCCCTTTCACAAATCTTGCTTTGCTGTCATATTTGTCAGGCCTGCCCAAGTGCTGGAACACCAAACACTACAAGGAAAAATGGCAAAATGTGCTAGTCCAAAACTACTGCTTGCTGTGACTGAAAACACATTCACTACTCATTTATGTACTAACTCTGCTCTATCCTGACTGGCTATTTATTTGCATGATTTCCCCCTGTGATGCAGCTATCAAGTGGACAGAAGTAATCAATACAGTAAGAACATGTGGCAATGAAGCCCCTTGGAAAGGCAAGAGGGAGAAGTTCACGTGGATATTAAATGTCTGAGAGGAGGAAAAACAGACAGATGCATCAATTTTTATACACGTTTGTCATATATTGCTGCTGGTCCTACCAGTTGTGAGTGTTCTTTGATATAAGCATGTCTCTAAAGAGAGAGCTGGGAATCCTGGGCTGGTAGCTGGATTATGTAAGAGTACTGTCAGAGTAACTCAGGAAAAAGCTCTTATTTTGGAAAAAAAAGCAGGAAAGAAAAAGGGATAAGTTTATGGTTTGGTTCAGGAATTCTCCTCTGGAGGCAAAACATAGTGCTTAGAATAATGGGAACCCCTGCTTGGAGGTATCTCTTAGTAAGAAAGAGCTGTGGTTTCAAATTGCAATGCTAGAAACACTACCCAGAGAAGGCTATAACACAGAGATGAAAGACAGATGCATTTCTGCAGCACAAGAAAAATTCTGCCATGGCTCTAAACCAGTACCATTATAAATCTAGGAACATTTGTGCCCTGAAGACAGATGCTACTACAGCACCACATACCAACACAACTGTGGAAATCCAGACATGACAGCAGAAATAGAACATCCTGAAAAAGAATTCCTCCACTGAAAGCTAATGAAGATCTGTGCCATTCCACAATTATCACTGCAAGCCTCCCCATCAATGTTTTGAGGGTTGCTGTGTTCCTTGCTATGCTTGTCAGTGAGGCATTTCAACACTTTCCACATCATTCCATGGTTTAGTAAGATGTGTTTTCCCTCTCTTCGTGGCAGCTTTGGAAACCCATTCCTCCTGAAAGAAAGGCTGACTTGCTACTTGAGACTCCTCCACTAGGAGTGATGAATCCACGGGTCATGATTTGCACTAAAAGTCAGCCAAGGAAGCTACCTTGATATTAGAACTAATGGCATCATTCCTTTTCTAGATTGAGATGGTATCTGCAGAAATGTTTGACCATAAGCAAGAAATTCATCATTTTACCACATCTCCTTCTTTATTGACCAACAATGGGTTTGTGGAAGTGAGAAGATTATTGTGGGACAAAAGTTGATTTCATTCAATTGGAATATAATAGAAACCTATCTTAATTAGGAAAGTATAGTAATCATGTAAAAGAAATATATTTGATACTATCCTTGTGTACCTTTGATGGCATGTCTGAAATCTTCTCTTTTCCCAACCTTATTCAATTACATCAATTCAATGTATAAACTGGAATTATATTTTAATTTCACATATTTAATTAATCCTAGGGCTATACTTGACCCAAGGTTCACAGGCTTGTGAAATGTAGTACTCTTGACATGGGACAATTGCTTGGGGTGAGTTTGTGTGTGTGACTGTGGATGACCACAATAAAAAGAGGTTATACTGAGAAGAGACTGATTGTGCCAAGCCTAAGTAGGTATCCACATTCTAACATTCTAAGTACAGTTCCCATTTGATAAGGAAAAACTGTAATTTTTTTAATCTGACATGCAGTAATGGATCATTCTTGCTCAGCTGTGTATTTGCAATTGTACCTTCAAGGACAATAATTGCACCTCTAGGTGCCTCCATCTCCATCAGTCTGTGTGCAGCTGTTTGAACAGCACCCACATGAGCCTGATCACTGCTTGATTCCTCATCCCCCAGCCCATTGCTAAGCATCCATGGCTGATTTATGCAGCACAGTCACAGTGCCAAGTCATTGTCTGAGGCTGCAGAAACACTTCTCAGACATACAATTCCCTTACCCCACCTGGGCAAACACACCCACACCAGTGTGGGGCTACACTCCCATTTTAACCTTAGTGTGAATATGACCCAATAACTCCTCTAGGGTACACACATACTTATATTCTTTACCTTTTAGATCATTCTGAGAACTTCAAGAAAGGAAGAGAATGCATAGGATACTAAGAATTAGCAGCAGTGTAATTAATGAGAAACTATCAAATAGATGTGGTAATTACAATGCTCTCTGGGACAAGGTGTTTAATGGGACAATTCAAAGTACATCCAGGGTGTTTAATCCCTTGGAACTCATTTTACATCTGCTTTATTACAATTGAAATGGGGAGACTTAGGCATTTGTCTTGCTTTCATTGTTCAAGAAATAGAGCTTATAATTATCTCCATAAAGTAGGAAAGTATTTAAATACTTTGCATTGTATGTATAGCAACAGGGTACAGTTCACAATGCAAATCCTGCAGGAGGGTAAAATGCAGGCAGATCAAAAGGAAAATTGTGAAGTAATTTCACAACTGAGATGTGGTAAAGTATTATATATAAAAACTTATGCTCTTAAAAATAAATATTGCTTTCCTGTCTAGAGAAAAAAAAAATAAAAAATAAAAACTCCCTCCTCAGTTTCAGGGAAACCAGCAGTCCTTGCCAGCAGAATAAATCAGACAGTAGGAGACAAAAACTATTACAGTTTCTCTGTGTGAAAAAGTGACCTCATTGAAATTGGCTTTAGCATTGTGGATGAATGCCCGATGGCTTGAGACAGATCCAGTTTAGTCAACCTTATCTTCTTCAGTGGGAGAGGTTATGAAACACTCTGCTGATAAGGGCAGCACTGCAAGGTCAAAAGCACGTGTTGTCATGTCCCAGGCACTGCATTTTTTAATGCAGACAAAACAAGAGGAATAAAGGTATTGTGTCAGCTATTGAGCAGACTGGGACAGTTACATAAGAGAAGGATGGGAAAATAAAGAACAAAAGCAAAGGAAAATTATTGATTCAGCTAATAACCAAAATCAAGGAGCATGGATTCATGCCCCAAATGTTTCATGTGGTATTTTGCCTCCTGAAGTTTTGTTTTAGCCTGGTCTACTTCTTAGAGCCTTTTCAGACAGCAGAAGCCATCACAGATGACTGTGTTCAATAGAGTAAATTCACCCACACTGCTTCAGCTCCTCTCCTCTGTTATTTGCTAGACTGGCACTGTAAATCAGGCATGGCCAAAGTAGCTAAAGACTAATGGACTGACGGTCAAGATGCACCTGTGTGCCTTCAGATGCTAAAGTCTGCAGAGGAAATTCTTTTCACTGGTACCATCTGCACCCTTATGAAAAGTGATACCATAACCCAGCTAAATTAGTGCCTTTCTCATTTTTAGCACTCTTCCTGCCCCAGTCTATTGAACCACAGCCCAGTACATAATTTGGAGTATTATTAATTGCATTAAGGGAAAAGGTTAAGTGAAGGAATTGTCATGAATGGTGTTCCTATTCCTCTAAAAATAAAAGACTGGAAAAACAAAAAACTATGCCGTCATAATGAGGAAAGGAGACAAATTAAGTTACTTCAATCACATAACCCAAAGTTTAAGGAGGACACCAAAACGTGATGTAACAGTGAAACACATGTATTATTTGGTAGAAAACTTTGTTCTGTCCTTATTGACAGAAACCTGCACCAACTTTGGCATAATGGAATTGTCTTTGACAGCTACAATGTCCTTCCAGCATTTGGGAGCTTGGTGCATCTAACAGCCAGGGCCCCTTTTTTCAGAACCCTCACAGTCCTAAAGCCCTCTCTGCTCAAATCATCTGCATGGCCTCAGACTTCCCAGGAATGAAGCTTGTGCACTGAATTTGCTCCGAGCAGGTTACTCTGCCTTGTCCTTCTTGACAGTTTACAAGGAGAAATGGGTATTTGAAATTTGAGAGCAGCACACGTAGAAACATAACTGTAAAGAAAAGTTGAACATGCTTCAGTGAATTTTTACGTGCCATGTTATCTACATGACTTTCCTAGAATTCTAAGCTAAGGGCACCCCAAGGGCTTGTCACCACCTGTTATGAAGGAAAAGACAATCTGAATCACAACACAGGAGAACAGAACATTTCTAAAAAGAAACCAGTCTAGCAGGAATTCAGTCAGCCATCCTCCTCTAAAAAAACACAAATTTTGAATTCACCAGACATGCACACTCGCCTCAGGCCTGACAATCTGTCAGAAAACAATGCTAGCCTCCGATGCCATTTTGCATTTAGAATATGAAATAAATCATGAAATGGTTTTTCAGGCCTGAAAAAGCCATTTGTATTCTAAAGCTTCTAAAAAGACAGGCAAATTACATTACTGATAACATTTGTCCAGAAGAAAGCAACTGGATGGGTACTGGGCTCCAGGGAAGAATTGCACTCCAGAAATGCTTAAGAGCACTGGAAACCCTCCTGCACTGGGCTCCTGGGGTAGAATCTAAAGCCTGACTTCTCAGCTCTCGTGGTACTTCCTGTGTCCAAAGCTAATCCTTACAGCATCCCAGTCAGGTTCTGTTCTCTCCACGTCCCAATGAAATTGGGTTGCCTCACTCAGAGGTGTGAGTCAATGATGAGAACTGGAATCCCTGGCTCTCAGTGTCTCCTTCTCCTCTCCTTCTGGCAAGGGTTTGCTTCTCTCCTACTTGAGCCTGGCTGCTTGACAAGACTTAGATCTTTGGAAAATGTTGCTCAGTGATAACATGACCAGGTTACACTGAGGCGTAAGTAGGACAAGTAAGAGGAGAAAGACATTTATTATGCAGCAGAGTCATAAACAATTTATTTAGTAACTAATCCTACCTCCTTTTTGATAGAGCATATGACAAGTTCCTCAAAATAAATCATCCTGATGCTAAAACCTTTCCTTCTTGTTTGGAGGCTTTGTTTCCCTGGACTATGTCCAGCAGCCTACAAGGCAGGCAGAATATCAGCAGTGCACAGGAGCAGTGAATGTAGGCTGGAAAGCAAACTGAAAAGTGAAATGTGACTTCAGATTAATATTGGGTCTGTTCCCTCAGGGTCTAAATACTTCTTTATGTTCTCTCAAGCACCACAGCCAATATGTACTGTCTACCGCCACTCCTAGATTTGAAGAAAAATTCATGAACATAAACATGGCAAGAGCAGAGCTCTGAAAGTATTTTGTATTTACTATGAACAGCAAAAAATATTTTGGAAACATTGCACCAATAGACCAGCACCAAAGAAAGCTGCTGCTCCTAAGCAGAAGTCATAAATCTCTGCACAAACTGTGGAAGGCAATGTTTGGATGTAAGCACAACATCATTTCCCAAAATGAAGTCCTGCAGATTGCCATATAGATAAAACAGAGATCCTTAATATCCCAAATTGTGTGTACATAATCCCTGTGTATACAAAAACATTTACTTCAACAAAACTCCAATTTTTTATATTCTTCATCATTATCATGTTGTCTGCTGTCACAAAGCAAAGCCTTCTCAAATAAAATTTGCAGTATTACCCTGAGAAAGATCTATAAATGAACAGAAAATACCTACCAAAAATATCTTCAAACTTACTTATTTTTCATTCACTTTTACTGTAGCATCTCTAAAGGTATCAAAAAGATGTTAACAAAACTTCATATGTTGTCAGTCACAAATTATGCCTTCTTGTTTGCTAGTTTATTTTAAATTAACAAACATTTTAAAAGACAGATGAATGTTTGATACTTTCTGGATTTTCTAGATGCCTTGTTCAGTCTATATTTTTTGCAGTAACTTCTAAGTCATTTCTTACTTCCTCAATCAGTAAAAACTTAAATATTAAAAGTACCATCAGAAGATATTTGGGCATTGAATCCAAAAGGACTCAGGTTGCATCAGAAGAATTTTGTGGTTTAAAACCCCATAGCTGCACCTAAGGAAATGCTAGGAATGGCACAGCCTATTTCTTTGTGTCCCTTTCTCCTCCTGCTTCCTATGGCCTGTCCGTCCCCTGCACTGCTCCCACCAGCCCTGCAGTCCAGCCCATGTCCCCTCCTCTGCAGCACTATTTCTGTTCTTCCTTCCTTCATATCCTGCTAATTTCCTTCCACAGGATGCTTGGCTTTCCTACTCAGCACCGTTATCTGTCTTGTCAGCCATCATATATTTTATTTTTCTGCTCTTATCTGCCCTTTCCTTCACCAGCAGGTTGCTCTCTGTTATCTGCCCTTGCCATTCCTTCACATGCAGCCCTGGCAGGTGTGTGCTGCTGCCTGCAGCCTGCCAGCCCAGCACAGGCACTGCCTACCCCAGCTGCTGTGCCAGGCAATAAATCTGTGTACAGCAGCACTGAGCTGCCTTCCTGAGTCCTGCATGGTGGAACATGTTTATTGTCTCTCAGTCCTGGGATGCTGTAGTGCAAACCCATCAGCAGGACTGGTGCTAACCACTTTCAGTAAAGACAAAATGTCCCAAGAGCCTGGGTAGCAGTTGTTTACAAACTTGTATGGATCATGTTTGGAATGTCTCTGAAGTTTAAAGCTTGTATAAATTCTCCGGAGAGGTTTCCCAGGACATATCCCCCCTTGCTTACTTCGTGTTCCTTAGATCTAAAAGTGCATTTCAGGAAAAATGGTTCATTGTCTTTGGGAGCTCTTTTTTGGTGATGTGTAAGTTACAAACATTTCTGTGTATCACAGGGAGTGCTGGGAAAGCCTCACTCTCCCCACTCCTGCTGCTTTCAGCCGAATGTATCTGAGCCCATCCACCACCTGCTTCACCTCCCAGCATTTGACAGTTCAGGGCTTTTTCCAAAAGAACCCTGTCAGACAGGCCTTTAGCATCATAGAGTCAGGGAATAAGCTGAGTTGGGAGAGACCCATCAGATCATCAAGCCCAACTCCTGGCCCTGCACAGGACACCCAGCAATCCCCCACGTGCCTGAGAGCATTGTCCAAACTCTTCTTGAGCTCAGCCAGGCTTGGAACTGCGACCACTGCCCTGGGGAGCCTCTTCAGTGCCCAACCACCCTCTCAGTGAAAAGCTTTCCCTGATATATAACCTATTTAATTGTTACTGCAATGCTTTTTCAGCCCTTGGAAAAGGAAGATCTTATTCACCCAGAGCTAAACTGCTACAAAAGAATCCAAGAGCATCAAAGTCTCACTTTGAGAAAGAAAAAAAACTAGAGAAAGGAATAAGTAACACCTCCTGCATCCATCAGGTCAAGCACCTCATTTCTAATCATTCAAATGCAAGCCATAAAATGCCACATTAGGAGTCAGAACAGTATCAGCACACCTTCCTCCCACCTGACACCATGCAAATCCACAGGCAAGGCAGACATCCCTGTCATTTGTACACAGTCTCTAGAGGCTCCAGGAGTCTGGATCTGCACATCAGAAGCAGATTTATTGGACTGTGACTATGTGCTCTGCACAGTAAGAACAAATGAATCTTGTGTTGGATTGATTAAAATTGTAATTGTACAATCTCTGTGATCCAAAGAACAAGGAGTCATTTTTCACAGAGAAACACTTAGCAATAGGACAGACTCAAAGTCTCTGCCTCATGGCATTTGTAGCTGTTCTTTACATTGCCACATAAATCAAAGGCATGCATTTTGACCCTTCTACACATAATGCAGCCAAATAGGAAGCAATACAATAAAAAAAACATTGCTAGTTGAATTTAGAACAGCTTTTCAGAAAGAAAAACAATGGTGGATGTAAACCTCTTACCATTTCAGAAAATTTGATACTATCTTCATAACAAAAAGCACAAATAATAGATAATGAACAATTAAATTGCTTAAATTGAACCAATATTCCATTTTTACTACTACATATAAAGAGCAAGAGAGAAAAAATGCAGACAGAAGTAGAACTATGAGGTTAATTTCAAAATTAGAAGGAGGGAAGAAAGAAACCTGAATAACCCTCACTTACTTGTTTCTGTAAAAGCTGTTCATAAGGCCAAGAACTGAAAACCTTTGATCTCCATACCCAACAAGATTTTTAGGCAATCAAAATCAAAACAATTTTGAAAGACAGTTTAGAGTCTGCTTTGTCATCCATTATTATTATGGAGAAACATAAACCATGTAAACACCTAACCTGTGAAATATCAAAACTTCTGTTAGACCTTTCAAGAATTCTGCAGCTCCTGGGTTAAGAATTAGGTGCCATAGAACTTGTGTTTCAGCCTTCAGCAGGTGCAGCTGCTGCTGAGTGACTCCTGCTCAGCTTCCATGTCCCCAGCTCATTCCTTCCCTGTGCAATCACAGTCCTCGATTTTGAGTCATCCTCAACAAAGTCACAGCTCCTCACACCTCTTGTCAGAAGCGATGAGAACAGATAAAAATTGCATCTTATTTACCACAATTAATATGTTTACAGCAGGTGATGCCACAGCTCTACCCAATTACTGATAGTACATATTTTCCAGTGAAAAACAGTGGCTGTATTTAATTGCTTCCTCTTATTCCAAGCTATGTTTTTAGCTTTAGATACAAATGAATGTAACTCAGGTGTGTTTCTCATAGCACAATAAACTAAAAGTGTGTGCACAGAGATCTGACCATTCAGAAGCACGAAACTCAAACCCAACAAAGAAAAATATTGTAGCTAAACTGCAATCTAAGATCAAAAATTTATTTTTAACCCACCCTTACTAACTCCAGGGTGCACATGATCAGTGTAAGTACTTGATGCAGAAGGGAGAGTCAGTCAATACAGCTGGTATCAGGGAGAGAAACCCACGCACAGCCCAAGAGCCCAGCGCCACACCTCAGTCCCCAAGCCTTCAGTTGTCGAGATCAACGTATTTTAAACTGTGTAGAAATNTTTGGAAGTCTGCAGAACTGCTGCTTCTACTTAGAAAAGTTGTAGAATGATAAGTCAAACCTCAGAGCAAAATCAAGACTTCAAACTTGACCTTGACATATTCTGAAGTATTAAAAACCTGTGTTCAAAAGCCTCTCCTACAAGGTTTACTATTTTCGTACCTTAGCTCAAGTGGGTTGAAGATACAGTTCAATTTTTCATTTCTCTTGAGAGCCCTTCCATGTAGTGGAAGAAAAGAACTACTGGATTCCTAAATCACTGAATCAATGTCAAGGTCGTGTGTTTATTTGATAATCTTTGATAGCCTGTAAAAAACATTTCTTGAGATAAATGTATCAACAGGACTGGGGTTCTGTACCTTTTTATCAGAGACAGCTACTCCAGAAGAAATAAAAACAAATACATCCTTAGCTTATTAATAATTTGTGTTAGTGATCTGTTTTCTTCATTTGAAGCCCCCTCTTGTTAATTTACTGAGAATTGGGATCAGACTTGTCCTGCCTAGGGTTTGAACAAGGGTTATTCCAGAATGTGTTGGTCCAGCTCCTGGCATTGGCTGGTAACTTTCTTTGCCAAAGTGACACCAGGCAGTCCTTGTTCCAGGAGTCCATTCCTAGGAGAGTCAGGAGGGCTGCAGGGACCATCAAGGGCTGGCTGTCCTGCAGGTAACCAGATAAGGACAGGCTGTAATTACAAAATAAAGCAACAGGCCGTGAAAGACTATGGCCAGCCAAAGAGATGTTTGGTTTTCCTCATAAATATGTAGGAGCTGTTTGCTTTTACTCTTTCAGTTAATGGCCATAGGAATTCTGCCAGTTTGCTGTGTCAGGTATGTCAGTGCTCATTTAACTTTCCTAACGAGGCTTTTCCTAGTAACGCTTACCAGAAATACACTAAAAAAACCAATAAAACAAACCCTAGATCCTTTATCATCTGTTGCAATTATAAAAGTTTCCAGACTGCTACGACAAATTGTTTATTAGCACATTAACTGCTCTAAAGGTGAGTGGTCAGTACTTGAGCACACCCAAAGGGAGCAGTAGAAAAGGCTCTGATGAGTTTGTACCAGCCTGTCAGGGCTGGCATTCACTGCTGTCCTTTCACATGTCACTGCAGCTGACTGCTGGCTTTCCTTCCACCTCTGCTTCCTGAGAATGACTTGAGAACAGAAAGGTCACTGCTGGCTTTCTTTCACATCAATAAAAGCAAAACCTAATTTAACAGCAGAGGGAAAATATGATAATAAGAAACACCATCTCACAGTTCCTTGTCTGTGCACCCCTGGCAGGCTGCAGGAGGAATGGAGCCCCAGGTAGAGGTGACTTCATCTTTGCAGAACACTGGTTTTGTTAGCAAATCATCACCAGCTGGCCCTTCTAGTGAAAAGTTTTCCATGCTACATTTGGGAAAGTCAGTCGTATACATGGCATTGTGGAGTTCCAGAGGCTTTTCCCAGAATGACTCCCCAAAAGTCCCATCTGTGCAGGTCCAGCCCTCTACACTCCATTCTCAGGGACTAAATGTACAGATAAGAAATGTGACAGCAGCTGGACTTTTCATGTAGGGCTTTTCTTTTTCCTTTTCTCTTTTTTTTTTTGTTTGTTTTTTTTGTTTGTTTTTGTTTTTTGTTTTTTGGGGGTTTTTTTGTTTTTTTTTTTTGTTGTTGTTGTTGTTGTTGTTTGTTGGTTGGTTTTTGTTTTTTTCAGGGGGTTGTTTGTTTTTCTGCTTTTTTTACCACTCAAGAGAAATGCAAGTCCTAAACTACTGTCAAGGATCTATGAGAGGAAATAAAGTGCAAAGCAATTTACAGTGAGCATCAATCATTTGGTTGAATGCTCACAGTCAATCTGTGCTCCATCTTCCCTAAGGTACATTTAAATACCATATGAGGATGAGGGATGGTGAGAGTGTGTGAGAAAGGGCAAAACTGCCGAGCAGGGAGGGGAAAGCAAGAGGGAACTGGGAATTTGAGCACCAAGGTTGCAGAAGGGGTTGGACAAGGAGCTCTGGGCTGAGCAGGGATGCCCCTGCAGGGAGACCATGGTGGAGCAGATCCCCAGTGCAGGCATGGACAGCCCCACACCAGCCAGGGCAGGTGAGAGCTCCCAAAGGAGCTGTGCTGTGTGGACAGGATTCACACAGAAGCAGGAAAAGTGTCAGGAGAGGGGACAGTGAGGAAATGCTACAGAGTGACCAAAGGCCCTGGGCTGGGGGCACAGCATCACCCCAGGTATATCCTACATCCATTTGTCACTCCCGTTGCTATCAGAGAAACAATTAGACAATTCTCCCAGGAAAAATCCTGCCCACAAACAAGCCTAGATAACAGTAATACAAATCACCAATTCTTGTGAAGCCAGATCTCCCTTTGCAGGCAAATACAGTGAAGGAAATTGCGATAGGCATCATCTTCGATCTAACTTATATTTAATTCATTTTAAAAGACCTAAAAATTTTGAAGGAGGATTACATCTCTAACACACTTTTTTCAAGCAGTTTCTTCACCACTAAAAGAAAGTATTGGTTTTCCTGCACAACATAGGCATGTGCAGGTACATACTTCAGGCCTCAATAAAATGAAGCATGAATTATACTCTAAAACTGTACAGAATATGCAAAAGATACAGCGCCCTCTATCTGTTCATTACGTTTTACTTCCAAAATAGAATTTTGGCAAAAATAATTTTTTTGCAATAGCTTTCAAGTTTTAACACAAGACACTAATCCTAGATTTTTCTAAAACCTCTGACTCACATGCTAATTAAAGTGACTGCCCTTGTTCAACATGTATAAACCAAATTAATGCTGAAATCTCCAACTCAGTGCAGTCACTGTATTTCAAGGACCCATTTTGACCATTCTGTATATTGCTGGCAGCATTTCTTCAAAATTCACATTTGCCACTTCTCACTCAGGGTGAAAGAAACAGCTTTATGCTTCTGGACTACATTCCAGTGCATGATCTTTTCCTTGGAATTACTGGTTAGCACAAAACAATGCCTGTTCTGCTGCTTCCACAATACTGTCTTGAATGAGTCAGAGATGGCCATATTTCCAGAGAAGCACCATGTAAATTATGGAATTATGTGCATTCTAAATTATTTTGGCAGAGAAACATACATTTAAATTCATTAAGCAGAAGGTTGGATAAATTTACTGAATTTCAGTATAAGCATTTGTTCAAAAAATTAACACCAGTTGGAAATTCAATCTTTAGTGGCCATAAGATAGGCACCCCAAAAAACTTACTCAAAAAATGAGAGACTTTTGGAATGGTACTGGAGATAGAGCAGTGCTGGGAGCAGGCAGGTCAGTGTGTGAGGGGGTGCTGGGCACTCAGCATCAATTCTGACACACAGCCAGGGGCACCACCACAGTGGACAAGACAAACATCAGCTTAGAGCCACCAACACATAATTATACATCCCTCAGGCATGGCTTACTGTACCCTTTGGAATAATTACATCTTATCCACTAAAAATCCCTACTAGTAGTTTAAACTGGATAGAATGTACCCCTCATTCCACCCTATTAGTGGGTAATGTGGCCTTGCCTGGCTGGCCAGTGCTTTATTCTGGCCAGAAGCAGCTCATTACTGCACAAAAGCAATTTTGTAGCTGAAGTCATGTGTATATCCCTATCCTAAGACAATAAACTACAAGAGGCAAGAAGAAAGGAGTGGGATTATGAACTATTTCACACATAATAAAACCACTTATATGAAAAAGTATTTGTGATGTGCAAAACCAGGAAAGGGTTTATATACACAGAATATCATTATTATTGCCTGTAAGTACTCGAATTTGACTGTTTCACCTCCAGATGTCAAGGACAATGGTTAATTTGTACAAAGTAGATAAATGAGGTGGAAACTAATCAGAAGAGGTTTGTTTATCTGTTCTTTGATGATATATTACACTACAATAATAAGACAGTAAGTGTGTGTTCTATCTGATTGAGAATAACTTCCAACATCATTTCTCATTTTTACATATCAGATCTGAAAGCACCTCCCAGTCTTTGAAGTTCAGCAAAATTCAAGACCATTAATTAAACCCAGCCAAGTGGTAGCAGAGGATTTTAACAAGAAAAGTAACAACATTAAAATCCACCAAGCCTGTAACACGTTACTTCCCTCAAGTGACTCCTGTGCATGTCATCTCCTGTCTCCTCTGAATTTAATGGCCACATTGCATTAAAATGGTAATTTTTCTTTGTACTGGGCAACTGCAAATGCATGTGTGGTTTTAATTGTACTTTCCTTGTTCAAAAAATGTGAAAAATACTAATTTTCTTTTGTTAGTAGATTGTATTTACAATGTAAGAAAACAATTATTCCAGAACACATTGATATCATGCTTCAATTTAAAAGTCTGTTTGGCTGAACACACCCATGAGCATCCATCACAACCTGCTTGCTTTCTGGGGAATGGGAGGACAGGGAAGGTATTTAAAAGCCAATTTTCTGTCTTATGCAAAAAATCCAGGGGCTTGTCAAAGAGCTGATGTGACTGAGCAGATGTCACAACTTCCAGATCAAAGACAACAGAGAAAATGGAGTGGCTCACAATTTCAATTTACTTGTCCAAAGGCAAGGGCCTCTCCTTCTCTCCCTTCTGACATGAGGGGTGGTATGTGTTATGGTTTTTCTAGAAGTCACAACACAAGAGCTGCCATTGCCCTCCAAAGGCCAAGATCTCCAGAGCTGGAGCAATGTGACAGAACACACCAGACTTGCTTCATTTTTTTTTCTTTCCCAATTATAAAACATTGCTATTTGGTTTCCATTAAATATGATCATTAAAAGCTGCTTATTAAAAAAGTAATTTGCAGGATGGAGAAAGTTGATGAGAAGCTACTATTTCTGACAGCAGATTTACCGATAGAGAAAATGATAAAATACATTAAGAGGGAGAAGAAGTCCATTTAGAAAAGTCAATGAGACTAGATATAAAAAATAAATTTATGTTGTGATAAGTGGTAGGAATTTGATCTAACAGAATTTATAAACCATGCATATGGTATTTCACAAATGCATAAATGCAAGTAGAGGTCTAATACAATCCCATTTCCTCCCCTGCCATCTCACTTTTATAAATGTAAAAAGCACTGACAGCCAAGTAAAAATAATGTATTGCTTCAAGAGTCTTTAAAAGAAAAGAAACTGAATTATTGTTATGCAGTAAAATTTATATTGTCTGTGAGTGTGCTCTACCTCCTTGTTATAAAACATACATAAATTTTCAAAGGAGTGTCTTAGAGCCTTGCCTGAAACACTGAGAGCTGCTTCCAAAGTCCCATAAGGAGATGTGGATTCACCTTGGGCTTTTAGGAAGGCATGGAAAGACACCAAAATATCTCATTATAGAAAGAAGGATTTTCATTCTCATAGGTCATAGTCCAATTTTGTAGACTGCTGAAAAATCAGAAGTGCTGATAATTTCAGATAACCTGTAAATGTTTTCTTTTCTAATGCAGTGTGGTAAATGTATGGGATTTGAACCCCGTGGAGAATGACCTACCCTGTGTGAACTGAGTTTTTTCACACATGGGAATAGCCAGGGGAAGCCCTAAATTGAATATAGACTAAGAGAAATTACATTTTAGGCTGAGAAAAGTTCATATGTGTATTTTGGAAAATCAGATTTTAAAAAGCAGATACATAACATACTGCCAACAAATCATGTGCCAAAAATGAGGAACATGGAGTCCAGCTGCTGACAAAACTGTAAGGGTTTAAAAACTCTTTTCAAGGCAACAACAGGTTATTTCTATAGGTTTATGAAGAAGATACAGAAGGCTGAAAGTCTAAAAATGGGTACTCTGTTTCTTAGCTTGTTGGTTGTTTAAATTTATCTGCAGCACATCTTATTTTCCTAATTTAAAAAAAAAATACAAAAACACACACTAATTCCAAATATGGAGGGTTTGGTCCTGATTTTTCAATTTCTTCTTTTTTTTTTCCAGGGGAGATGAGTGTCAGGCCATGCTTACCTCACAGCAGTGATGGCTGGGATGGTTCATGGCTCATGGGAGAGCTGTTTTCAGCCAACTTTAGCCTAAGTGGCAAGTCCTTCAGAGTGCCAGTCATTCACAAATAATCCAAATTGTCAGATGGGGAGGGATTCTCTTCTGCAAGATGAGTTATATAATGAAAATGCTGACAGTCTTTTAATTATCAGTGGCACAAGCGGGTGCTACTATAATAAATCTCTCTTTCCTAAACACAGATGAATCAAAAAACTAATTAGTAGCTTCATCAAAGCTCTCTAGGATCAAAGCTGGTCAAAAAGATTATATAGGAAATGCTACTCCAACAGAGTTTAAAATGAGGTCAGTCACTTGGGTATACTTAAGCATCCCGTACTGGGAACCAAATAAGAATGGGCTACAATATTCCACATGAAAAGATACCAGGTAACATCACATTGTGGAGACATAAATGCACATTTTAGTTTGGGATTTTTCATTTCCTTATTCCTGCAGGAAAACATGAAGCACATTAAAAGGGTGAGTGAATACAACAGAACAATTACAATGATGATTATACAGCATTAAAAGATCTTTTCCGTCTACGCTTAATAGCAAAATCACAGGAATGGACATTGAACACAGGTGATTTGGAGATCTATTTCTATCTCTCACATGAACAGCCATGATGCACAGTAAGGTCATAAACCAAGGCAGGCAGCTCAGACAGCAATTACAAGCTCTTATACAAAACAGCAAATCAGCAGTCCAGAAAAAGCCCTAAGACAGAAATATGTCCAAGTAAAATATTTGAATCATTCTGAGCGTGTTAATTATAACACATTATAATTAACATGTTTTTGATATGCTACAAGCATGAAAAATACATTACTCTTAGAAATTAACCTTTATATCTTCCCTGGAGAGGGGATGCTTTTCCACCAGAAATGCAGTCTTATCAGTGGAGTTCTGTAACACACACTATGAGGAGCTCTAAAGCTCTGACACTTATCCTGTTAAATGGCCACATGCATTTCCAGAGTTGGGTAAAAATTCTAAAATACTGCCAAAAATATAATTTCACATTTACTTCACAAACTGTTGTTCACTGCAAATTACTGAAAACAATTGCAAGTTATCTTCCAGTCTTTCATTAATATAATGAAGATAAAACAAATGCATACTCCTAGCACACACAAAACAGAAAAAATTACTCTTGAAAGAAAAATTACACAAAGAATCACAAGCCCCATATAATTAGAGAAACAAAATATTCCAAGAGGGTTTTTGTGGAGATAAAATATTAATGAGAAGATTTCAGAAACATGAATGGCATTATGTTAGAGGTAGTTGAGTGCGAGCCTACCCCGTCATGACTTCGAAAGCTTTGCATAAAGCACAGGATAACCACTGAAATAAGGAAACCTTTAGTATTGTCAAAGTAACTCTACAGAATTTCATGGAAAATGCCCTTAGAAAACAATGGTGATCTGACAGAGAACCACAAGAAAGGTTTTGTTTTGAATGTAAAACATATTAGACTGGGAACTGAATATCTTGAAAGTCCTATTAAACCATAAATTGCAGAATCAGTGTGCACTGTGACTTACACAAGAAATTGCTGAGGTTTCAGTTCCTACAGATTGCTTTTGAAAGTATTTGTGTAGCCTTTTATAATTACAGCTTTCAAAATGAAGCAAATTATCACAGAATCGCAGAATGGGCTGGAAGGGACCTTGAAGCTGATCTCATTCCAGCCCTCCTGCCCTGGGCAGGGACACCTTCCCCCAGAGCAGGCTGCTCAGAGCCCCGTCCAGCCTGGCCTTGAAGGTGCTCTCCTAACCACCAAGAAAAAATAAGTAAAATTTTGCTCTGCTGAAGCCCTGACTGAGTTATAGGGTTTGGTGGCACTTTTATTCCCTGATGCCTGCAAAAGCTATCCCATAATACAAACACAACAAAGCCTGGGAAGAGCAACACCAACACGTTGTTTGGATCCAGTTCAGTGCAATGTCTCCGTTTCTTTCTCTGGTGACTCAATCTTGTTTCTTTTCTTTTGTAAGAGCTGCAGTACTGCCAAACTTTCTTACTTGAATTACATTTCCAAGGGCAGGTACTGTAAAAAGTTTCTTTTCACTTTTGGAGTAAGTGAATTTTCACTCATTAAAAAAAAAGGCAAGCAATAAAAAAGTGAAACCTGCACACCGATGGATTTTCATCAAGTGAATGTTTTTTGGAGGCTGAAAAGGCACAATGTCATCTGAAATCAGAACATCTGTCATGTTCTCTGGTGAAACTTGATAAGGAGAATGATGAAGCAGGGTACAGAATTCCTATGAAAGCTCCTTTAGTTCAGCATCTACATGCAATGTTTATATGAAAGCAGAAATATCACCAGAGTTCAGTTTTGTGAAATCAAATCACAAAAGATATTTCAGGTCCATGTTATGAGTTCAGAAACAACATCTGGGCATTGACCAAGCAGAAAATACCTTGAGTAAGAGATTCCTTTTCTATCTTCTTCCTGGGGGACATTTCCTGGGAACAGCATCTGAGAACAGCTGAAGGAATTGAGGTGCTTGAGGATGTTGCAACACCTGCTATTAAGTCATGTATTTAGAACATTTGTCATACTGCAAAATAACTGGATTCCATTTTATCTTGAATTATGTGTAGAGGAAGGAAGATAATAATTCCCTATAATGATAAATGAAAATTTGTTAAAAACAGTTTAATATCACAAGAGTAATTAAGGCCAGTACCGATACCATCAAAAGCCAGCCTGCCAAGAGAACAGTAACCTTCCAAGCAAATACAACCTACTAGATGTTTCAATACTTTTCCAGACCAGAAGATTTTTTCTGATACTCTGAGGTAAACATTTCACTTAAACTTCAAAATAAAACTATATTCCCAGGCACTAAACCCTTTTTCTGTACTGTACTGACAAAGCTTTTAGAATTATGTTAGACAAATAATTAAGTGGCTTTTAAAAAAAATAGATTTTGTATTACACAAACATTCCCTGAGTGTTTCCATCCCTGCCAAAGATCTAGAGAAGATGTGCAAGCTGACCTGGCTAAGAACTCCTTTAATGCCCTCAGTATGCTTCAAGCACTAACAGTGGTCAGGCATGATTAAGCCACCATTATTAATGAATTGAGTGGGATTCTCTCTGCACGAGGTTTATGCCTCATCTGTTTTGCTGTATACATATTCATCAGCTGTGATCACCACCTAAGTCTAAAATACAGATATGTTGAAAATTGCCCTAATCTGGGCTTGCATAACTTTCTGTGATTCTAGGGTGGATGTCCTGCAGAACCCAGGACAAACAGCTGAGATGAAAAGAAGTTGAACTGACATGTTTATTCCATTTCACTTCCTACTTTTCCTTTTTTTGGACTCAGTATTTTTAAAACATCAAATAGCATAACTTAACAGGATGAGGAAAGCTGTGAAAGGTGATATCAGCAAACAGGAGCACAGATAGGAAAAAGGAGAGCATGAGAGAGAAAGCTCAGAAAATTAAAATGAAAATGCTGTTCCAAAACAAGCCATGGGCTGTCCTGGGGCTCACAGCATATTTTACTGGGTTGTGGGGAAGTCACATCCTAAACTCCTATTTTCTCAGTGCCCACAGAATCCAAACCTAGAGTGAGACACAGCCTCTCTGATTATGCACGAACACCAGCTGAATCTTATCTCCATGGATGGGAAATTCAACTTATCTTTTCCCAGCTACATTTTCTGAAGTTGTGCAGGAATTACCGGCTGCTAATCATACCTGTGAGCTGCCAGCCTTGGCAAAATTCACATCCATCACCTGCTGTCTTTTGGTTGCTACCATATCAAGTAAATACTTTCTAGCACCCCATGGCTGCTGGGACATAACTGTGCTGCTTAATAATTTTTGAGACTTTCATATTTTGTCAAACACAGCCAAAAATGGTTTGCAAGCAGAGCTGTCCATGGAGGAAAACAAGGAATGACACAGACAGCATTGCTTAATAGCGTGCAGACAGAAATATTTCTAGGTATACTTTAAAAGTTATAAGGACTACACATCCTCAGAAATCTTGAGCTGCATAATTTTAAACAATTTTAAACAATTTTGCATATATATGCACAGAGTAAGCAAAGATGCAGCCACCTGATCATGTACACATTTTTTAAACTAATTGAAATGTATACATTAACATTTTCAGTGGGGTATTGCTAACTCAAAATCCGCCTGCAATATCCAAAATGCTTCCAGGTTTTCTGGAACTCTTTATTAACCATCTCCTTAGCAGTACTGGAATGGTGCAGAATAACTTGGGATGCATCACCCTTTGAGTGGAAACTGAAAGTGGACCACTTCAGAATTCCACACACCACAGTCATACTCATTCAGAGAAAGATCATTTTAGATCATTAAGAGAGAGAAATCACCCACACACAATCTAGAGAGGAGCAAATTCTAAACACCACTACAATTGTTGAGATACTGATAAGCCATTTCATTGAAAATTTATTGCAGACACATTGGCTTTTTACTATTTTCTTCAGCTTTCCTAGAACTCACCCCTGTCTTTTCAAGGTAAGTCAGCTGTTATTCCAAAGCCAAATGCTAGATGGAATGCCCTGAGATTCGTAGCTTTTTCTGAAAATAGCCTTTCTGATCTTGCCTTGGCTGCCACAGTGCTGCATTGGCTGTCAGTGTGTTTGCATAGTGCAAACTCTGCAGTAAATGGAGTCCTTACTGAAAAGTATAACATTTTAATGCCTGTGGAAATTGTTGAAAAGAAATAAAGTTGTGTCTGGGACAGGCTTCAGCTGAACAGCCAATTTGACCACGAGTTTTCAAAGACTACTCTAAATACCCCTTTAAAATCATCAGTACAACTAAAACTGTGCATCCCC
This sequence comes from Rhabdornis inornatus, assembly GCA_013397075.1. NCBI lineage: Eukaryota > Metazoa > Chordata > Aves > Passeriformes > Rhabdornithidae > Rhabdornis > Rhabdornis inornatus. Next base: position 115,169 of record VWZS01010003.1, on the reverse strand, counting down.
AGAGACATTCCTGAGCTAAGGGGAAAGAGCCCCAACCTGCACCAGAGCTCTTCCCATGCACATGGAGAGAGGGAAGCAAAGCTGGATTTGGGATATCATGGGGACAGCAGACACAAGTGTGGTGTCCTGCTGATCCCTGCCTTTGCTCCCTTCCCAACTGTGAGCTGCCAGTGCTGGGTGCCAGGGTCAGTTTAAAGAGGAGCTGGCTTTGGCAGGCCAGGGCTGATGATCAGACCTTGAAGACTTTTGTTCCTGTGAGAAAGAACCACCAGCATGAATGGACTTGCCCTTAAGTTTTAAACACCACGTTGTCCCCATTAGTGCTCCAATGCCCTATACTTAAGACTCAGTTTCTTCCCAACATCTAAACAAAGAATTTTCAGGAATAATACTTAGAGGATCAGAATTAAAATATTCTCACCATGACACAGGGAAGTTCTTGCCACAGGAAACTCTTTGATGCCTCTAGTGAAGAGGCACTTGCCCTGAAGTCAAGCCATACAGATTGCTCAGGAAAAATGGACACTGGACTCCAGCTGAGACATTCCTTTGCTGTCTGTGAAGATATTAACATATTCTAATAACCTACTACTTTTAAAAGAACATGGTAATGACGAGCAGTATAACGACTGAGACTTCAAAGTTTAGGCAAAGGGCTAATATCCACTCACTGGCAGAGGACTTTGAGCTTGCCGTGAGTGCAAATTGTGATTCCCTTCCCCACATAGCTCCTATATCTCAGTACTGGAGGATTTTTTAAAAGATAAATATGCAGAAAATTGTAAGTAAGTACATCAGACCCATATTCTCCTGTATATCCTTGTAAAAAGGAAAGGGAAAAAGAAGATATTACTCTTTTTGTGCCTAAATCTTTGAAGAATATGGTTAGCTGAATAAAATACTATATAAACATTTGGATCTTCTAACAGAATCTTATTTAAGAGATTAAATAATGCTGCATTAAATATAAAGATTCCTATAGGAACACCAGAGAACTGATACCCACATGTTGTTGACCGTGGAATTTTAAGCAGTGTTTTTCATAAGAGAGTCAAACTTACAAGGTAGAGAAATTTAAGAGGATTTGAAGGGCAAGTGCACAAGCATATCTGAAGGAAAGTCATTAATACCATAAAATATTCGTCATAATAGCCTGATAAATGAGCTTTCATACATCCTCCTCAAGATTCACAGCATTGCAATATGCCTTTTTTTAATTACCAAATGTAAATGAATCGACCTTGAACATAACTTGAATGCTGGCTCATGATTCTTTACACGAAGTCTCATTTCATTCAGCCGTGTCAGTGGAGTAAATTTACAGTCATTTCCCTCTAATGCACAAGCCAGCAGAGGAAGTTAAGGGTTTTTGCACAGCAGTGTTCTTGCTAGTCAGCTGAGGGTACCTTCTACTTTCTGTTTGCAGCCTGTGGATGACTATTCTAAATACATGTGAGCATCAGAAATGCAAATTAAAATAAATTTTGTGGAGAACATAAAGAGGAAAATGTACAAAGGACCTTCAAAAATCGCTGCATTTCACTTTGTTGAGAACCTTCCTCTGTTGAAACAGTAAATTTGTAATTAGGTAGAATTTATTTACCTTTGTACCTGCTGCATGTCCTGTAAGTGGCATAGCCCTGAAACAGGAACTGGGTTGATGTTCTTGAGACTTAGAGCATCAGAAGTTGTAACATTACACTGATACCAATAACTGAGAATTCAATTCTGAACCAGTTTGGAAAAGCAACTTCTGCTTCCAATGTCCTTTTTATATTTCCACTTAAGATGTTTTCCTGTTGTTGCATTACTGCTGCCTGGACTTACAACTATTTGCAATTGTTTCCATCTTCATACCCACACAATGTGTCAGACACAGAAAGACCCACACCTTCCTAAAAAATTACCTTCACCAGGTCAGAACTGGCTTGTCTTGACCAGAGATCCATCTTTGGTCCACTTGTGGCTCAGCATCCTCTGTTTCCACAAAATACTTTTCATTATATAAGAAATAAAAATTGTCCAACACAGAAAGAGAAAACTGCAAACTTTTAGAAAAAGAAAACAAAACACCCCAGAAAAGTTTAGAAGTACAGATGTTTACAGAGAAGTGTGCATATTATCAAATTAGAAAAAAGAGAAAAATAATGAGATCATTCCAAACATGTCACTTTGCATTCAATAACTGTGGCCTATTGCAAATGCTCTTGAAATACCCTCTTCTAATTTGCTGGTGGTGTGAATTTGGGTTTGGAACAAGGCCATATATCTTTTCATTATGAAGCAATTTTCTGATCCTCTGCATTTATTACAGCTGTAGTCCTGACAGTCTATACCTAACCTTGATTATCATTTCATATTTATACAATGCTAACTGGAATCTTCTGCATGAAGCTGCCACAACCATCACACCTAACGATGCTTAATTCTGCAACAGGATTCTAGCTTATTGTCTCCACTTACCTTAAATTTTGAAATTTACTGCAAAAAGAGAGACAGATAGGGAGACACAAAGGAGAACCATCTGGGAAGTAAACGAGAAAAGGGACCTGTCAGCTGTAATTACTGTGTAAATGAAATATAGAGCCTGTCTTTGTAATTCACACTCATACACCATTTGTGTTTGGGATTTTTTAAGAAAACAGCAGGCTTATGTTTACATTTCTTATGACAAATGTAATGTCTTATTTAAGTCTCCTCCTCTTCCAATGGATTCAGTCAGGAAACTAACCTAAACTATTGTCTTACAGATTTTTTTTAGAGTTTCAGCTCAAAGCTTCTCATTTTTCAGTAAAGTTTTATGGCATGTATGACATTTCAGCATCACTGTATTATCTCTCAAGCTTCAACATTCTTTTCTTCCAGATTTCATTATGAGTTATAGTTCATTCATTATTCTCTGTTACCTCATTTTTAGGTACTGTTACCCACCACGATTTCCTGACATGCTAGACTGAAATATTCCAATCCATCCCATACTTGCATTATGTAGCTTGCTTGGCTTGCTTCTTTGAAATTTGTGTTTTTTCGTAAAAATGGGCAGATTAAATTGCTGCTACATGAACAGAAGAAAATGATGGTAATCAGTACAAGTAAAAAGGAAAAAATACATAGAGGAAATCAGAACACAGTAAGTACCATGGGGAAGATGGAAAGAAAAAGCAAGTTCTCTAAGGACAGTGGACTCCACGAAAATAAAACTGAATGCTCTTTTATGGGAGTCCTGCAGGTCAGAGACAGAACTGGCTTGCAAAGTCCACTTGCCATAGATTCAAACAATATTTTTTGATATAATTTGATTTCTGTGAAGGGAAGACATTTTTAAGAACTTTTCCACTACAAGTCCACACTAGCAGCATCCTTTCCAACCTATCACTCTTTCCTGTTGCACACTGCCAGGAGTGTCTGTTCTAGTTCTGTTCTCCATTCCTCATTCATCTCTTGCCTAGCAGTTACAGTCTGCTCCTTCATCCCTGAAGAATGAAATCATATCTATCCTGGTGGTGTATTTACAGATCAGGCAGCCTAGAAATGAATTGGCTGTATTTTGAGTCAGAAAAACCAAAGGTTTTATCACTCTGGGGTCCAACTGCCCAGGGAGAAAAGGTTTTAGTTGATGATCAGATGATAAGCAGCTCCATGGAAAGTCAAGTGTACACTTGCAATGAGTCTCTAGTCTAACCTATAGTGCATGATGGGATCAAAATAATACTGGAAAAAGTAAAAATAAAAACCCTTTGGTTGTTATTTGGCACTGGGTTTATAATTGCAAGAATAATATTCTCAGGAACACATGAAGCAGAATAGCATTAGTCTGTAGGTATCTATTTCAAAGCTAAAGTGCTGCCACTCCTTGAGACATACCCCTCTGTAATATCTGTTAAAATAGATTACAAATCCACATCCTCTGGCAATTCATAGGTCCAAGCATCAGGAAACACTCTGCTCAGTTTTGAGGCTGTAATAGGACCACGTGCACTTTTGCACACAAAGTTACAGCCCTGAGTATTTCTTTCTCTTTTTCATTATTTAATGAGAGTTAAAATATAAATTTATGAATATATTATAAACATTTTATGTTAATCACATTTTCCTAATACACATGTGCTTTATATATTACATGACTGATAAACTGGCACTTTGAAAGAAATGACCACTATTTGCATTATAATAAATACTCTATAAATACTAGAAGAAAACCTACTGCTTTTCTTCACTGTAATAAGATGATGTGTTTCTTGGTATGCTGAATACCCTGAGAAATGGCTAGATAAGAAATTTATTGCGTCTTTGGGAAGCAGTGGATGTAATACATAATTAAAGTTGTTTTTACATGACAGGATACTCAAAAATCATTTTGAACATAAAGTCATCATTTCCGAGTTCATTAGCTTTTCAAACATATCAAAATTGCCAGTACCAAACAAATGTTGCCTCTTAATGTGATCAATTTTTAGTATTTCTGTATGTTGCATTGTAAAACAACAGTTTCAAATTAAGCGTTGCTTTGAAATGTGGAAGCTAAGCAATTCATACATTAAAAACTGATAGTTTTATTGGAGGATTCTTATGCTTTTATTTTTTTTTTTTAGGGACAGTTTGTCAAAATCTACAATGATCTAGATCAGTAAACCTGCCTGCTTCACCAGAAATACTATTTGCATATACTTCACTGAGTGCAATTCATGAGGAACTCAGAGGATTCACCCTAAAATTACTAGCAAAGGTTCATAAATCCATTTTATTCTGCTTTATTGCCAAGCATTATTCTTTTGTTTCACCCATTTATGGTAAACCAGTGCAAACTGAAATATTTCTTTATAAAAATGTAAATCAAGATACATTGCTGCTATCAAGCCCTGGTAGAGTTTTTCAGGGTTCTGCAGATTATTTTAAGTGAGCATTGAAACATGATTTTAAAACATATTTGTTTGTGTCTGAAATAGCAGTAAGTATGAAGCAGAGTGGTATAAAATATTTCTTCACAACATTTCCTTAAACTGATGGGATGATTTTAGTCCCCTGTGGATCTGACCTCCAGCATGCAGCTGAAAACCTTCCAGGCCATGAGTACCATCGTTGCTGCTCTGGACTATTTTCATTTCTGCCTGTGTGAGTCTGAAATAACAAGCCCTCCTGCTCCATCACCAAAGGAAAGCACACTGATCTTTCTTAAGGCACCTGCTGGAAGTTCCAGACTTTATGCAGAGGACTCACAAATATCAGTGGCCACTCAGCTTGTGCCTTTCTGAGATACTATTAAAGCTCAGATGCCAAAAATGTAGAACAATACTGCACTGCATGATCCACAAGTGAACCAAAGAAAACTCTCTTATATGGAAAGGAATTTACAATATCTTACTGGACAGAAAATAAACCAAGCAGGGTGACAACACCCTGCACAGTATGACAAGGAATGAAACCCTGGATGCAGCAGCCACTAAATTACTAAAATCCAGCACAACTGTGGGAATTGCAGTCATGGATAAGGAAACACCAATGGTAACTAGATTCCATAGTACCTTAACAGAAATATTGGGACTTTATGTACTCACCAAAGGTGTTTATTTTTTGTACTTCATTTTTCTGTACTTAGGAAGAGTTCTGCTGAATCATGAGACTTCACCTCAACAAATCTTTGATGCCAGGATTGGGGTGTTTTTTAATGAATGGGTTGGAGTTTTATGCAGGTGTTTTATGCAGCTGTTGTGCTTTCTTGTACAAAGAAAAGGGAACAGAGCCATCCATCCATGGCAGTCAGCACCAAACCTGCACCACCAGCACTGACCCCAACTGAACCAACTGTGGGATTCTCTGAATGAAAGTACAGTTACACATTCATTTATTAACTACAGAGATACCAAGAAGTATTCCTCTTGAAGAAAATATAAGAAGCTCTGTTTATGTGTGACATACCAAAGAACTGTTAGATTTGGCCTTCACATTTTCTTGTTTTGTGCTGTAGTTGTGCACTAAAATATTTGAGCTGTTCAGGTATCTGTGACTCTGAGTGAAATACCTTCTGTATTTCATGATCATTCAGTAAATAACTTCTGGCAGTGCAGTTAAAAAGAGTCATAAACTGTGTGATTTATTTGATAATGGAATAATGTTCTCCTTTGCAAACTCAGACCTTGATTTATCTGCACAGAATTTTTACCAGCATAATACAGATGAGATTGATCATATTTCAAACATACTCTGAGGGAAAACCAGGGTGGGGCACTTAAGAAGAAACTTAAATTAGAAACTCAAATTTTAAAGAAAAAAGCTTAGGCAAATGTACAATAATTTGAACAGCAGAAGCAGAATTTAAACTCCTCATAGAAAAAAAACCAAAACTATTCAACTCATCATATGTGAAATGACAATGATAGAGCACTGCAATGGTTCTATATGCTGAGAAGGATCTTTCATAACTCACATAATATTGCAGATAATTAAAAATCTGATAACTTATTTAGTGACAGGGATAATACTGAGCATAGAAAATGGTACAGATAAATCATTCTCATGTTACAGATCAAAATATAGAAGGCAATTGAATAGCTTTTATTACTACATGAAGATGACTTTGCCTGACTCCTCTGAATATATATATACACTTGTGTATGTATAGTGCAATTTACAAGCAATACAATAAAAAAAAGGTTTCTAACAAATTAATACCTGGGTACTGAATAACTAAAACTAAAGATACCCAAATGTGTAAACTGTCTAGATAATTCAGGATATGTGTGATGAAACAGAACATTTAATTAGTATCAAAGAACAGAAAGTTCCTCAGTTCTAAAGCATACATCTCAATATTTAGATAAAGAAAAAAATGGTGTTACAATATAGAATTCCCTGGGCCTGACAATACAGAATTTCCTGGGAATAAAAATAATTAGAATATTTGCTAATTAAAGATAACTGAAGACCACTGAAGTGTGGTCTAGTCTACTTCTGATCTGTTTATGAGGAAAATTCAAGTTAATTAAATTTCTATTACTTAAGTGTTTCTCATTCCCTCTGCCCCCATCACAGCTGGTTTCTATTTCAGATCTGTGAGTTCTCTGAGAATAGACTCGTGTACTTTGGCATGATTTCTTTTCCCCTGATTCCATGGTGCTGGATCACTGAAAGTATGCAGTGTGCAGACTCCCCTTGGTGCTTAAACTACTCAGCAAAGCAAAAAGGTCAGTTCCACAATGGCAAAATTCATCAAGCCTTTTCTTAATCTGCTATTTGATAAACTCTCAGAGGGGCTTCCTGCTTTTGACACCTTACTCTCAGCTCATATTCAAATTCCCAAACCAAACTGGCGTTCTGTAAGGACAAATACCCTGTCACACCTGGAACAGCTGTGTTAATAGAACTCTACTTCTGTTATCTAGTTCTGTGCTACCAGAACTCTCTGAGTATCCTCCTCATGACACCAGTTTCTAAGTTGTGTCCTGCGAGTCCAAATGAAGAAAGAATTCAAACTAAAGTAAATACTCATGCATTATTAAATACATGTTATTAAAAAGCCACCACACAGGCCACCCCTTCTTTCCAAGTCACATCCTGCAGGCTTTCCATGGTTTCCACCTTGAAACTCCTGCCAGGTTTGTTCCTCTCCAGGGTACAACTATGCACCCTGTGAACATAAAGCTAAATCAGGCACTTCACATTTCACTGTCATTCGACATGGAAGCAATTTTAACTGATCATTACTCTTATATTGCATTCAGCTCATACTTCTGCTTATGCTATCAACTTTTATTAAATTCTTTATAGTATCTGATTCATCCAGAAAAGATATACTTACTGTTTTGTGTCTTCATTGAGGTAGATGGACACTTTCAGTCTCGGTTTTGTCATTGTTCCAGAACTTTTCTGCATTCATCCCTCCTCTTATCTCAGTTTAGAGCTGGGTAGGACAGGCAGCAGCAGCCCTGGACTCTTGGCTTCCACCCAGCATCCTGCATTGCACCCCAGGGCCAGCCACAGCCACCTCACCTGCCTTAATGTCCTGGGGTGGCTGACAAACCTCTGACAATTAATTAACAACCCCCACCACAGCCAACTGCCACTGACAAAATCTATGGATTTTGCTCATAGTCCAAAGTATGTTTTCACAGAAAAAATACCTTGCACAAAAACCCTGAACTGCCACTAATACAGTCTATTTGCCTTCATTTATCTTCACCTTTAATAGAGAGCAAGTTTCTGTCGGTCAACTTAAAAACAGCAAAGTCTAATTGCAGTTTAACAACAAGGCTTTTTATTTCTAAAATATGTTATGTAGATAAGGAATACTTGAAAGCTTAATGACTTCTTACTAGATCAATGATAACACATAAAGGTGTTTGCCTTTTTAAGGGGAAAAGCAAAGGTTTTTAGGCTCCAGTCTCATTTCCTTTGAATAATTTTTCAAAAAATTAAAAAAAAAAAAGGTAGAAAGGCTTTATTTAGTTTTAACAAGGTCAACAGACCAAAGAAAAATAAAAATTTAAAGAAACAGCTGGTACAAGAGTGGGGGAGAAAGCAAACCAGAAAGCAATGTATGCCTCAGAGTCATGGGGTTTTTTACTATTTGAAACCTCAACATTATCAAACACTTTGCTCAAAAATCATGTCTGTTTTAAAATTCAATGTTCACTTCACCTCATTGGAGTCTGAATTCAGCCTAGGCTCAGATACTGCTTACATTGACCACCCCAACACACCCTGAAGCCACTACCAGCACCTGCAGCTCCTGCCAGGGGCTGGCTGAGCTGCACTTTTCATTTCCAATTTTGCCACCATTTCAGCACATGAGGGATTAATAATATGACACCTCTCAAACAAGTGGCAAATTCTGAAACAAGAAGGTCAGATGATCTCAGAACCATGTCAGTATCAAAATAAAATTTATTTCCATGCAGATTTTTATGATAGCTGTCTTTATTTCTTAAGGGAATTGTCCCAGCTTGACCAAAATGACACTCTGAAATATTCAGCAAAAAGTGAATGTGACCAGTTCTTGTACTGGTGGGTCACCCCTGTCAGACTGTCTTGATAAATAGAAAAGTCTGCCAGCACACAACAGAGAAGATTTCTTTCAAACTGAGCACACCCCAGAGAATACTTGTTGTCTGAAAGATACTGATGTGTAAGTTATCTTCTTTATTAGCAATACAGAAAATTTTACTGGGAATTGCAGGAGGAAAAAAATGAAGACTATTACATTTTTACGTGGCTATCGAGTCTGGCACATACTCTCAGAATTATACCAAAATATCACATCAATTAAACACAGAAGTGTTTCCTTCAGCTGTAGCCATTATTCTAACTCCTTGGGCAAGCTCAAGAAAATGTTTCTCATAAGGGTTTGTCACATTTTCAGAAGTGTGCACAGATGGACAACATTCAAATTTTAAATCGTTGCAGGTAAAACCTTTTTTTAAAGGCCTGAAAATACAGCTTAGTGAAACTTACATATTTTCTGTACTTTTTTTCTCCCAAATATTACAATACTCAGAAATTCTATTAAATTCAACACATTATGGAATTTTAAAAGTCTCAATTCAGAATTAGCATTGACCCCTACTTTTAGTGGCTTACTCCTACTCGTTTTAGTTCAGAAATGGAGAGAGGATGTAAGAAAATACCATAATCAAAGATACATTGAAAGAAGTAAAATTCTACTGATTTTCAATGGGTTATGTTGGGGTTTTAATTCAAAAAACAAAACACTATCTTGTGGTAACTTTTTCCCTCGAGTTTGGACCTTGAAAGGCAGGCAATTTTTTTCAGTATATTATAGGATGAAAAAAGAGTAGGAACTGGAAGTTATTCCACATTTTTGATTCTTAGAGCTCACCAATGGTCAAAAAGTCAGACAGTCTGGAACGAAAAATAGGATTTTGAGTCTTTACCACTACATTGTTTATGTCTGTGCATAAAGGTCAGTGCATTATAATATCCCATAGTAAGAGATTACTGCAGCAGTATCAACAGGCTGCACTTTTAGCACTTTGACTCTAAAAGATGTATGTTGGCAAACCAGAAAGAAACCAATGAAGATGGCTTTTCCCTCTGAGCTTGAATGCCAGACTGCTACTTCAAAACTTGGATTATAAAGTCATCTCTTATGTCCAGAGGGGAAATACTGGATTAGCTAATTTGGGCTCTTAAAAAGGCACAGTCAGGCATGCACCAAGGGCAGGGCTTGGCCTTGGAGTTTATTTCATACAGTTTTTGGTGTTTTATCAGGAGACCACAGCTTTGTGACTCCATAGGTTACGCCAGGTTACACTCTCCAGCTGTTGGGACTTCCCATGGAAAGAGCAATAATAATATTGATATATATAATAATACACACACGCACATATATATATAGATATATAATAATACACCAGTCAAATCCACAGACAATTTGGCAGAATGCTTGGAGGAAAAGACATCTTTGTGGTCATCATTCCTCCTTCAGATGTCACTGGAGTAACCATGCAATTTATGAGGCTTGAGTTTAACAACTGGCAAGTGTTCTATGTTACTGCTGTTTTATCACTTGCTGAAATTGTTTTAATAACAGTCTCTATAAATTTATTATAGAAGTCATCTAGCAAGGTTTTCATTTTCACAAGACATGCTAGCTCTAAAGCCATCAGACTATCAGACTTTTTGTTCAGAAAGCCTGCACAGAAACAAGATTACGAATATCAAAATAATTGAATTTACTCAGGTTAGTGTAATAATAAAGTTTCTGCTTTATGTAAATTACTATAAAAGCCAGACAGACCAAGTAATCACTGATGATATTGCCAAACACTGGCACAGATGCAGTGTCATATTAATAAAGCATTTCTGAATTGCTTCATTTTGCAAAGAACATAAGTGGAGCATGGATGAAATAGATATCACCAAACTGGAATACCTAATCCCATTTTAAAAAATCACACTGCTAATTCACTTTTCCATCTAAATAAGCAGAGAAGCTAAATACAAACAAGATTCACTGTACATTAAAAAAATGCACTTTAAACCACTAATTCATATCAATCAATTTCAGCCAAGGATAAGGGGTTTTCAGAGTCTATATGATTTTAGCTAAGAGCAGACCTGCTGATTCAGAGGCAGTTGTTCTCAGGATTATCTCTGATTATTATGGATCCACAAAAAACACATGTGGACCAGAACTCAGAGAAATTAATTAACGTGAGTGAAACGGAACCAGCAGTTGCTGAATGAAATTCTGTCAAAATATCCTCCCAGGGAACGTCTTTATAAAGTATTAATAGAGTGTGCCCACTGTGGCAATACAATATGAACTTATCCCAGAGGAATATGAAAAGGGGCATCTTCCCATTAGAGGGCAAAGACAGCCTTTTCTTCTGTCTGTTTAGCTCCAATGAAATTGCATCCAGTGGTGAGATCCCAGCCATCAGATTGTTATGTGGGAATATTGGTGGCAGCCATTGTTTGCAAGAAAACTCTAGATATAATGAAGCAATAATATGAACAGGGAGGAAGGGAGAGTTTCAGAGCAACCTTGTGTGTGTACTTGTTATTCTTGCCACTTGCTGTGAATATCACTGGGAAAGGTCACTTGGATTTAGCAGTTCACAGCATCATGAACTGCTGGCTCAGATAAAGGCATTAGACTGTGGAAGATGATAATATGTTCTTCCTTCTCTAAGATATTAATCTAATCTACACCTCTTGATCTCTAGACAAGAATTTTAATTTGCCCAGCAAGGATAACACCGAGCACCATCAAAATATTTTCTTTTGATAGTGGAGCACTACCACAGAAATACCTTTTAATGACCCATTTAAATCCTACTGTTTACAGCAGATTAGTGCAGCCAGGTCTAAAGACACTCGCTACCCCATAATTGTGTGGATGCTATCAAAAATCATCTCCACAGAACTATGTCTGGCAGAGACCTGCAAGCTGCTCATTATACTTTTCTTGACTATGAAAGAGCATCACAAAATTTTCATGACTCACATCACTTGAGGAATTGATGTGATGGATAAATAAATTGCTGGATTTCAGCTTGTTTTCCCTTTATCCTCTATTGCTGTTCCTGAAACAACTCATTTTAATACCAACTGCAAGGAGATGATGGTAACACCCCCAAAAGAGTGGGGAAATGCAGCACTGGCCTGCCTGTGGGCATGACTTGGGGAAGGATGTTTCACTTCTCCCACAGCTCCTCTGTACACATACTGAAATGCATGATTTAACAATACACAAGCTTCCTAGATTTTCATAATGATTTCTGAAAATGAGGCTCAGGTCACTCCTGTATCTTTTAGGAATGTAAGTTGAACTGTATATTAAAATTACTGTTTGTTTCCTGTATATTAGCTGCAAAGTAAAATATTTTAATGCAATATATTTTACACGTGCATCAACATCCAAAATTTGTGAAAGAGGGATTGAGGGTTTGATAGATCCTTGACAAGACTAAGCCAAGATTTCAGTGTACATCAATTACCCCAGCTAACAGTTTTCCTACCAGCTGCAATATTTTCTGTGCTCTCAAAAAAACATACTTCAGGAACAGCAAAATTAAATGGGGTTGTGTGGAAGCATGATCCTTAAATATTAAAAATAAAAACACAAAACCCCAACAAACAAAGAAACAAAAACCAAAACAAAAAAACAAAGAATAAAGACAACACATTAAAAAAAATATTATGATTTTCCTGGCCCTACTGCTTTTAGATTTAAATGATTATTCCATCAACATTTCTCAAGTAAAGATCCAAGAAAGAAATAAAATTAAAGACCTATAGCAAAGCTGTCTTCTCCTCACCATGTGTGAAATTTTCAACATTTTAAGAACTATCAAAATGTGTTTTAACTATTCTTCACTTTTTTCCCCAAATCAAGAATAAATAATGAGAAACATTTTGAATTTTTGCCTTTAATCACTGAAAAATCAGTCAAAAGCTCTAACACTATTTAGTATCTGGCTGTAACAGTAATTAGCATCTCAAGCAATACCAAATGCAATTAAAATGTGCTGCTAAGCATTCACATGATGTAAAGTAATTTCTTTTGTATCTTTATGTTCTAATAGGAAAGAAGAAAAATATTTATGTGCCAAAAAGCAGCAGAGGAAAAGCAAATTACAGTAAAGCTGTATAAATGAGAAACTTTGAAATGTGTTTTAGCATTTCTAGATTAACTTCTTTGAGCAAGGTCTAATTACCAATTGCAAGGTCAAATTGGTTTTTGTTTAGAACATACCACGTTTGATAAGTTCCACTTCAACGAAACGTGAACCAGCCAGAACTAGTTTAAAGAATGGCTATCATGATTTCCAAGAATGTTATAGAAAATATTCCCTGGGATTTTTTGATATCAGAGAAATGGCTGAAATGAAAGCATTGCATGGCCTTTTTTGAGCAAGTATTTGTATCAAGAGCCCTGATCATGATTAATATAAGAGCTTTTGCTGGACTTAAAATCCATATAACAGGAAAAAGAAACATCAGGAGCTTTCCAGGACTCCCAGTCACACAACAGCAACAAGGGTCAGCAGCAGGAAGCAACTGCATAAATAAGACACAGCCTGAATCACTTTTGCTTGAGATTTATCTGTTTACACTGGGCAAATTTGAGCAATGGATTGTTAAAAGTTAAAATATTTAGAATTCATCCAGAGTAAAAAGCCAAATTTGACAACTGTATCCCTGTTCCCACCAGTATTTAAGTATTTACAGACATCTGGGAAATCTTTTTGAAGCAGAGTCATTTCTCACTGCATTTCCAGGGCTTACATGCACATCCCAGCCAAACTTTATCATCACTAACCTTGAAGAAAATAAAAGAACTAATTTGATGACATGATTAAATCATTTAGGACCATATTTCTAGTACTACAGTGCCTTAAAAATTAGATTCTCTGGGGAGAGAAAAAAAACATAACAAACACCCCAAAAAGCAGCTGACAGGCCAATACAAAAAAGCTTTGGAAGTGATGAGTATCCAAATTAGAACCACTACCCAAATATCACGTGGCTCTGAAGAGCAGAAGCAGCTTTCAGGAATGCTTGTGTGAATCCTGGATTTGGATAAGAGCAGTGTGTGGTTTCACAGAACTCATGACACTTAAGGTAAAGACTTATTGAATAACCCACAGCATTTAATAAAAGTTGCTGAGAGGCATGTTTTCAAATCAGTAGTGAATTTGACATTTACCATATGTTCACACATGGCTTTCTTCCCTGTTTGAACAGCATAAAAACTTCCCATTAAACTTCACTAATTAAATTAAAATTTAAAAATGACAAACAGGATGAAGAGCTGACAGTTTTCATAAGACCAAACCAGCCTAAGTACTTATCTTAAATCCTAATAGCACCATCTGATGGAGGCTCACCACAACACTACAGCAGAGATTCAAAGTGTGCGAGACATTAATTTGAAAATGTTTTAATATATTTCTTTATTTTGTGTATTAAACTGTAAACATAAGTATACAGAATAGTAGTGATCTGCTAAATAAACCTAAAGCAGATTATGACATTTTAAGTCAAGAAAAGTATTGATTTAGTAGGAAGCAGATCTAGTTTGAGGTTAAGCCAAACAGAAGAAAAGCAATTTCTTTCCAGACACCTCTTTTATAAGTCTGGACAATAAATTTAAACACATCTGGTATCCAAGTCAAGTCTTTATTGCCCTTAAGCACACAGGTTGCCCACACAGGATAAAGTATAAGTGAAGAACAAACATTTGTGCTCCCTTAGAGGACACCAAGTAGAGCAATATTTTTAATATGTGATTCACTAAATAGCAGAATGGGGTAAAAGAAGAACACAGGCATCACAAGGGCAACTGGAGGAGAAATCTGAGGGTCAGAGAGCTGCATGCAAGACCAAATACCTAATCAGGAGGATGTTAAACAGCAATTAATTATATGAATATAAGTAGTTATACATTTAATTTAGTTGGGATTACAGTTCCAGATAAAGAGAATTTACTCTGCTTTGCTGGATCAGGTGAGTCTCCAACTCAAAGGCTCCTCATCCCAGCTCAGCCAGGAAGAGTAAATTCACAAAGAACTTCCCTTTGGCAGCCCTAAGTGCCTGCAATTTGGACATTCTCTCTGGTGCCAGGTTTGTTATTTAATCCTTAAATACCTCCACACATGTGGAGAACTTGGCCCAATCCTTCAATTTTTCTACTTTCTGCCATGCCTGGCCAGTCTCCCTCAATCCATTACTTCTACCAGATCTGAAGAGATTCCAGATATTATCCCTTTTTATTTTAACTCAAATTTTCCCCTCCCATTCTCTAAAAGGTCAAGAATCTAAAAAGTTACTTTAACTTCGAAGATGCACAACTTCAACACTCTTTTCCCCTTTACTGTAGTGCAACCCCAAGAGTAAAACTGTGAGTCCAAGCCATCTGCTCCCCTATCAACACTGAAAACCAAGGATCTGCTGCAGGACTTCATTAACACAATGCTGTTAATCATCAGAGCAGTACTAAATAACAGCAAAAGGGGGAACAAAAAAAACAGTGACAGGTGCTTTACACAGGCCAGACAGTGGGAAATGTAGAGGAACCTAGAAGAAAATAAGTTAATTAACTGCTGCTACACAGTCAGATAAAACCACGTGCATCACCACACAAGGGTTCTATTGCTGCTTTGCAGAAACAGGTTGGATTTTAGCTGCCCTGGTAGTCAGGCTAATATGAAGAAGAAACATTTTGATCTGTTGACTGCTGTGATTAGCAATACTTTTAGTTCCTGGCATATACCCTGACGACAAGAAACCTACATCATCCAAGGAAATCCTGATATTGTTATTGATCTGCTTTAAATCAAAGAAACACAAAAAGTGTCCACAGAGATTGTGAGGCAGCTCAGAGGGCTGGATGAATACAGGCTATTGAGGAAGGACAGGCTGGGAAGGCGAGGAAGGAAACTGTCCTGTGCATGGGACAGCAGCTGGAAGCAGGGGGGGACAGCAGCTGGAAGGGGGTGGGACAGCAGCTGGATTGGGTGAAGCTCTGCTGGGGAAGGGGATGAGCTAGAGAGAGCTCCTGGGTCAGGGGTAGGGGCAGAGCAGAGCACCATGGCACAAATGGGGGTGTCTGCTGCCCACAGCCTCCAGCAGGAGGTGACTCCTTCTTCAGACAACTGAAAGCAGCCCCACATTTGCAGATCTGCCCACATTTGCAGATCTTGGCTCCCCCTGGATGCCTCATCCACCCCTGCATCTGCTGGAAAGGCACCAGCAATGCAGGAGGTGCCCCACATCAGGGATGTGTTGAGGATAACTTCCTAACACATCCCACCAAGGAGGCAGCAGGGGCAGGCTCTCTGCTGGACCTGGCATTTGCAAAGATCTGGCTGGGGATCTGAATGTAAATAAAATTTGAAACAGGGCCCCAGAGATGCTGCAGAATGTCTGACCCTGGAGAAACTCAAACCTGACTGGACAGGGCCCTGAGCAATTTGATCTAATTAACCTATCTTTGAAAAGTGGTTTGGATTAGAAGACATCAAGAGGTACATTTCAACCAGAGCTGATTTTTTTTTTCAGATTAATCTATTTTTAGAAATGCTTTCCATTGGCATTTTGTTTTTCAATGAAGTAAAAGTCTCCTAAGGCATGCTTTAAGGAAAAAAAAATACCAGCAGGTTTTTGTTAGAATTATTTCTCTGAATCTCAGCATAGACAACAAAACAAACAAGCAAGTTTCTTCACCGTTGTACCTTTCTGAAACCAAAGACACAAGGCGTTAAGAGGCGAGGTAACTGATTACACACTGCTGGCTTCAGAGTGTTGTGTCATGTGGAAATAAATAACAGACACAAGAGTGAATTCTGAAGCAAAAGACAAACATAAGTAAAAATAATGGAGAGAAAGAAAAGGGAGAACAGGACACAAAGACTGAAGCCACTCTAGTTATGCCTGTTTTGAAAAGTAGAATCCTCCAGTGGAAAATAAAACCAGCCAACAAGAATAGACCTTGGAGCCCAAGTGTTTGGAACAAAGCACTCCTGCTGTTAGTCAGCTCCTCACGTCCTCTCACAACCTTGGCAAATAAATGTTTCCTGCTTTGCATTCACGGGACAAAGGAAAATGGGACATATTTTTTGCAATAAAAATTTAAAAGGCTTGTTACAGCTTTTTTACTGCCTTTTGTGTGCATTGATGTTTATGCTTCATTACTTTAATTTTTTGGTTTTTACTACTGTTAGTGCCCTAAAGTTAAGGTGGTAAACTACAAGCTTTTAAAACAAGCAGATGCTTCCTTATGGTGGAAAAAGACTGAAGCTATGCTTTATGCCACGAATAAATTTTAACTTTTAATAGCTTTCAGAAAAAAAGTCTCTTTTTTGAAGCAGGTATAAAATACATGAATTATTTAAGATCTGCAATTCATTTATGAGAATGGAAATCCTTTCCAGACTTGGTATTAGCATGGTCACTAATGCATCAATAAGAACATGAACAGGTCAAAATCATCCTTGTCATGTGTCTATTGACTTTATTGAAGTTCTGTAAAAAAGAGTATTAATTACCTGAACAGTGCAATAACTTAACACTTTCAGTTTGTTTTCTTTAGACAGAATACAACATATTTCAAGTACACAAAAACAAACAAAAACAAACAAAAAAAAAAAAANAAAAAAAAAAAAAAAAAAAAAAAAAAAAAAAAAAAAAAAAGAAAAAAGAAAAAGGAAAACTGCACTGTTCTGTAAGTTAAAAAAATGTTTTCACCTTTTAGCAATTTTTCCGTTGTGGTGGAGGTCTAAGTACATCACAAGCACTGCTTGTTCATATTGTCAGGTTCTCCTTTTGGCAATGCTGCAAATATTAATGCTATCTTTGCATAAACTAGTTCTTCATTTATTTATTTATTACATATCATGCTCTCCTAAAGAGGTTGTTTTTAACAGATATTATGAAAAATTCACTACTGAAGAATATTAAGAATTTACGGAATTATAAAACTGTTTATTCTCTGATCATTATTTTTAAAAATTATTACTTACTGGTTTCCAAAAGCCATGTGACACTGGACAAACAAGATTTACTGTGACTATGAATATATAAAATGTAAAATAACTGTTTTGGATAACTTTTTAGCTTGTTTATTCTGCAATTTCTAATATGTCTAAGATCAATTCTTGAAATTAATACTATCAGAGACAAAAGCCCTTGAATGGCTCTTTTTTGTTATGTGCTGAAATTAAGATAAATAGATCAATTACAATTGATTTAAATAAATTACAGTCTCTAATGAGAAAAATAATTGTATTTTAAAAAATGAGTAAGATCAGAACACAACGATATTACAAAGCCAGAGGTGAATTTTACCCAGCATTACCTCCTTCAGACAAGAGCTCTGTAGCTCAGGGCACAAAGGCTGCCTTGACTTGTTTTCAAAGAAAACATTTTATTGACTGGTTTTTTCCCCCATTATATCATTCAACTGATTTCAAGCCACAATTTTTCTTTCATGCAGCCCAGAATGAGTTTATGAAAGATTTACAATAGTGATAAAGAAGCTTTTCCCTCAGAACAGAAAGCTGAGGGAACCCAGATGATGCAGACATGAACATCCATCTAGCAGTTTCCTTAACTCCATAAGGCCACACAGACATGAACCAAAGCACAGAAATGTCAGTACAGAGCCTCAGCTCAACCATGTGGGACACTAAGCTAGTATCTGCCACTGCTCATTTATAAGAGAATTTGAATTTTTTTTTTTAATTGCCCTAAAAACCACTACTGAGTAGATAATACCAAGATATACAACTTTCCCCCTGAGATTCCCTAAGAACAGGGGAACGTAGTGTAATAAGACATCAGTTTATGGTTAAAAAGTAATAATTCAAGTGCAATTATTCCTTATGACAGACTAACCAATTCTGTGCATTTTCCATTCTCTTTGCAATGTAAATTTTGCATATATTCTATGTTTAATATGGGATTAAGATATATGACTGTGAAATGCATATATTCCTATTTAGAAAATAAATCCATACAATGCCCATGTTGTGAAAAAAAAATTAAAATAACATGGGCATGCTGGAATTTATCATTGAAGACTGAAGTATCTTGAAAAAGTAGCCCATATATTTTTAAAATTACCTAAGTACTTCTAAAGATTCCATTTGTTTTACCCATTAGAGATGTCTGGGTGTTCAATATTCAAAAACAAAATATCCCACAAGTCAAAATAATTAAATCCTCACATTATTTTCCATAAATGTTGGTTTATTTTCATAAATTTCAACCTTGGGGCCCCCCTGACCCCATACTATAGGTTTTATATTACTTATTTGATGCACACTGGCTGATCTGTGATATACATTTATCTGCACTGCCAAGATGTGTGAGATAACTCATCCTTCAGTAGGTGTGAACTCATACTCAAACAGATGGAGCACATTGAAATTCCAATACATCTTAAGATACTGAGGTCTTTAATTTAGTGTATTCCACAGTACAGTGACAAATAGTGAAAAAAGTATCCTAAAACCAGAATATTTTCAATTTCTTCTAGGCTGTAAATTTCATTTAGTTTTTTAGAACAGATCCATTTTCAATTTGCAACTCAGGGGAAGACAAGGAAGCCTTCAGAATATATAACACCGTTACAGAAAAGAAATTGCTATTTATTCTTAAAACCCTTCTGCATTTTGACAAAGACTATTTAAAAAATTGTCATCATTTTAGAATTCCTGAAAATTTTAATCTTAATTTATTAATAGATGCTGTTCTGTCTTGAGGCAGGATCTTGATTTTGAGTCTCAGGTAATTGTAGAAAACATTGAGGACAAGGCAATGTAAATAAGAGCATCTCACTGAAAGTGGGATGCCTCTGTCAGACACACAGAACACTGCAGCGTGCTGAAATTCTCTCTCATCTGTCATCCTTAGACATAAACCCAGATGGGAGTATTTCAAAAGCAAAGACAACTAGTAGGAAAATGAGATAGGAAACAAGGAACAGATCATAATTTGAACGTTGCTATTCATGCCTTCAGCAGTCCACAAGATAAAAATGAAATGTGGATAGCTTGGCAACATGGCTCTATTTTACTTGAAAAAATAGCCCTGGATCTCTCTGATTAATTTACATGTCAGACTGCACAAACAGAAAGATGAGATTTTAAGAGGAGGAGCAACATATCCTTAACAAGCTTATACATCAACATATTTTATTTCACATGAAAGATCCTTTTTTAACTTTGACTAATTAGTACTGACAACAGCAGAGATGAACAAGGAGATTAAAGTCACCCCTTGGCACTACTTTCAAACAACGACAAGGTCAGAACTAGCATAGATTTAGGTGATACATATAAAAGAGGCTGAATCTCATTCACACAAATTACCTCAACAATTTTTTTCCAACATGCAACTACATTTCACTTGTCATGATTTCTGCACAACATCAAGAAAATAAAGAACACTGATTATAAATTCAATCTGTTATGTCATTTACTTAAAGACTCAATGAAATGCAGAGAAATACTGTTAATGTACTACAAAATTCAGAAAATTTTCTGTTGGGCTACAGGAGCTCTCAGGCACCCATTGAATCTGCAAAAAAAGAAAACAACTTCACTTGTGGTCACTTCAACCTCAGCTGCTGTACTAAAGCTGGAAACAAGTACATGCTCCCAAAGCCTGTCCTTGAGATAACAGACAATAAAGACTTCCCAAGTCTCAGCTCTTTAGGTTTTGTCCAATCACTTGTACTATAAAAAAAATATGATTACTCCAATTGATCAAGGAGTTTCCTTTCAGAAATACCAGATGCAATCAAATCAGTTCTGGCAATCTAGCCTAATTACTCATAACTAAATTCTTTAATGCATTATCTTTCTGTAATAATTAATTTTAAGCTGGAAGAGCTATCAACTGAAGGGAACGTGACTCTGACACGACATCCAGGTGTTGTCTTGGCCATGGCAGCAGGTGACACACAGAGCTGCATTCCCTGGGAGCTGCTGTGCCTGGAGAGAGGTGCAGAAATGGCTTCTTGGTCTGGCTTTTGGACTGCAAATAAGTTACCAATGACAAAAATATTCTGGTGAAGTAATAGCTACACACAACACAACAGAGCAGAACAGAAAAAAGCTAATGGTGTTCATTACTGCATCATTGCACTGTCTTCTGGCCTGAGAAGTTACCTGATGCCTAAAGCCATGCTGGATAATTTCCCTGGGGAGAGAGGAGGATTTGTCAATGAGTCTGACATTTCTTTTCTCCAGTTTTACTCATTCCAGGAAAAAAAGATGAAAAGATCCTATTTCCCTGAGGAAAAAGTAGCAAAGTCTATTTCCCTTGCTGGCATTTTTCAAATCTGCCTGTCTCCTTCTGTCTCACTAGTGGAACTACCAGTTGAAGTTTTTCAAAAACTGGTTATTAATTTTTAATGATGGCTGAAGTGAAGTATAAAAATAACTAACAATAATAGAGATTGTGATTCTCCCACAAACAAAAAACATGACAACTAGATTTTTTATCAATTTTATAAATTAGTTTGACCAAAAATAATTATTTTAAAGATATGAAGACTGAAATACAGTTCACTCAGGATAATGCTAAACACAGCCTTTTTCAACAGGATATTTTTAACCCCCACCCCAGAGTCTCTCATATTTTAGGGCTATTTCCTCTCCAGATCTTCTTTGCAGTTCCTATCTGGAAGCCAGCAAACCTTCCTTCTTACTGAGTCCAAAGCATTTATATTTGGCCTTCCTTCAGAGATGCTTTTTTTGGTCACTATGGTTTTATTTTCTTTCGGGATGAACCAGTGACACACCTCAGCAGCCTCGGTGCATTTTCCAATCTGCTCTCTCTGGCTCCCAGCTCCTCTCCTTTGATCTGTGTTGCCACAACAAGCAAGTGCTCCACACCTTGCACTTGCAGTCTCTTCTCAGGGAAGCCTCTCACTCCACCTGCCTTACTTTCTGCTCAATCTGCTTCCTGCTTAATCTCAATATGTGAACATTAGGAATAGGCAAAGCTGAGAACAGCAATTCAGAGCTTATAGTGCTGAAATCTCCAGGCTCAGAAGAGGGAATAATTAAAGGCTGAACATTCCCCAGCATGACTTTAATATCCAGTTGTATAGAAACACACAGAGAAAGCTCTCTTCATCTTTTCCCCACCAAAAAAGTGTCCAGCACTGAGAGCTCTATCTGGCTAGATAAGCATCAGAAGACTCCTGCAGAAGAACCTCAGTGAAATCCTGCATTGGTGACACTCAAGGATTTATTATTTGAGCCCATCTGAACTGAAAAACATTCCACCACACTGGGCTGATTTTTACAAAACAGTAACACTTTTTCTATTTTCCTAGCTTGCTTTGATGACCTATTGATTTACTCACTGGTTTCCTGAAGCATCTGGGGCACACAGACACGGCACCAAACTCTCTCACAGGGAGAGGATTAAAGCTGAAAGTTTCAAATTGATGTTTCGTTCCACAAGATCTGAAAATAGCGTGTAGGTTTCCTCTGACAAAGGTATCAGTGCAGCCCAGCCAGGAGGAGCTGCAATGATGAATCTCAACAGGACTCAGGAGCCCTTGATGTGACTTTATCAGTTATCAGCTGTGGCTGACTCCATCCGAGGGCTGCTTCTAAAGGCAGAATCTCTGTGTGATCTTGAACAGCTGCTGTTAACATGGCACAGAATGTAAGAAAATGAGTGGAAAGGAGCCCGAGACCTTTATGATCAGAATATGCACAACTATCTGTATTCTGAGTGGGTCAGTGGAGCTTCTTGGCATCCTTTCAACAGGGATGTTCTCCAGGGAGGAGCAGCTCCCAGGATGAGTTCAGGGCTTCTTCAAGAGCAAACCAGGGAAAAGCTCATTAGGAAATGTTTCCAAGACATAACTGGGACTTGTGGTGACACACTGTGGCCTAACACAATAAGACATAACCTTGTCTCACATATCAGGACTAGCCAATGCATTAAAACTGCATCAGGTTCTGTGTTCCTGGTGCACTGAAATTAAATTTTAAAATGTAAGTCAGAGCTTCAGGAGGAAAAAAAAATGAGATAACTAAACACAGACTGGAAAAAAGGGCAATATATGTGAAAGAGCCCCTGTCTAGTGGATTACAGAATACAACACAACTGTTTCAGTGCTCACAAACAATGTGACAGGAAATTACTTACAGGGTCAGTTAATGAGACATTTATGAAAGAATTTCACTAGAAATACCATATGTTAAGAACATACCGTATCTTTACTTTGGGGCAGTTTCTGCAGGGACTAAGGACATTCTATTATATTTTGATCATTGTTACCCTTCCCTATGCTTTTGGTCTCCCTGCTCTCTCGTGGACAAGGCTTAATGGAGTTCAAGTTTTTTTTCTAACCATGGAAACCTTAGCTCACCTTTGGAGATGCTCTTCCTTTCAGAGCTTGTAAAGTTATAACAGACTTTTTATAGGCTTACTTTCTCTTCAGAGTTAATTTGATGACTTAAAAACTTTCTTCTACTTTGAATAGTAACATTCTTGAGAGTTGTTCTCTCAAAGAACATTAATTTTCTCTCCCCTTTGTTTCTGTTTTCTTGCTGACAGCACCACTGTTTGTCAAGTATGAAGCCACTGTAACATGTAGCGAATGGGCATTCTAATTTTTGAGCAGATACTAAATGAACTAAACCTACCCAGAAGAAGCAGGCAATTCTCTGATACTCATATTCCATCACAGAGTGAAAGTAGATCAGTCTTGCCACGGTCTTTAAATTTCATCCATGCCTTACTGAAACTGGTGTTTGCATTAACATTTGCTTTAGCTTAGTTTGCCACGTCATACATTAAAAATTACTCCTGGAAGTTGAATTATGCTTCACTAACCTTCCAACCCTCAATATTAGGTTCTGAAAAGCTCTGTGCAACCCTGCTCCCTCCCCAGGTATGATCAGCCTCAGAGACCCAGTGCCCTGCAGTTGTACATTGGCCCCTCTCAGCCACAGGAATTATGGATTTAATGAAGGGTTTTTTCCCAACACCTCCAATTCTACCCACACATCTTCCTCCAAATGGTAAATATCAGACACATCTGTACTTACATTAGTTTTGAGATCACTGGGATAACACACACGCTGAAATACTAAAACCAGATGATGTTACTGTCACCCAGCAATCTCTCTGGGCCACAGCCACAAATATCTCATTTAGCACCTACATTTTATTCATGGTAAATTTGTGGCAGGGAACTGCATTCTACCTCTGATAGAATGTACCCAGCCCTGCCTACAGCTGCAGTTCTAAAACCTGAACTACAGATATGATGCTGGGTCCCACAGCTTTATTGCAGGAAAAAATACCCCTGAAACCAATGGAGTTTTGCCTGATAAAAAAGAGCAAATAAATACATCTGCCAGAATCTGGCAATGCAACATGTACTATCAGTTGAAAACAGTGGTGAGAGAGGAATATGTATTATTGCTTTTCAGGCTACAGGTATAAGGTTGAAAATGATAAAAAACTCTTTTCCCCTGTCCAAGAGATTATGGGAAGCATACACAACTTGCCTTTTCCACACAGCTAATAGCTGCATTGCACACCTTTGAACCATTCAGTGGAAAAAGATAAGTTGTCAGCTTTTACTATTTACATATAAATAGATATTTTATGTCCAGATAGTGAAGTACAGGAAATCACCTCTGAAATGCCTATGATCAAGCTGCATTTCAGAATCCAACAGCCTGGTTCAGATTTTCTCTTTTCTGCTACCTGTTCAGTCAAAAGCTTTCCTTTCATGCTTCAACACTTTTCAGCTGCTCAGGCAGATCTATTTAATTTCAGAATGTGCACAACAACACAGCTTTGCTAAAACAATCTGTGTCTTGATCAAAGAACAAGTCCTAGGATGCATTATTACTTAGTAACAGGTTGAGTTTCAAGAGTGTGGTTTCAAAACTAATTCTGCTTCTCCGAATCTAAATGCTTGTGATCATGTGCAGAACACAACAGTGCATTATTACAGCCAAAGTTTGCTGCATTTCAAGCTGTTCCCCTGCTCCAAGACAAGCAAGTCATGTGTCCAAGTAACTCAGGTGACAGTAAATATTGCTTGGCTTCTGCCAGATTGAGTGCCAAAGGATAAAACCAGCATGGATCAGAATGGTTTCTGTGCCTCCATTGAATGCCTCATCCATGCTAAAGCAAGGCTTGCTGGGGTACCACGGAGGGTGGGTGCAGTGTGCATGCCCTGCTCTTTCCCAGAATCACTGAGCTACTGGAATTGATGCCCTTAAGTGTTAAGATAACTCAAGGCCATCGTGTCCTTTAAGTTTTGTCACTGAACTTTATAATTTTTGAATCATAACAAACCCCCAAACTGTTCCCAGGGCTAAGATTACTCTGTTCAGACTCTGAAGCCATTGCTATTTCAGCACAGTTTTGTGTTGAAGCAGCACTTGCTGCTGCCCCTGACACTACAGAGGACTGTGATTAGCACAGATATTGTTATTAATTGCTTTGGTAAGCAATTTGTATACAATAAATTAAAATGGAGGTCCAGCTTGGCAGTGCTAAACCAGAAACTCAGTAACTCATACCTTACATTTACTAACCAGTCCCTCCTTTCATGAGTCAATAAAATAATAAAAGAATTAATTGTGAAAAACACATCATTTTATTTCCTACCATAAAACAATAAAACTCTCATTTACAGCTTGTCAGAAGGAAAGTTTGTAACAAGTGGATGTGATGTTAAATCCACACATAAGATAACCTAACCTTTCCTGTCAGTCAAAATATGTTGTTTATTATTAGATGTGATGCCACATCCAAGAATATAATCAGTTTGACTGATAGTTCCAATAGTGAAAGTTGAACAGAAGCATTTAAAATAGGCCTTAGTCCTCAATGTAATTCTCCTATATTGATGCAAAAAAGGAAAAAAATCCAATAATTCAGTAATAGTATAGTCCTGGTGTTAAACAATTCCAGATGCCATGAAGAACCACTGCAATGGATGCCTTTGTTTCACCCACTGAATTTCCTAAATTTACACAAAAGAATCATAAATACAAAAAAATACCTTCAATCTCTGCTGGGCAATAGATATTTTAAGCCAGAGCCAAAAATATGGGTCTAGATAGTGCTTAAGCTTGATAGACCACCTTACTGGTGGTCACTGTTGTGGATTTCATGACTGGTTCATATTCACATCTCACCCTGTTGTGGGAGACTGTATTTTATTTGAACATGAGTTTCCAGCGAGGCATTGTGATCATGCAATACAAAAATCCATTCTTCCACCCTTAGCTGGCATGAACTGGCTTCACTGAAGCAAATCAATAAAAGCAAATGGAAAGGAGAGGATCTTTTTAAAAATAGATGATTCTGGTTTTCTTGCTCACTCCAGAACTCCTGTGAGGGAGAAGGGGCAGAACTGCACCCCTGGCAGAGAAGTTCAGACAAAGGGAAAAAGGTGACCCATGAATGCAGGGATGTCCCTGTATTTACAGCCAGAGCACAGCCCTCACATGTACACACTCACCTACTGCAATAAACTGCCTGCCTGTCCACACAGTACACACTTTATCTCTTCATCCACAATTCAATGAAAAGTTTTTGCCTCTACAAATCACTTTCTGATGGTTCAGCTCATCTCTAAAATGTTGTATCACATCTCCCAGAGTCACTGCAGCAACACATGCAGTGCACACAGTGATCTGCAGGCATGCAGGGCGTGGATGTTCCCTTTGCACAGCACACTCTGTGCCAGGACAGGGGATGCAGCCCCAGTGTGGTGCTGGCACACAGAGAGCTCAGCTGGGCTTGGTTCTGCCACACAGAACTGGGGGAGCTCTGGTCAGGGGTGTGTGAGCTGGATACATAGCCGGAATGCACATTCTGCTTTGTGGGTCTGGGGCTAGAAAATGCCAGGAGAAGTGGGACAGGTGGTACCTATTTCAGATTGCACAGTGAAGGTTTTTTACTAATAGTGATTCCATAGGTTTCAGATTTGCTGCTTGGCTGCACACTCTGAAAAGGAGTCTCTCACTCAGCATCTGGCTGAAGGTCCC
The DNA here is from genome assembly GCA_013397075.1 of Rhabdornis inornatus. Classification (NCBI taxonomy): domain Eukaryota; kingdom Metazoa; phylum Chordata; class Aves; order Passeriformes; family Rhabdornithidae; genus Rhabdornis; species Rhabdornis inornatus. Next base: position 88,155 of record VWZS01010003.1, on the reverse strand, counting down.
AGCCCCTCTCCTGGCACTGCTCTAGCAAACACTGGTTAAATGTTTTTATTATGTCCACTTAAGGATGGCATAACTTAAACTGAAAATAATTTATACATTTTTGCTCCAAATCAGATTTACATTTACATGCTAAATGAAATATTTTTAGCCTAAAAAAAAACTATCTGACCTTGGAGATGGACCTAACTGCTCCCCAACACACCCAGTTCTCCTCTGCTTGGGTACAGCAATAGTGAGAGACAGAAGGAATGATAAGATGCCACAGTAAATATTAGCTACTAATGGTATAAACAAAACAACAAAAAAAGAAATCAGATCTGAAAGACGTAATTGTTATGAATATATATTAAAAGATACAGCAGTGATATCAATTATTTGGACATTTTTGGAGAAAAACAACTTGAAATTCATCTTCCAAGCTGCATATCATACATATTAACAAAGAGAAATTTGGAACTAATCTGAATAATTTGCTTTTTCGCTTTAAGAATCTTTCTGACATGTAAAGATTGCAATAAGGAAAACACTAACAAACTCCTTTCTGCCTAATCATTCAAAACAGGACACATTTGCAGCAGAACATTCAGTGTCTTTTGTGGTTAAGAACATCCATTTTAATAACTTCTTTTCCCCTGATTGTTCTATGCATATATGGATACAAAACCTATTTGCTTTTATAAACTTTCTTTATGCAAAATCTTCTGGAAGAAAACCAGTAAGACGGAGTGGAATTAAACACCTATCCCACTGCATTTCTGCCTCTTTAGGAAAAACAAAAAGCTGCAAACTCACCACAAGATAATCCTTGTGAAAGTATGAATCAGGCATAGCTTCTTTCATATATATATATATACACACACAGAACCACATAGAAGCTTGTATCACAAAATCCATTTACTTCAATTCTTTGCTATAAAAATTTTGCATGAATGCACTGGTGAGACCCCAGCTTAAACTGTTCCTCTATCTGAGGCAATTGTTAATTTCCACAAAGAAATAAAACATTTGAAACACAGGTTATAAAATTTCTGACCTATTTCTAAAAAAGGATGTTCCCTCACCTAATGAGATTCTCAAAATACACAGCTAACAACAAATTTTAAAAACATAACAACACAGTAACAGAAACACAGCGGAGAAAGGTAAAACACAGACTTGGAACCAGAAATTACTGCAGTAACATGTTCTCAGATACATGCAGTGCATGAAACATTGAGAACCACTTTTCTAGAATAAAATATAAGATAAACTTTCAGAATTGAAAAGCCTGAATCGTGGCATGGTTACAGCTCTGTAGTCCAACTTACTCAGGACCAGGTCTAATTTAAAATTGAGTTGTGTTTGCCATTGAGCCAGACCACATTTCTGCACAACCTGGAGCATGAATGGTAGAATTGTCACTCGGCCACCACCATTTTCTCAATTCAGACATGATTTGTAGAGAATTTCAAATAGCAACTTCAAATAGCAGTCAGATGGTGACTGACTAAAACTTGAGATATTTTTCATTTAGAAGAGATTTCCAAAAGCTGCTAAGAACCCTCATCCCTAAGCAGAAGAGTGCTAAAGTCAAGCCTAACTTCTGCAATTCTCATCAAGAAAAAGGAAAAAATTCTTTTTTCCATTTGCCTTATATTCCAGTGTGGGTGTTATACAGTTTCCACATTGGACAGGATCAGCAGCATTAAAAGAAGAAAAAAGGAACATAGTCACTTAGTTCTAGTCAATACTTCCTGAGGAATTCTGGCAGTAAAGACCAGCAATGGTTCAATGGCAACTCCTCTGAGCTTTGCCTTCCATCTTTTCAACTGCAAAGTTTAAAATGACTCTTGAGATTTTTCTGGTCATAATAAAACTTCAACATATGCTTGCCTGCTATGGGAATATGCAGATATCTAAGCACCTGGAGATATTAAAACCACAAGACTCAAAACTTCATCACAAAGTTGTGTATGTTATGGCAAAAACATGAAAAGCTAAATGAAAAATAATCTGAAATAGCAACATGAGACTTTGAATTTCAGCAACTAAATTCTACCGTGTATTGTAGGAGAGTTTTACAGGATACTGAAAATAGAATAAGAAGGTACAGTTTAGGAACTTTAAATAAACTACTGCAAAGAGCAACAACAAATGCCAGATATATAAATCCAAGTTCTTGTTCTGCCCCACAGACCTTTATCCATTGATAAAGCAAATTAACTTACTTGCTTTGCATCTCTGTATTGGAGTGAAGTGCTATTCCCCATCACACAGGAAAGACAAGATGCTTTGGTTTCACACTAATGGAGACAGACCAAAAAAAAACATATTAGACAGTTTTAGGCCTTTAGCTTGACATGAAGAAAACAAACAAGAATCAAACTTCGTAATGTTTTAATGCTGGCAATATTGTTCTTCAAGCAGTTACCACTTTTTGCAAAGGTAAGACTTATTTTTATCTTCACTTACATTTGAGGCTCTTGTAAAGACCAAGACATAAACCAGAAATGAGAAAGGAGGAAAGGCTGAATAAGGTCCTGGCTGAGCAATGTAAGCAGTGCCAGTGTTCTGGCAATGGGTCTAAAACTCTCCTGCTTTTGTGGAACTTCCATCCTCTCAAACATAAATTTATGTTTCCTAAGGCACTGGTCTCTCTTAGCTGACCATGTAACTTGATCACTGAAGCCCTGCCAAAGATGCAATCACATAATCATATTGAAGTCCATCATTTTATTTTGAAATATCTTTCATCTCTTTATGTTCAAAACTACACATTTAAGATTTTTCCAGTGTCTAAAAATTTGCTCTTGATATTACATTATTTTATAGCAATTTACCACATTATATAGTACCACTAAAACATCTATGATAACACATGTGTTGTAGGCACATATTGTAGGCACATACACATAAGTGGACAGCAGCATGTCAAGTGGTTTGTACACGTGCATGAGTTTGAGCTTGGGATTTTAGCAACTTTTCAATTTGCAGTCATTATTACTTTAAGTCTAGCAGTAAATGGAAGGAATCAGAGAAGTATTCACCAGGAGAAGATCATGATTTGACATTTCTGTAAGTACTTTGCTGAGTTTGCCAGCCTTTAGAGACTTTGTTACAGAATACAAAGCTGGATCAGTATTGAGTGAGGATGTTGGAACTCCAATCGCAGTTTATTTCAATCGATTTTTCTTTTTTGAAGCCAGGGACTCTCATGTAGTGCTCACCTGACAGCTTTTGATGTGAGCAGCATTAATAAATGTTGACATTTGGGTTGATTACTCTTGCTCTACAAGCATGGACTAGTCAGGCACTGGCTAATCCCTTCCTTCTTTCTGCTTGTGCTGCTGCTGTTTCTGCCCCTCTTGCTCCTGCTCGGTTTTATCTGCAACTTTCAGTACCAAAAATACAGGATTAGAAAACCTGACACTTCCAGGATGTGTGGTGTTATTTAGCACCAGCAGAATCTGTGCAAACAGGGACCAGCACTACCAGCAGTGACATGTGTGTGTTTCTAATGTCTCTAACTCTCACAGCAGCCCCATCCTGCTCTTGTTTCAGCGCAGATAAACCAGGCACTTTTGGGGGACATTGCTGCTTTCTCAATGATCTGCACATGTGGGAACCACTATGTGCCCTCCTGGAAGCAGTGAGAGGAAGGAAACTGCACAAAGAGCTCACACTCAGGGTGTCAGAGCTCCACAGACCACTGAGAGCAATCCAGAGGTGTTTTCTATGCACTGGGAGGGGTCACTGCTAGGAAAGACAATCCAGACCCCCACCACTGATCCCCAGGTTTAGCTGTACAATTAATGAGTGCTCAGCACCAGCTTCTTCTCCCCCTTGCAAAGCCAAAGACAGTTTTTAAGGGAAGACCACATAACTTATTGGACAAGATGACTTTTTTGTTCTTTAGATTATTAAACACATCAAATGCTCTCCACCTCATGACATTTATAGTTAATTTTCTATTATAATTAAAAATGCTCTATTACTATATTTCTAACCTAGAAATGGATGAAAAATTTACTCAGAAAAAAAAATGTACATAAAAGCCAGCAAGGTCTTGGGAAACCTCCTTTTGGAACTGGAACTCTGAAAAATACTCACCATTAATGCTCACTGTTTGCTCACTAGCATTGATCTTCCTCCTATTGAGCTGAAAGCCAGAATTCTATTTAGAATCCTAACTCAAATTCATAGTATGTTGCTATTCCAGAAATGCATTTTGATAATTCATAGACTTTTTTTTTATTTTATTTGAGGCTATAAAATAATAATTAGGAAATAATGTTTTTAAAATTCAGCACCAAGGACAACCACAATGCAACAGAGTAATCAGAACACAAAACTGAATGAGGTAGCAGATAATGCACTGAAAGCCAAACTAATTAATTTGCAGGGCTTAAATAATCTTAAATATAAGATATAATCTGAAATATAAGATGCAATATTGACTGTTGCCCTGGTAAAAATTATTTACAAAGTCCAGCACATATGTAAACAACAAAATATTCATATATACTAAAGCAACAGAAATTGCCCATCTTTTCTTACATTACTACCAACAGCTCTTAGACTTCATCCATCAACAGAACAGATACCTGAAAGATTTTCCATGAGTAAGATTATAGAAGTAATTCTTAGATTTCATCAGAAATGTTATTTCAAACACACTTTCCTTATGAAAATATATAATCTGATATTTATATTAACATATATAAATTAATCCCTTGCAAATATTCTCCCTGAAAAGTCTGTTTGATTTATATGAAAAAGCAAAAATTAAAATCACAAGGCTTATGGGTTTTTGCTAAGACAGTGAAACCATCTTTACCTTGTCAGTTCAATCTTTTCTAATTTTTGATAACTTTTAAGCACAATGATACTGGCTGTTCTGAACTCTCAACTGAAGCAGAGATCTTAGTAAAAGCTTCCCCTAAGAAGTTTTTAATGACATTTGAGAATTAAACAATCATTGCATACACTCCATAATCATTCATACAAGATGCAGAACTTAATTATCTCGGATGAGCAATAGCCTTATAAATTGTAATACCAAAAGATCTGTCCTGCTATCTTAATCTATTCTTGAAATAAAAAAAATAATTAGATAGTTGTTGTAGTGAATTTTTAAGATTTATCAAATTACACAATAAATTATTCAATACAGCTCCCAAGATGAATTTTCATTATTGTTTGTGTCAATGTGTTATAACACATATATAAAGAAAATTTATATGTATGTATATAAAGAAAATCTTACTTTCATTGTTGCCAAGAATCCCATCATTTTACCATGATGTTCTATCAGATTTTTGTTCAATAAATATCTGGGATCTTACTGAAAGAACCAAACATTTTCCCAAGAGATGGGTATACAATAAAACAAAGAGTCTGTGCATTTCCCCAGAAATTCCAAGCTCCTCTCAGGTCAGCATTTCCCCCAAAACTGTTTTCAACTAAATCTGTGAGCCACAAACCCCCTATTTATTCAGGTTGTGCTTATTTTCTCCCCTCTTTCTTTTCTGCTTAGTTACAGGAAGGATTATAATTATTATTACTATTTTTACATCAAACTTCCTATAGGAACAGTGTAACAAATGTACTCAAATCACTCTAGAAAACAGCTAATAGAGGATTCCACTGCAGTGATACTTTATAAAAATTATATAAAGCACCCAAATAAAACAAAAAGCTAATGCCAAAAGAGAATGCACTGAAATGAGTAACTATGAAATCACAGGGAAAAGCATTCACCTTTTAAATTGTAAGCAAACATTTCAATATATAAATGAAGAGGAAAGGATAATAGCCGTGTCAAGTGCATTCACAGCCAGCCTTTGCTGCACTGGCAGCTGCTAAAGGAAACCTGTATGGAATTACCCTGACCTTGTAGTCACTGCAGCACATACAAAATCCCAAACTTCACCTTTAGGTGGGAAATGAAACCCAGCTGGTGATATCCATTCCCCAGACCTGGCTGCCCAAGCCCTAAGAGCACAGGAAGAGGCTGTAGATCAGACAGTATTTCCCCTGTTTTTCAGCACTTCACATCATTTAGGAAAAGCAAACTTGTGCAGCAGAGAGAGTCAGCCAGAGCTTCTGGTCAGCCAGTCTGGCTTGGTATTCAACAACATCCAAAACTGTGTTTGCAGTTATTCTTCCACATCCTAATATGTGATGACCCCATGACCTTCCTTTATCCCTTCTGCTCTGCACCATCTGTCTTATCCATATTCTTGTCATTCTCCAGCAAAGCTGGAGAGCTCAAAAGCTTCCAGGCTGAGCCAGAAAGCCCATCTTTGTGTTAAACTGTCCTGCAAGGAGCCATAATATCTCATCCAGTGAGTTCTGAAACCTGGTTACATTCTGTGTGAAGAAGTGCTCCTTTTATTTGTTTGGAAACCACTCCTGATAATTTATTTTTGATGGCACCAATTGTTGTATTGTGAAAGACAGGGAAAAATCATTCCCTTCCCTATATTACTCATTACATCACTGGCCTTTTTCTTATCCCTCTCTGCCATTATTTTTCCAACATTAACAGTTCTAACCTATTTAACCATGTCTCAAATGGAAGATATTCTACTCCCTCATGCACCCATGTTGCTCCCCTCATACATTGCTAGTTCATTAAATATCCTTCAAATGAAGATAAGCAGCACCCAGCCAAGGGAAAACTTCACACCATTACTGATACCCCCAATGTAAGATGTTAACAGAGGATCCAGTGTGACAGTTTAAATATGCTGTAATTCATATTGTTTTCAGCTCAAAAAATTACTTTTCTATTTTTATGTCAACACAAAGAATCACAGAGAATCTTCTTCTACACGTAAATGTCAAGAAGGGCTGTCACCACATTTGTGTGAAGCCATGATTTATTATGGTGATTGCACAGCTGCCACAGAGATGAGCCCTCTTTCACTTTTCTGCTTATCTTCACTAAGAACTGTAGGATACGAGATTCAGTAGAAACAGGCCTGAGAGAAAAGCTGGCACGAGAAAAATATCAGAAGTATGAAATCACCCTTCCATCATGATGTCATAAAGGTTGCAGGAATAGTCTCTGCCTATTCCAAAAATCCCACTGGAACTGACTTCATTGCTTTGCAAAAAATTCAATTTATGCAAGCTTGATAGCATTTGCCATGATAATTTAATTCTAATTTAAATTCAGAGCACATTTTTCTAGTGGTTTAAGAGTGCTGCAAAACCCAGCCCCTCCATTCTTCTGAGAAAATTTAAACAAGTGCAGCTAGGACTCAGAATTGTCTAAGGCCATCCAAAGTTACCTGTGGAGATTTTGTCCATTAGGATCAAACAGCATCAGCAAAGAACACTGATTAAAATATACTGTCCAAATACTCAATGAATAATGTACATCCCACTGCTTCTGTGGCAGATTTATTCCCAATTAAGTATGCAAAGCTACAAAAAACTTGCTTAATACCAAAATCCAGTTCCCCCTGGATTAGTTCTGTGCCTGCCAATATGAAAATAACAAGCCAAAGCTCACAAAGTTGCACTGGTATTAACCAGGTTTAATGAAATCATGAAGGTGACTAACCATTTATTTTAATAGGTTTATACATATATTCCCATTATATAAGGTTATTACACTATTTTTCCTTGTGTGTTCTTCCTTTGGAGTCCCTCTCTTTCATAGCCATTTCTCTAAGCAAAAAGCAAACAAACACATCTACCTCTTATTTTTTGAATTACATAATCTTATTTTTTGTTTGGGTTAGAATCTTTTTTTTTTTGGTTGGGTTGTGATTTTTTATGATTGACATCAAGTACATTAAAATTATAGCATGATTTTATCTACATTCTTTCCTTCTGATTTTTGGACAAAAGAATCTCTGTATCTTGCAAAGATCTGCAGGTAAAATTATAGCTTCAGGGACAGAACAGCTCCATCCTACATTGACAAAAGGCATTAATACACGAGATTTCCTGAGGTGATGCACTTCAAAACTATCAGAAGATGACAAAACCATTAGTTGGCATCAAAGTCTTCCCAGAGTTATAGTCAATGTAATCAGGCACAAACACCTTGTATTGTTGGCTTGTCAATATCAATTCAGACCACCCACTGCTTCTTACTTATTTTTTATTATTGATTCTGCATCTTCCCTGCCCATATCATACAGCTAAATTCCTTCCAATATGACAAAGCCTTGAGGATTTATAGACATTTCTCAAATTGCTATTCTTGTTAGGGTTCCAGCCACAATTCCTATTGGAAAAATGTTATGAGAGAGATACTATCAAAGTGAACCCCGGCTGCTGATGCAGAAATGAAGACAAATCATTTTTAGTTAAAATCAAAAAGGGCACAAATAGTAGCAGAGCAAGGGTATTTACTGAGTTACAGTCATTTATCAGAAAGAAAATTAAAACCCAAAACAGCTTTAAAAGTTTTAAAAGTTTTGAAGGTCTGTAAATCATTAATTTGATATTGCAGTTAAGAGTCCCTACTTCTTAAAAATCTAAATGTGAGATCACCTTGGACAAAATATTTTGCTTTTTCCTCCAGACCATGCAGAATCATAAGATAAAGGAAAGAAAAAAATTCTTTTTACACTCTTACAGATAGCTTAAAAATTATGTCTGGTTTAACAGTGGAGCTGCTCTTTGCTAAAACCGAGAGATCAGTATAGTGGGGCTAGCTTGAAAATCTACTCTGGCACGTACATTCTCAGAATTTTCAAAATGTTGGCATGTGCTTGATAAGTGGTATGAGTAACAAAGACAGGTTTGGGGTTTCTCACTTGTGCAAAACACCAAAAGATCTGTCTGGTGAGACTCAGTAAAGTGAACTGAGAGTCACTGGCCCCAGTGTGTCCTGCCCCTCCATCCCTTGTCAATATTCCCTCTCCATCTTTCTTTAGGCTCCCTGCAGGCCCTGCAAGGCCACGCTGAGCTCACCCCAAAGCTTCTCCTCTCCAGGTTGAACAATCCCAGCTTTCCCAGCCTTTCCTCCCAGCAGAGCTGCTCCATCCTCTGCTCATCCTGGAGCCTCCTCTGGGCTCTCTCCAGCAGCTCCAGCTCCTCCCTGTGCTGGGCCAGCTCTGCAGCTGGGGTCTGACTTGGATTGCGTGGTAAACACACAGAGCATTTAATACTGTTGTTAAAGCTTTTGAGTTAATAACTCTTCTAAAGAGTCACCATTCAACCACTCCTTAGGCTGATCTACCAGCAAGGAAAAAAGCATTTATATGCAATAGCAGAAGCTATCAAAGGCTGAAGTGATTCTTACTTAATAAAATTGCACAGTTTCTATATAAACAGTTTAGAACAGCAATATAACAATAATCAAATAATCCCCTACTATGCTGAATAGGAGTTCATCTCGTTAGGCTGGGCAATATAGTTCATTTCCTCATCACAACTTTAAAATTAAAGATGACTGTAGTGCAGTGATTTATTCTGATCCATATAGACATTGCAATTACTGTAATACAGAAAACGGTTCTGTTAGCTGAAAATAATTCTTAAAGTCTAAGTTATTAGCATATAAGAGAGTCAAAGAGAACAGGAGAAATGTTAGTTGCTATTGTTTATGTGGCAAATTTTTACACTGGTTATTATGCCAACCGGACCAAATAAGGACACTTTGCACATGTAATGAAAAGAAATTAAAAACTTGACTAAAATAAATCACATTTTTAACATAGCATAGCTCTTTCAGCTGAGGCTCTGGTTGATACATTAGGTAACCCTCTATGCCTTCAGTCTGATTTACTCTTATTTGGAACAGTTTGTAACTTTCCCATTCTGTCTGTGAAAAGACATTTTAATTGAAAAATCATTTGCCCATAAAATTATCATCATCAATTTACATTCTACAAAGGGACTGCATTATGACCATAAAACAATTTGTAAGTGGATTCATTCTACCCACTAAATCACTTTACATTATTCTGTGAACAGAATGATTAAAGCAGGTTAGCATTTTGCTGGCAAAGTAATTATGTTGTTATGCATTTCAGCCACACAGATACTTGTAATAGCTAGTCCATTTATCTTGGTGACAGAACATCTATACTAAATGGGTAGAATACGTTTTATTTACTTGATGCAATTAACTTAATTCACAAAATACTTTCAAACTTAGTTTTTGTCATCAGGAAAGTTTTGTCTATTTATTTATTTAACTTTCTTTTTATTTTATTTAGCTGACCAGAATTTGTAAGTAATTTTAAGGAAAAGTGGAAATAAATGTTCTACTAGAAGCAGCTCAGCTGCACAGAGCTCATGTGTTTAGTTAGGAAAAATCTGCACAGTACAACGTGCCACAGTCTTTTCTTTGGGACTAAATTGCTGTTCCTAGAGAGTTAGGAAAATGACAATTCAGTTCTGAGGGTAAGAACCACAGTCTGTCATAAATTCCAGTGAGAGGGAGAGCTCAGTGGCTCTGGGCTGTGACCAGCAGCCAGCTCTGGGTATTTGATCACCAATGTGTGTGTGGCCACTTGGCAATGTGCAAACCAGCCCAGACAGCAGCTCCAGCATCAATAAATGGCCCTGGCAGTTTTACATCTTCATAAATCACCAGGGACTCCTCACTGTCCTGCAACTGAAAGGATCTCTTATTGTTGAATCCATCATAGGTAAATTATTTATGTGGCCTGCATTGGAAAGCACATGCAAATATGCAAGCCTGGACACTTAAACCTGACTTCCTCTGTTAGCAAGGATTTATTTCCTCTGTTAGTTAGGATTCATTTACAGGAATCCTACTGGTTCAAAAACAACAGGAACAAGGAGCAATAGCTGACTCATAGAAAGATCCGTCTCTCACATATTCTTTAGCTTCAGGGCAGGAAGAGTTAAATGTATGGGTCAGATTTCTAAATATGCTAAGAGTGTCAAACTTCTAAAGAAATAGTCAGAAAGCAATATGTCAAAATCTATTTAAATATCTGTGAGTGATTGTTTAGGCAGTCATGGCATTTATTTCTGCCACGATTAACCATAACTTACATTTAACAAAAAGAAAAGATCTCCACACAGACACCCTTCCATGGACTTCTCATACCAGAAGGGAGCTCTGGACTTGAAAGGAAAAAAGAAAAAAATCCCTTTCACTTCACCACAGGTTTGTTATGCCAGTCTATGACTTCCTCTCAAGCACCAGTCAAGTTTTTTCCAAGTTACTTCAGGCTCTTTAAAGGTTTTGTTGTTTGACTGGGTTTAGGTTTTTGGTTTGAGGTTTTGGGGAGGTTGGGTTTTGGTTTTCTTTGGGGGCTATTTTGTTTTTTTAAGGAATTTTGATAAAGAGCAATGCGCCAATTGCTTGGTGGCCATAATAGCATGTTTTTATTTGATGCTCAACCCATTGTTTTCAATCTGAGGAAAATGTGCTCACTGTAACACTATTCCTGTTAAAAGAACTCTCAGACTGGTTTCACTCCACCCCTGTGCAGACTTTATAAACTGACAGCAGCATTACTGCTCTCCAAACACACTCCATTCTCATTAAATGGCTAATCTAAAACCAATCAACCAAAACATGGAGAAGAACTGCACCGAATACAAATCTTTTACTCCCAAGATGGAATTCAAATTAAGGTAAATCACAGTTATATCTCAAATCTCAGTGACCACCTTTCAAAAATAATTTACTACAAAAAGCAGTAGCTGGAGAAAAATCAGATTTTTCCTTAGTAGCATCAGCAATCATTTACTCATGTGAATGATTAGTACGCTTAAAAATTTCAACAATATTTTGTAGGCAATAATCTATATGCAGTTAACACATCTCTGATAATAGTGGAATAAACAGAGTTTATTAAAAGCAAATGTCAAGATCAAGTAATTTAAATTATTTGTATTTATGTGGATATTGTCAGAAGTCAAATTTTATCTCATCCCTAACATGGTACACATCTGCTTAGAAGGGTTGTAATAATCCTCAGAAACTGATTGAACACAAATATGTGCATTATCTTGCACACCAAATTTGACCAGACAACCATTACTTGAAGTTTTCTATTTGCTCTGCTCTTTGGTACCTGTGTGAATAGTGTCTTCCTTAGATCCAATATAATACATCTCCCTAGGATCTGCACTAAAATGTGCATAAATCATCATCACTCAAAAGTTCCAGCAACATAAAGGCTATATGCAGAGTCTGATATTTTTAATTTATTTGGGGAGGGGATAAAACCAAATAAAAATAAATAAAACCCACAAACTTTGAAAACTTAAAGATTCCACATTGAAAATAAAAGAAGATTTGAAGTTCTCTCATTCTGTTATTGACCTGTAGAAACTCCCTTAGATAATTCATTTCAGAACTGTATTTCTCTGTGTATTTACTGGGGCCATAAATGACATCTGTCTTTGCTACTAAAGCATTTTGAAGTCCACAAGTACACACTGAATAATGAAACAGAATTTACAAAAAATAGCAAGCCACAAACTGCATAAATAAATGCCTCATCTTTTTATAATGATAATTTTTAATCTAGAAACCTACTTTTATAGGTATCTAATTTGTAAAAACATTTCAAGGCATTTCATGGAAACAGTTTGTAGTTTTATATTTGTCTTGCAAATTGACAGCTCATCATATACTCCTTTTTCATGTGTCTAACTGGCCATCTTAAATTGCATTGTGACTGCAACAAGCAGTTCCAAATATTTGTTATTATGAAATCTTAATTGCCTCTTAGGAAATGTTAGAAACATTGCAAAGAAAGACAAAATTGACAAGCAACATTCTTTAATTAATTATTTATCCCCATCCTATCTGTTATGTTTCAACAATTCTACTCAGCAGACCCTCCTGTGCCTTTTTAGAATGTTCTAAAAATAATACCATTATCACTTCCTTTCTGAAAGCCCTAAGTTAATACATAGATACTCAGCTGATGGAAAATATCTAATCTCCCATTAAGTCAACTCAGCAAGATTAATTCACATCACTGAAAAGAAATTTAACCTCCATTGTTTCAAAAGAGGCTCCTGTTCTCAGCATTCTGTAAAGCAAGTGTCCTCTAACAAGATGTACTGGTGGGATACAAGCATGTGTGTATGATTTCATAGATCAGGGGAGGCAGCAATAACATCTAGGCTGGTACAGTTGTTGCTTTGGAGGAAATGTGGTTTAAGTAAATAATGAAGGAAGGGGGATAACAAACCATGCCCTTGAACATCAAGGAAAGAAATATAAAGCAGAGCATGATCTATTTCTTTCACTTGGATGCTCAAGAACTGTGTTAAATCACATTCTTTACAAAACTGATTTGGAGACTCATTTAATCAGTTATTTAATTACGAATAAAACAAACAGTGTTTGAGCTATGAAAAGCACAACTACACTTGGAAGCCTTAACGGGTAAATACAATTATACACTGTGATAAAACCTTGCACAGATCTTTTCAGACAGTGGTTCAGAGCACTCAGATGTGCCTTTGGAGAAGCATAAACAATGCAAAAACCTATAATTGCAATGTCAGTCATGGTGTCCATACAGAATACCAAGTACAAAATCATATCTTGATTTATTTCCATGGGTCTTTGGCAAAACAAAACCCTCCAAAGCCAACAGCAGAAGCACAGTGTCCTCTGCTGGGGAAACTGCCTGACATTCCTTATCTAAACATAAGGGAGCCAGGGAAAAACATGGCTCTCCTAACCAAAACTGAGCCACTTCAATCAATCATTTGTTCCAAAAATTCAATTTTTCACAATACACATAAAAATAAGAGAGAGAAGACCATCCTGGAGATCCTGCTTCAGTGACTTCCAACAATTCCACCTTGACTGACTGATAGCTCAATAGCCATTACTTATATAATTCACCATAAGTGATCTTAAAATACTTTACTTTTTCATGCATGCTGTCGTTGTTAAAAATGACCAATTGAGCCATTTGTCAAAGCAAACTAAAGGGCTCCTGAGCACAAATGTTCTTAATCTTTTCTTTTTTTTTTTAATAAGATGAGGATCCAGCTGCAAAATGTGCCATCTGTAATTTAGAATGGAACAAGAACTGCAGCATAAGTCAATAGTTCTCTTCGATTACTGGATGTGATCAATTTGCTCATGCACCTGAAGAAGCTGGAGCTCTCTGCAGGAAGATACATAAGATATCTCATTCTAAACTGAGGTACAAAGGAAAAGCCCACCCCAACCCTGTGTGAATCATCTCTCACAACAGCAGTCAATAATGCAAGGGTGTGAAGTTGTAAATTTAACTGAACAAAAAAGCTGAACTGAAAAACTGAACAGAAGCATCTCTGCAATTCGTATGGCATTTATATTTGAATGTTAAATATAGCATTTGAGGGGGGGAAATTAACAAATGCATAGAAAAACAGTAAAGAAAATAACAGAAGCACCAGCCAGTAACCACGGCCAATAATAGATTTTTTAAATAAATGAATTCACAAGTCACAACCCTTAAAAATTGCTTCTGTATTCTGTGATAAATCAATAAGCCCAAACTCTTGGAGACAAGAAATATCTTATTTGCACATAAATATTCCTTTCTATTTAAGCCAGCATAACACTGAAGCAACCTCACAGCAGGGATGTAATGAAGTTGAATTAACTCATGGACAGAGTGCATTGCTGTGTACCTAAAGTTCACTACTGATGCAGGGTAAACATCTTGGTTTTAATTTGTGCTGTTAAAAGACTCAAAATGCACTGAATAATACAAATTGAGTACATATCCAGAGTGGAGACTCATCTAGTGGTGAAAAGGAATATAAACAGAGCAGAACATGGCTGGTACTGATCCAAAACACTGCCAAAGGCAGCATGGCACCACGGGGTAAAACCAGGCAAAAATCACTTGGCTTCTTGTACATTCGTTGTGCCCCTAAAAACCTCACTTCATGACAGGCTGACAGTGCTTAAAATCTTCAGGTCCAGTGAAAAATCACATGAGCCTTTCACCCTGATGTTTAATAACCAATGGATGATGCAGTGGGACTCAAAATTTGTTAACTTGGCAAATATGTCTCCCTAGAAAAATACACTCTACTCCAGCTATTCAATTTGTGAAATCTTCCGAATATTTATTTTTTGAGTTCTCTAATGAGCTTGTGGAAACCATGACCCATGTTGTACTTAGTTAAATCAGTACAGCAGCTTTTAGAAACCATCCTAATTTGTGTTGCTGTATCTGAACAGGAACTGAAAGACTACAAAATATCAGTGCTGGTATGATTTGGAACTGCTGACCATCAAACAGTGTGGCCTTACCTGCTTTTTTAGTTCACATGGGCATAATTTATAATGTCTCTTGAAAAAGATTCTGCTTTAGTTGCAGGCTTGGGGCACAACAAGAGCTCACAGATGTGGGTTTATTCACATTAGAGATTATTATCTGTCTTGGGTCTGTTCTTCTAATGCACACATGATTTTCATGCACAGGATCCTGTCATGCACCATTTAAATGTGTTCTGCTGTGCATTATGCATAGCTCAGTAGCAAATGGAGGGAAGGCTGTGTTGACAGATCAAGAAGAAAATTCTAAGGCAGGTATTCCTAGACACTTCAAAACCCCAGCCTGCTCCTAACAAAACAAAATTCCCCAATGTCACCATTTGTGGGGAAATGGCCCCATTGCCCCTTCCTGCCTCCAATGGTTATATTTATGTGAAAAGGGAGATTCTACTGCTCTTATAATTGAGTTCACCTTGCATTTTCATATCTTTTAAAGTGCACAAATAAAAATTCCATCTCACACCTACTTATTATATTGTGTTCAAGTTGAGTGTCTGATTTACAATTACCATAACCACACTCCATGTCCACATTGGCCAGTTAATTTCATGTGTGTTCATTCCACTTGTGCACATAAAGCAATTTTTTGCACAACTGGAATCTTTTTTTGCCTGAAGCTTCCAATCTGTGTTTCCAGATTGTTTTCATTCATTCAAAATATACTTTTCATGAAAAGAACCCAACAAATTAACTGTGACTGTGCTCATGCAACTCAAAGTCACCTAAGAACAAAGGCAAAAATCAGGGACATGTGCTTGTATATGTTTACAGGAAGAAATATTCTCAGATGAAGACTTTTTCCCCTAAACTAGAATGAAACATTATTTCTTTGAATGAAATGGTAAATTTAAAGGCTATAGGGGGGAAAGATAATTCTGTTTTTCCATTAAGAGCCATTCCCAGTAAGATAACTATCAGCTAAATTAGATAGCAGCTAAATTAGCTAAGTGTATCTAGCCCAGCTAGATACAGCTCTAAGCAGTTATAAAGCATTTATCAGAATTGTATTTAAGCCTGAGGCCAACTTGACTATAGACAGCAGATCCTTTATTGTGGATATAGTACAACAGATGCATTTTTTGTCTTTATATATTCAAACAAATGCTTGATCTACAGGATTGTATGGAAGTACAGCACAACCAGACAGAAAAAAAAATCCAAAGTCATTCATTTAGCAGTTAGAAAAGGAATTAAATTTTTTTACAACAAAGTACCCCATCTGGAGACCATGGTTTTATCTGTTCTCCTGCATGCAGATCTTTTCAAGGTGCTCCTCCGTAAAATGTTACTTGAAAATCCACCCCCATTGCTTCACAGTCACAACAGACAGACAGACATATACACCTCACAGAGAGCAAAGCACATATTAACCTGCAGTAATAATTGGATCCAAATGCCATTTCACTTGTCTCCTGATCTATTTCAAGAGCCAGCTGCCTTCCACATTTTCCCTCTTTTCTCTTGCAGAGAACTTTTATACCATTCTCTGCTATCAGTCACCAGACACATTCCCAGGAACATAAAGAAGCAGAATAATTTAATTCTTTGGATCTATATGTCATTCCTGTAGAAGTGCTAAGCTTTCAAAAAATCTTATTCAAATGTATCATTGCATCTCTAATGTCAGATTAGTTTAGGCCATCAAAGTCTAGAAGTATCTCTAATTGTTTTGTTAGTCCAGCAATATATTCATTTTCTAGAATGAGTAGTGGAGAGGGTAGAGAGGATAACTTAATGTTGCAGAGATAAACAGGACTGCTGTTTCAACTTGAATGGATTCTACAGAAGTTTTATGTTTCCAAGTCTACTGATGAAGTGTGTCATCATTCCTGTCTGCTGATAAAACTAAGGAAGAGCTACCACAATCATTCAGCTGAATTCAAGGCACTGCCACTGTGATCCCCTAAAGCTGCTTTCTGAAGTTGGAAATAAATGATTTTTTTCTCTCCTTTGTTTGCTATGCCAAGAAGAGATAATGCAGCACATTCAGTTAACATTTGTCCCTGAAGCACATTATCCCTCCAGGAGTATTACGTGGGAGTAGCACAGACATAGTGTTTCAAATTAATCAGGAATGGAATTAATCATGCAAGAAATAGAAGTTTAAATGTAATAGTTAAAAATAAAGTTATAGCAGTAGAAAAGTATAATTAAAATATTCTTCCTAGCTACAATTTCTGTTGCCATGTTAAGTTTGATTTTATCAGTTACTTTCCTCTATTTTTAAATTTCTCAGTTTTAATGCCTTAGAGTACAAACCTGCCATTTATTGAAGCCTCGTTTGAAATGCTTGAGCCTTTCTTCCTATTCCCCCATTTTTCAGCAGAATATTACAGCTTCATAAAGATTCTGATCTGCAGACTGGGTCTGACTGACCTGAGAGCAGCAGGTGAGGACAGTGGCCTGTGAGTGCCAGGGAGCAGCACTGAGAGAGAAGGTAAGAACTGAGCAGGTGGATGCAGGGAGGGGCTCCACCTGACAACTGACCAAGAAAAATAAAGCAGAATTTCAGTGCACACTCAAAATAGCGTCATATGAGTGCCATCATCAAACACAAGAAAAGTGAACACAACTCATAACAAAAAGGGGTAGCAGTGGAAGGACAAGTGGCAGAGTTCACCAAGAGCTCTGTGTTACCTGAATGTGGAAAAATGCTCACCCTGCAGAATTCACATGTCATCCACTTGGTCAGGATTGCTCTAACTAGAAACACAGGCAAGCATGCTTATTCCCTCCTCCTCCTCACATGTGGTATCTTAATTTCAATCAAAAACCTTTAATTTACTAAAGTCAGGTTTCTCAGGGAATTCTGCCAGGACCTCACTAATTCCTTCAGCTGCAATTCCAACCAACTCTAGCACAGGATCAAGCATCATGACATCATTTGAAAAAGTTATGCATCATGAACTGCTGGCAGAACAGAAAATGAAATATTTATTTCATGTGCGTATTACAAATCTCTTTCTATTTGTCACAACATGTATTAACAAGGATTTCTCAAAACTTCATTTTTACCTAGCTAGAAGCAGTTTTCCAACTGGAGTCGTGGTTTTATTATTTCCCATAAACACAACAAAAAACTAAGAGTAGAGATAATCATGTCTATGTAGATTGCCTGTATCAAAATTAATTGCCTATGTTAAATTCAAGGACAGTAATCATCTGTCTGTATTTTTACAGGTTCCGACCTCGCTCCTGTGGAAGGTACAGAGACCATTACTTTATTTCTGCATGATCACACTGAAGCAGAATGCAACTTCTTCCCTGGAACAACATTTTCTCTCTCTGCACCCATTTGCTCTTCAGAACTTGCTTCCTTCCTATTATTTTATCCACCCATTATATCACTAATGTTCACTTCAAATACAAAAAGGCTTTATCCTTTTGGTCTGACAAGGGATTTTTTTTTGTACAATGATATTTATAGTAAATATGCCAGATCAACATTAGTTTTGCTTTCCTAACAAGAGGCCAAATGAAATCTTTTAAGAGACAAAGTGCAAAGTGTTTTATCCAGTTCATGGTTTTAATCAAACAGTATACTCTTAGTTTAAAATGTATAATAAAAATCAATACAGATCCTAGGATTTTAAAATACTAAAAGTGTTGCTCAATTAAATTGCTGTCACTAAAAAAGGAAGAGCTGCAGCTTGTATGAATAAGGCATTGACAGGCTTCACATTAACATGCAGGGGATTAACCCTAAATATTGAAGAGCTCAGAGGTTTACAGTTAGCAGCATATTTAGAAACTCAGTCAAGCACAGGTTTTATACAAATGGGAAGTGCTCCAACACTTCATCCTTTTCTATTTGGAGCACCTTCAATACAGCAGAAATGAAGCAGTGATTCCACACTCACAGGAGCCCAGCAGGATGCAGCAGGTTATCCCCCACAGCCAGCACTTCCAAACCATGCCTTGAGCACTGGGGCTGCTCTGGGGCTGCTGCTGGGGAAAGGCACCCTCCAGCAGAGAGAGGGGCAGCAAAACTCTCGGGGTGTGGAACAGCTGTGGAGGGGCTGGAGGAACTGGAATTGCACAGACTGATAAAGGGAATTTTGCAGTTTTCAATTACCTGAGGCTGTCAGGGTTTATAGAGCAGGCACAGCCAGGCTCAGAAGGATGCAACAAGAGGGAACAGTCACAATCTGCAAACAAAATTCTGGTTAGAGAGAATGGAAAAATTATTCACCGTGAGAATAATCAAGCCCTGGAACAGAATTCCAGAGAGGTTTGGAATCTTCATGCCTGAAAGCACTCAAAGTTCAGTTTAAAAAGGTCCTGAGCAATTTGGTGCAACAAAGAGTCCAAATAAAGATACACATATTGGGAGTGAACACTCAAAAACTTTTTTGCTGATAACCAAAAGGTTTGGAGACCCCTGCAGTAGGGAATCACACAACCAACAAAATTCATTCAATCTGAGTGCACCCCAAGGCAAGTCCATCACTCATTTATATGAAAATAGAATATTCAGCACTGCACACCAGAAAGAAAGAATAATGAGATTCAAGAGAGAAACTAGAAATTCTAAATAAAGCTTGAGTTATGTGAAAGCATCCAAAAAGATTTTTGTGGATTTAGTAAATTATTCCTCATCCCACTAAAATTCTGGACAGCTTAGTTATTCAAATAAATCCTCACACCAGCAGGTGGTAAGAGAATCCAAAGCACACTCCATTTCCAAGGAGGCACAGCTTAATGTCAAGAAATTTTAAGTAGGGGTGCTAACAGTGCCAATTAGCTAAGCCTGTTAAGCCAAAGGCACGGCAGATTGCTCCAAAAAGTTTAATGTTGAACTTGCAAGCCTTTAACAAGACAAACTCCAGGACAAAATTTGGCTGAGAGGGGCTGGAAGTAACAGCAAATCCCATGAGTTCTCTGCTGTATTATTTGAACTAAAGTCCCCAGGTAATTTTGAAATCAGATCTATTTGTTTGAATCAAACTGTGGTTTACAGTAGCTCACATTGCAGTTATATCCCCTCACTTTCATTAAAAACTGAACAAGATACAAAAATACCTTTATTTAATAATATATTTTTTAATACTAGCATGTATATGTTTTATATATTAGCATATTAATAAATATAAATTTATTAATAAAGAGAACTAGCTATATACATACAAAAACCTTTTGAGATTAGAGAAAAAGATAAACACGATCCTTCAAAATTATTTTTTCATGTTTAATAACATTTTGAGGATTAGGAATTATTTTTGAAACAAACTCTTGACCTTCTCTATGGAATTCTTATTCTGGCTAATAAAAATATTTCTATTATGTTAAGTTTAATTAATATTACAATTAATTAATTTTTTAATTTAATTTCTTATCTCTCAAATACCAAAAAGTCTATGAGGAGCAGAGGAGGCAAAAAAAGGGTCATTTTAAGTGCCTTTCATTGCCCATTTTCACCTCTGATCCTTTTATCTTTTAATTTTTAATTAATTAAAAAGGCAGTTTTCCTTCCAAAAACCACAAAACACTCCCCTTCTAACCTTAATTACTGAAATTTTTAGGAAATACAGTCATTTCGCAATGTCCCTACAGCATGTTTTATACTAGACAGAATGAAATAATAGTAAGTTCAACACCACGTTTTGAGTTAATTATTGTTCCAAAATTTCCTTGCATCCTTGGCTGAACAGTACTTCATCTATGCACATTTGTAAAAAAACTCCTCAACAAATTCTTATGCTGTTTTAAAAATGTCAAATGAACATACTTAGGTCCTCCATGTAAAAATTAAATTGAATATCAGCTCATTTTGCAAAATTGCCTGTTTTATTCAACTCTCTTTTGGTTTTATTTCAGAAGCCACTGCCCCACACCCCCCTTTCCTACTCCCAGCTCCAGTATTCTGGGCAAAGTCTCACATGCAACACCCTTAAATCATTATTTAGCATAAATTGTCAAATCTCAGTAGCAACTGGTAAGTAAGACACAAAAGCCCAGCTCCTGAATTTTGGGCTGTCCAAACATCTGGAGATTTCCATGATGACAGAGTTCACTGGGCAGATTTTAGGGCCACCTGCTGACATTTTGTGCTCTCAGAGCTACACTGAGTCTGTGACTTCTGCCTTCCTCAACATTTTCTGCCCTGTACAGGAATCAATCTCATTATCCTCCCAAATAAAATACAAATCTCTCTCCAGACTATGATCTACTCCTACTTTCATGAATTATAAAGTATAGAACTGATTTAAGGTGTCCCAATAGGTCTCAAGCTCTTCTGGCATCAAACTACACACAGAGATTCCTTAGTTATAAACACAAGTCTTTTAATAATTCAAGAAACTCCTTAGTTGAGCCCTTCATTGCTTGGTGTTTGAGGAAATAAAATTGTATTTATCCTAGATTTTTTTTGCATATTTCTGATGGTTCTTAAGCCAAATCTACAAAATCTTAATGTACATTAACCCACTGCAAGCAGAGAGGGGGCCTTCTTGACTAAAAATGACTCCTGGATAAATTTGATGAAGTAGCACACAGGTATTAGAAATGTCTTGAGGAAAATTCCTGTTTACCAGAATATATAATTTCACATATTGTTCGCAATATTTGCCAAAATCTATTTCAAAGCTGCTGCAAACTCTTAACAATTTTCCCAACAGCTGAAAATAGTTACATGAAACAGGACTGACAATAATCGAGCCATTTCTGTTAGCTGAAATACATAAGGTCTATTTTTAAAAAAATTTCAGAACAAGAAAAGTGATCTGAATTTTTAAATAGCTGTCATCAGCTAAGTTTTTGGTACCAATTGGTCACTTCATTCAGCATGCTCTTCCAGCATGTACAAATGCAATAATAAGCAAGCAACAAAGAACTTGAGAGAAATTCTTCTGAGTCCACCCAGAGCAGGCTTAAAATTATGAGCAGGCTGCAACGGAAAACAAACTAAAAACTTTTCCAATAATAGAAATAAGCACATAGAACAATAACAACAACAACAAAAAAATCTGTATGATTCATGTATTTGTTTCTAATAGCTGCATTTCTAGAACTAATCACTCTTTCACATGTAATTGGCTTGTTCAGACTTATTAATGAACTCATGACTAATTACAATGCTTAATAAGCCATCTCAGGTAGAATTCCAAGAATACATCCACAAAATTATGTTTAATGGGTAAAGAGGGAAATGTTAACGGAGAGATGAAGATAAATCATGTGTCAAAAATCAAGAATGAAGACAGGCGATTCAAAAAACGAAATAAGGGAAGAAGGAACAGATGTTGCCAGCTGACTCCAGACCCACGTGGCAAAGTTCCCCTTTCATTGGTAATCACAGCCCTTCCCTTTATCATGTCCTTATGTGGATGCAGAATTGGATTTGTGATTTTTGTATTTTTGTTTAATAATCCAACCATCACTCAGATGGCCACAAGTGCCTTCCTAGTTCAAATGGACCCATTTGGATCCATTTTTAAAGGCTGGAGATCATTTTCCCATCACAAATTCAAGTTATTGGAACTGAGGTTTTGCAGGAGGTTCTATGGAAAATGCCTCCATTTAGAAGCTGTACCCAGTGACCCAGAACAGTCCTCTCCCAGGAACCTGAGACAAGTCTCATTGGAAAACTGTGCATCCTCATTTAGAATAGGAACTTCAGTACTGCACACAGCAGAAAACTGCTCTGTGCAATTCCTGCTTGTTGCCTTTTGCCTGGCCCTGGATGTGTCTGTCTTTAGCCTGAGAGCAAGGAAAAGCCCCATCAGAAATTCTGAGAGCATTTCTGCATCGTGCCCATCTGCTCACCTGTGCTGCTGACAGCTGAGTCTGTGCAGTTACATTCTTAGAAGTTTTATTAAAGGCTGCAATATGAACCCAGCTCTCATTATACACCAGAGAGAGCATTATGAACATCCCAACCATAGGAAAATCTTTAATCAGCATTTGCTGATTTGCCTTTTTAGATAAGAGTCCAACCATGAATTGAAAATCAAGTCTTATTACTCCCACTGCTTTCATAATTAATTGCTTGTGAAAAAGTTAATAAGGTTTACAGAAATGTAATGCAATGTAGCACAGAAATGTCAGAACACTAACACAGTCTAAGAAATGGAAATTGCCTTTTAGCAACAGTTCTGTTGATGATTTAGCCATAGTGTTTGTTGTTAGCACATTAAAACTTCTTAATTAGAAACTATGATGTCCAAGGTGGATTTTAATCATTACAAAAAACAAGATACCTTCAAATAAATCACCAAATCTTTGGATAAGTCACAGAAACAAGCAAACCTCAAATAATCCATAGGCCTTTAATGAGAATTGAGACCATCAAAGAAAATAAATTGTCAAAACAGACGAGAAGGAGAGTCAACTTTCCCCCTTATTTTCTCTTCCTAGATTTTTAATTGGAAGCCACTTATTCAATATTAGAACATTTTGTACTCAAATGTTACTCTAAAAAGTCTGTGTAACTTCAATGAGGAAAGCTAGCTATGGTCAAAACCACTTTAGATATCCAAAAGAAAGAAACTGACTTTAAAAATGCAAGAGAATATTTTCAATAAAATATTATGAAATCTCAGCCTTTTCCTGTTTCCAATTTATGCACTGTAGATTGAAAATTAACATAAGTATGCAGCTTGGTAAAAGCAGCCTCATCAATTTACCCCTCATTTTTTCATAGAATCATGAATTAAAAGAATTTTCTGATTAAGGGAATCTCTTTGTACATCATCTGTAATATATTATCCTATAATATAGTATAGTATAGTTAGATATTATATCATATTCTATTCGTGGTGAGACCTCACAGTGACATAGGACCCAGAACTACCAGACCAGCCTCATGACACCTTCCAGGCACCACTTGATTGACCTCAATGCAGCATTCTTATGGTCTCTGCAGTTTCAGTCAGAAACAATATTTAAATATTTAATGTTTAAATGTTGCCTCGTCCTGCAGTGCTGCTGTGGTTTGTGAGCTCTCTCCTGCCTTCCTGCACTTTGGCCAGCTTTAGCAGGGACTGAACAAGGCTTTACATCTGGTTTATGCATGTTCTCTAAGTGTGTGATAGAATTTCATCTTTAGTTTTAGAACCCTTAAAATATTAAACTTATTTGGTAGATTCAGCCTTCACTTTTAGCCAAACAACACATAAATGCAAACAAATCTCTCTGGGGTTTACATTTTACTGGAACTGGCTCTCTTCTACCAGAAAAGCCAAGGTTAAAGGAATGCTGCTCTTTGATTACAGTTCCCCATTTCACATAAATAGCCTTGGCAGCTGCTGGCAAGGGTGACATTGCCACAAGAACTGTGTCATGCTCTTCACTTTGTGCCTGCACAACCATCTCTGTGTTGTGATCACACCAAGGGTGTGGGACATCTGACAGCACTGTGGTTTCAATTTCTGCCTATGGTGCTACATCAGAATGGTTCATTCCTTACTGTGCACACCAACAGAGCTGCACTTCACATGGAATGAAACCAACAATTATGATAAATATGAGAAAAGAAGACTTTACCATGATTTATTTGACTTTTTGAAAGGAACTAACCCAAATAAAAATCTATTTTAATTGAATGAAACCTACTCTGTTCCATCATTATCTTAATTTTATATGAATTTTATTCTCCATATTTGCAGAGCACATTTACTCATTGAAGTGAAAAATGTGAAAACTAAGGATAATATTCCTTTCTCATTTGGCCTGAAGTGTTCTGTCAATATTCACTTCAGCTCAGCAGCACAGCCTTGGTGGCTGTGGAACAGGAATTCTCTCTTCCCTTGGGTTTGCCAAGTACTCTTCCCTGTACAAGTGGATTTCCTCTATACATGGACAACTCCTCCCAGCTTTTAAAGACCATTACAACTTTTAAAGACCATCAGAGACCATGCTCAGTACCCCTGAGCTGACCCTGCACATGGTGTGTGAAATCCCAGCACACACCAGCTCCAGGCTCACAGTCCCCCTCCAGCGCCCCAAATCCTTCTCCCAGCTTCCAAAGACAACTGTCCTAAAGAGAAACTATCAGACTTGCCCCTCAAAATTCAAGGTAAAAAACCTCCCATTCAGTGTTAAAATTGTCTCCAGGGTATATTTAGTTTTCCCTGTTTCTGAAATATAACACATCCTTTAGTGGATCCATGAGCATGACCATGCCCAGATATCTTCTGAGTTTTTCTTTAAAAAGGACAAAAATCTTTGTAATAAAATCATTCCTGCCAGCCAAAAGCACTTAAAATGATACTTTTTTTTTTTTTATTGGAGGCTAAGCATCGATAGGAACTGATATAACATAAATTAGGGCCTGTGAATATGTACATTGTACTTTTAGAAGACTTTATAATATAAGTGCCTCTTGACTTTTTCATTGTTTGAATAAATGACTACAGGAGAAGGGTTTTTGAGAGGTTGCTGATTAAAGTGCCCTTTATTGTTAAAAGCATAATTAAGTAATACTTGAATTTATAACTCTCTTCAGGGAGTCCACACTCCTAAAGAAATTAGAAAATGGCTCAGCCAGAAAGTCATCTAGTTAATAATAGCTTTTAATTATCACAGCTAGCCTGTGTGGCATTCACATTTGCAAGGTTTCATTTTATTTAAAGAAATTAAAGTGCAGATCAAGTCACAAAACCCTCCTTTTATGCACTGTCCAAAGTCCATTAAACAAAATATAATTTAAGAACAGCATGGAGTTATAAATAGCCTGCTGTTTGCAATAGCCTGTCAGTCTGTTCCCAATTATATATGTTTAGCTAACAGCTCTCTAATTAGCAATTGCTTCTGACTACATAGCTCCTAAAATGTTTACATTGGAAGTCACAAATTACAGTCTAATTATGTTGGCTACATTATTGTGCATAAAACATAAATAAAATATCAGCCTATGCTATAAAAACAAAACGTGCTGTCATCACTGCAGGACTACAAGACATACCATTGATATTCCAGGCCTTAGAACTGCCACTGAAGTATATAATCATATGTAAGTATACACAAATATATATTTATACAGCCAAACTTGTGTTAGATGATGAAATCTGTATCTCATTCCCATAGATAAACCAGAGCCAGCAGATAACTGAAATTTTCTTTTCCCTCCAACTCTAGGATGTACTACAGAACTGAGAATCAAAAATAAAAGTAAATTATCCCTGTAAACCTTCTCTAGGCAAAGAAGTGGCCAACATCTAAAGTATTGGAATACTTCAAATAAACCAGCAATTTCCTCTTCATATCTGAGCTACTGTAACCCAGGTGTGATTTTTTTTTAATTCATAAATTATCATGAAGTGGCCTCCAAATTGTCCAGTGAAGAGCACCAGCCTCTCTGTGTAACTGCTGTATCTACCTAGGACATTTTTGTCAAACATGCTGCCATGCTCATTTACACACAGTCCAGCAAACATCTCAGTGCCCATGTAACACAGTCATTCTTTCAGCCAGGCATTGACAGCACATCCATCAGCACACAGAACAGCTGACAAATATTTTTTTTCTCATCCCCTAAATGGTAAATTGTTGATTAATACTAAAAATATGAATTGATTTCTGATAAATAAACATAGGGCAATTGCTCTTCTCCTTAGAGAAGTTTGCATGAGAGGAGCAAAAAAAAAAAACAACCATGAGGCTTTCTAGCCTATTATTGGGAGCTGAAGCAAATGAGGATCAGGAAATATTCTGCTCTTCCCAGGAGGATAAAAGCTGGCAGAATATACTGGCAACTTATGACACCATCACTGAAGCTATTTAAGATAAAGTATGGTAAAGATTCCATCTTGTATTTAATTGTATGGCTCACCAGAATCTGGGGAAAAGCTGTGTATTTCTTTTTGTTTTCAATTAGGTTACTTTAGATGCCTAAACATTTTTTAGCCAGATCTAACACCACTGCTTGCTGACACTTTCTGGAATAAGATGGTTTTTCAGGTACTTTCAGTGACAAACCTCAAATAGATTCAGTAACAGATGTATTACAGACACTTGAAAATACCATCCTGTGTCCTTAAGGACTGATACTGAAAAGTTAAAAAGCCAACCAGGTTTGTTGTGCATAATAACAACCTCTAATAATAGCTGACCTCTGCTTTTGAATTATTCTCCCTTTAGAAAAACAAGACAAACCCAAAATAGCTGTACTCATTTCCTCCATGGCCCTAAATTATTTTTAATATATTCTCACATCTCAATACCTTAATTATTAATTTTCCCCTAGATTACTTGTTTTGTGAGCTCTCCTCACCAGCATAAACCTTACTTACCAGGCTGCAATTTTCAACTTATATATGAGCCTTCATTTTAGTAAAAATCTACTCCCTAAACTCTTCCCTATATCTCAGAAAACCGCCCGTCACACATGATTACATTAATTTAGCTTAAAGTTCAGAAAAAATGTTCACATTATTAACAATGAAAGCAAACATATGGAGCAGGTGACCTTGCTTCTGTCAAAGAATAATGTGCTTCATACATTC
Organism: Rhabdornis inornatus; assembly: GCA_013397075.1. NCBI lineage: Eukaryota > Metazoa > Chordata > Aves > Passeriformes > Rhabdornithidae > Rhabdornis > Rhabdornis inornatus. The sequence goes on along the minus strand of VWZS01010003.1, from coordinate 60,477 downwards.
AGCATTTGGTGGGAATGATCTTTACATGCATTTAATTGACCAACTCAACTACAGTGAGAAACAGAACATTTCCACTGATCATAAATTTATCATGGAAAAGAAATTCCCATACTTTGTTTTCCTGGCACTGTTTTATTACAAAGGGTTTCCTGACATGGACAGGGCATCTGTTCTGACTATGAACAAGTTCATCAGACTCCCAGCACATCTGCAAGCAAGATGAACAGGGCAAATTCAATGGCAAAGCTGAACTGGGTAAAGATAGGTAAATCCGAATTTGATGGGGGGCAGGGGTGGGGGGGAAGAATCAACTAGGCACAGTATCCCATTTTTCAAGTGCTGGATTCCATAGTCCTTTCCTGCATAAAATAGTTCTGCTTGTTTCAAGAGGCTAAATTACTTTCCATGTGTACACTCACAGCAGATGCACTGAGCATTAAAAGTTTCCTTCAAGCCTTTCCCACTCAACCCACACACAATGTTAGTGTTTAAAGGCTTAGCAGTGGTGGAAGCACAGAAATGAACTTCAAAAAGAGACTAAATTTCAGTCACAGACATAAGCAAAATTGGTCAGCCATTCCAAAGTTATCCTACAGAGTCATGCACCAAGAAATATGCCCAGGGTTTGCTACCAAGACACTTCTCTTTCTCAGGATCCCCCAAAAGTTTACAGATAGCAGCTCCAAAAAGGGGCACATACTGAAATTACAATTACTGCAAGGGCTAAATATCCAAGTACAGGAGTACACGTTACATGGAGGGTTTTTTCCCAGAAAAGAACATTCTAATAAGGACTCTCATTAGAGTTCCACACCTGTTGCCAGTCTAATCTAAACCTACACAGAGATTTCAAAGTGAGGCAATATCAGTTCCAAGTCCCATATTCATCTATTTCATTTTTATTTGCAGAAAAGCAGAAATACTCATAATTTGTTCACCTTACAGGACACAGCCTTGGTCACAATACCCACAAACAGTGACTGAATCAGGAAGCATCAGCCAGGTAATTTTCGGGTTAAGCATATTCATAGTTTGTGAAATTTCTAGCAGAAAGTCACAGTGCCAGTCAGGCAGTGCCAGTCCTGCCCTGTGCACACAGACTAGGTTGTGAATCCCTCTGCAATATCCCATTTCAATTTAAGGGACAGTGACACACCACGGGAAGTCTCACAGACCAGCAGGAAAACAGGATTTCCTCCTGCACGCCAATTATTTTTGTTAGGCTGTTACCTAACATAGCACCCAATTCTGCATCTCCAGGCTCGTGCCTTATCCAATACAATAAG